>CM046067.1:9300316-9900316 GCA_025215515.1 Schistosoma japonicum | reverse complement strand
ATACTAACAGGTTATTCATTGCCATTTATAATAATTTCTTTGTGATTATTTTAGTTGAAGGTCCAAAATATTTGAAAAAAGATATGAAAAACAATTGCTTCATAGTTAGTCAATTCATGAAATGCCTCAACATGGCTTTGTTACTACTACTAAGGTCAGGTAATTATCATTCTTGCTGCGTAGGAGCCCCTATAATAAGTAATATTATTACATGTTTAATTCCAAGTTAGGATGTTTTAAGACTTAAATCATCGACTTGCCTCCATCAATATTTGTTAACAGTGATCTCAATGATTCAACAGGTTCATCTCCAAGTGATGACTAACAAAGTTTTCAATCCATCTAAACCACCTCCAACTGCCTCAATAATATTTCTCAAACCTTCCTCTCCTGCACCAGCTGTGACGATCAATTTTTTCAGACCTTCTATTCCTCCACCTGAGGCAGTAAGTAAAGCATCGAACTGCTTCTTTAGTAGATCCACCCAACGATTTTAAGAGATTAGATACTCCAACAGCCTTACCACCGAGGGCTTCAATAAAATTCTTCAAACCTTCTTCCACTCCGCCAACAGAAGCTATGAAATTAGCTAAAGCGTGTGCAGGATCGCCTCCTAATGATTGCAAAAGCGTTTGTAAGCCTTCTGCACCTCCACCAATACATTCAAGTAAGTTTTTCAATGCTTCAGCGCCTCCACCAGCAGCTTTTAAAATATTCGCTAAGGCTTCGTCTGGATTATCCCCCATTATATTTAATAAATTTTTCAATCCTTCAGCTCCACCACCTACAGCATTTCAACAGATTCTTTAAACCTTCTGCTCCACCACCAGCCCCAGCTTAAAATGTTATCCTAATGCTTCTGTAGGATCATCACCTATCGCTTTTAACAAATTTTTCAATCCTTCAACACCACCACCAACAGCTTCAAGTAAATTCTCTAAACCTTTTGCACCTCCACCAGATTCTTGCAACAAAGCAGCTAAACCATCTTTAATACCACCGGCAGCTTTTATAAGGGTAGATAAGGCGTCGGCTAGAAAGTTAATGATAAAATTAGAATAGTAAGAAATCTAAGCAATGAAGGCTTATAAAGTGCAGATCCATGAACTATAAAAAATTATTCACATGAACAATAAGTCTATTAAGAATTTTGCTATATTTTGATTGAAAGAGATTAAAGATGATTAGTATAAAATAGAACTACTGAAATAAATAGAGAAAAAAATTAGTACTATGTGTTCAATGATGGTGAAAAATAGTGTCAAAGGAATTGGAGTATGCAATGCAACAAACTTCGTGCCACTTACGTCATTCATCCTAAGTACCCAGTGTTACTTAAAAATTCAATCAGTCGTAAGGGACGTTAAATCCCGGCAAACATTTTCATCAGTTCAATTTAACACACCATATTAGTACAGAAAGATGGAATTGTCAATATGAGTAACAGAAGTAATGAGTAAGTTCCATACAAATGATATGATTCTAGAAAAAAACCCTTGAAATAACATGCATGAAATAATCGCAAAACTCAGGTTCTAATAAAGAAGTTTTACTTCTTCATCCCAGGATTTATTATTATTTTTTTTTAAGCTGTTGGAAAATAATCATCTTCACTACATTGGACTACTGAGTTATTGAAGTTGTTTTTAAAATAAGCTGCTAGATTCCCACTTATTATGAGATTACAGTTAATCTTGTTAATACTGTTACATTTTCCTAGTTCACGAATGAATGTTACATCAAACATCAATCTGTCGAGTTTGTTATATACCAACTAGATAACAATCTAACTGCAATAATTTCAATAATCTATTAGGCAGAATCTACATATAGAAGAGTAATGAAAGGTTAATCTAATTAAGTTCCGATAATGAGTTGGTACCAATTCTGATAGGACTTCTTGATATAACGACTAGGCTATGTTGTGGATAAATTAATGCACGTAGATTAAAGGTCCCAATAAATAAGCGTCGAACATAGATGAGTATATTTAAGTATGAAACTAATTGTGGTGTTAAATAATCAGTCTTACGCATAGGTTAAGATTACTAAGAGTAGACAGTGGGTAATTCTTTTAGGGTTAGGTTAGTAACACAAGTGTGCATTGTGTAGCAGCTATTACAAATTCCGCTTCTCGATTGATATTTGGAGCTTACTGATGTCATAAATGCAGTAAATATATTGTAATTTAATTCATCTGGATGTGAAAATCAGTTATTTTTTCTTGCTTTTTTGTTGTTGACTATCTTTTCAAGGTTCATCAAAATTATAATTAATTGTCTTTGCCAAAATTCTCAATACTAAGTAATAACTAGAGCATAATAATGTTACACTCACTTACCTACGGTATCTCCACCAACAGCACTGAGAAGATTTCTCAATCCTGTTACTTCATCACCGCCTAACGCAATCAAATTTTTAATTCCATCAACTCCACCACCAGCAGCTTGTATCAAATTTTTCATACCTTCTAAACCACCTCCAACAGCAGCTACTAAACCAGCTAGGCCTTCTGAACCTTCTCCAAATAAACTTCCGATTAATTCTTTAATACCTCCAGCTGCTTCAAATAGATTTTTAATGCCGACAGCTCCATCACCAACTTGTTTGATTAGCTCTTGTAAAGCATGTTGTTTATCACCACCTAATGCATTTAAGATATTTTTTATTCCATCAACCCCTCCACCCATAGCGTTGGCAAGATCTTTTAACGCTTTAACTGGATCATCATTAAGACTTCGGAGTAATTCACCTAAGGCTTCAGGTGGATTAGCACCTGTAGCTAATAGTTTAGACAGTCCTTCAACTCCAGCACCAACGGATGCAAGCAAACCCATTAGTGCATCAATGCCACCTCCAGCTGCAGCCAACAATCCACTTAAAACACCACGGTTAGCGAGTGGCGTTTCATAAATAGCACCTTTAACCAAGTTCATGATAAGGGTTTCCAAGTTTAAACCTAAAAGATAGGGTTATTTATTAAAACTTATTGAACATAATTAAGGTGTCTGAACTAGAACAAGATGGCTAGAGTTAATGTGAACGACCAAGCTTATAGTCCAGTCACTTCTGTCAATTGATCAAGTGGTATGACGCTATGCTGCAAATTATACTATCATTAAGACAACCAAAATTGATTTGATCTTACAAATTCTGGACGTTGATAGGATGTTTACATGTTTGAAGACTACATTATTAGCTATGGAGGTTATACAGATGACTTCAAATTAAACGTTTTACGTTACAATGAGAATAGCTTTTAAAGTAATTCCTTTATCGAATAAGTGGTTATATGTAAAACAAAAACACAATGTCATGGTTTGCAACTGATTGTTGCGGTATAAAAAGCGACCACCTAAAGAAAACTTATCATGTGAACCTAAAAATAACTTCTAATATACCTTATAGAATTATCACCAATGTGGCAGTAAGCAGAGATAATGATAGGAGTTTGAATCTCAATGTTACTAATTGGTTTCCCCATAGGACCAACTAGCACAAAGTTCAAGTCAATAGGGTTTTATGTTAATCCACTCACTGTTTCCAATCAACGAATTCGAAACAAAATGTATCAAAATAATTAGTTATTATATCAGACGACGCAAGAAGAATAACTAACTTTCATAGATGTTTTTGAGTAGACTATTTCATTTATTTTGAGTGCATGTAAACAGAATATTTTATTTCTATTATTATTATTACATTTCTCCCTACCTTAAGCTTCCATCGGGTACATGAACTGTAGTCATTACAATTTTTCGTTTTGGAACTGTAACTAATTAACGGTACAGCTGTTTCCCCCTCTTTACAGTTTCCAGTCAATATTGTCCCGATTTTGTATGAATGTTGCTTTCTTAATTGATCAGCTGTGATCATGTTTTGCATTTATGTAAACGAATAAGCAAAGTATAACTAGTCACTGTTTGGTCGTTGTATTCTTTAATCCACCTTGGAGATTAACAGTCTCAAGGAAGAAGTGCGGTCAAAGAACTAGCGTTCTTGGTGTTTGGTTTGTATCATTGGTTCCGAGCAAGGTTATTCTTATCCTTACCTCGTGACTGACCGTATCTCATAACAGATTACTGTTCATGTAGATGAATGACTAAGTTGCCAATTGAACAAAATTAATTTATTTGGTGATAAGAACTAAACTATAAAATATTGCTTACTATTAAATGATACATTATTGTTATCATTCATTCATATACAACGTAGAACCCAACGCATATCCGCATAGGTTCAAGTTGTTATACCATATTAGCACGATGAGACCGAATTCACAAGATTAGCATGACAGCATAATTCAATAGAAAGAATAAAACAAACGAAAGAATAATGAAGCTTAAGATTTTGCAGAATATAAAGAGTGAATACATTTACTCCACTGTGACCGATTTTGGACCATGTTACCTAGCATCTCCAACCAATGATTACGACTGTCATGCTGACCTCAACCAGATAGCCAACATCTACCAACACAACTCAGACTAGCAGTCATTATTATATAGAAACCGATCGATCTTGTATCTTTAAACGCTTGGTTCACCTAATGTAACAAAGCGAACTAATCAAAACGACAGTTTTTACGGAAAGTACATCTAACAGTAGGTGATTTCGGTAACAAATAAACATAATTTAACAAAAAAAACACTTATATTGAGGGGGCTTAGTAAACATTGGTATTCAGTCTAGCTGATTGGATTCGTCACAGATTATTGTTGGTAGGGTACCATTGAAAGCCAGAAAGAACTAGACAGCTGCTTTGTCATTGTGCTATCCATTGCTTCTTAATTTTCAAATGATATCCTACTTGAAAGTAATTATGTATCATTAACAAATGTATCAATCTAATTATTACCTCTAGTTGTAGTATTAAAACCTACCAGTAAAATGTTTAGTATGTTTCAAAGTATTCGTTCCAATTAACTCTGTCGTTATTAAACTGCATACTTCAGCAATTTGTAAAATTAATTTTTCTAAATCATGATTTTGTTGATTTGATATAACTTGTTGTACTGTACTATGCTTAACTGTAGAAAACAAATACAGTAATAATAACACTAACATATAATGAATGTTACTTTTTATTACTAAATTAAGTTAACTTAGATGGAAAATAAAAGCAGTCAACTTTAAAATTGTAGGTTTGAAACTTCCTTTAATCCCTTCAGTCTAGACAACAGGATAATTTCATTACATTGAAATGCTTTTATAAAGATAGGTTCTAGGTTTAGTTGTATGCATTCGTCACAGATTAATGTTAGTTGGGATAGCAGAGAAAACCAGAGTGTACTCAACAGCTGATTTGTCCTAGAATAGTTCGATTGAAGGTACATACTGTTGAAGAGTCTCATACTAAAATAAAATAGTCATCCAGTACTCTCCTAGTTCTCACTGACACCTAATCAATGTCGATCTGTGACAAATAAAAACAAAGAAATGTAATTTAATCAACTTTCAAAAATGTGATTTAAAGACGAAAACACAAACAAAAACTTAGTAAGTCAATCGAATCGCTGAATCACTGCAAGACTTGGATTACCTATATTCTTAGCCAAACATTTTAACTATAGTCAACTTCTATTGAATATTTATTTTAATGACCATGTTGGAAGAAACTAATGAAGTAAAATCTATTAGCATACATATTAGCCATGAAAGTGTGAAAAACAACCACAATGAAGAATGTTGGCTGCTGTCAGTTACAACACAGGGATCTTTGGGTCATAGTAGTGATTACCTTAAGGTCATGCCCAACCGTTATCATATTTCAGATAACGCGTTCAGAAAATTATGAGTTTTGAAAAAGACCTTCACCAACTTAGATCCACAAATGCTCACTATGGTCAACAAAGCCCTAGTTAAATCTAAACTAGAACACTATGTTCAGGCAGCAATCCCCTGTATAAAGATAGACTTGAATCTCCTGGAAAGAAAACAAAAAAACAGCCACTAGTCCAAAGCTGGAGTTGCGTGGCCTATCATACAACACAGCTTAACAAGTTAGACCTCTACGCTTTGTCATACTGGAGATTAAGAGTAGACTTAATAATAATGCACAGAAAACTAGAAAATGACTTTAGTCCTGATTTATTGAAATTATTATCCTTTCAAATAGGTCAAAACACTTCAGCGAAAAACAGCAGGTGAATTTAGAATCCAAAGACAAATATAATTCTCGTAGCACACATTAGTTTTTTTACGAAATAGTCAACTCCTGAAACCTAGTACGAAAAGAAGTGGTGTCTATCCCCTCAATTGACAGGCTGAAGGGTGATTATGCACTCACAGGCACTCACTTAAAATGGACTAACGCAAGTCCCTGTCTTTCTGTTCTTACGATACAAAATCTAAATCTCAACAAATGATTATATGAGAATGAAGGAGTTGATAACTTCCTTAATAATGCACACCGATTCCGTCAGGGAGCCTAACCCAGTCTACATCAATCTGTGACAAATACAAACACCACTAAACCAACTAAATTTATTCTTTCAAGAGTTTCATTGGAAATTTGAAACAACAAATACTTTCATAAGGACAAAGTATCAAGAAATTGTAATAATTGTACTTATTTACTTGAAAACAAGAAAATAGCATGATGTCATTTCCAATGCTGCTTGCAACATACAATATTCCAAATACCTGTAACTTCTTTTAAAGAAGAAATTAACTGTGAATTCGAGAAGAAATGTACGTACGTGGTTTGATAAACATAAAATACATTCGTATAAAATGAATTGTAGAAGAAATAAACATCAAAGTTACGCTAGACAAGTAGTTATGAATCGTACTAAACATATAACAAATAACATGTAACCAAATATTTTTGCATTTTATGTCGAGTATAGCACCAAATATCTGTTAGTTTTCACCTTCTTTGCTGAATTGGTTTGTCACAATTCGCGATATTCATGTAATGATATTTTTAGTTATTAAATCACTAATAGCGTGAAAAACTTCAAATGCAACGATTTCTTATATCAGTTTGCAACGAAAGCTATTTTGAACTTCTAAAAGAGCTATCATGAGACCAATAATAATGAGGTAGGTATAAGATAGAGATAAGTATTTACTTTTGGTTATACACCAGTCATGTCAATAGAACAAGCTGCTAGTCACTTGTGGAGAAAATTTCATAGCTCACTTCTATCAGAAGTATGTACCGATGCAGTTGTTCAGAATGATAATGAAAGCTCCACAATATAACTAAACAGTGCAGAGAACATAGCATAACTAAAACTATCCTCCTGAGCTATCATATCATATCATAATTATTTACTAAATAGATACATAATAATACTTACATGCATCTTTAAGAGTTTTTATAAGTATATTTTTATACTCCTTATGTGTATGACCAGGTTTTAATATTTGTACTTCTAATTTATAGCCTGGTCGCATTCCAATTAAATTTGCTACACTACGGAATGCATGTGATTTTGGTAAAACACGATAGATTGTTTCAATAGCATTCTGAAAATACAAAATCAAGGAAATATTCAATGATTCTTTCATTCTAGTTTAAATCTAGTGTACATCTATAACCCATCGAATATTTGACAAAAATTAAATCTAGTGCTGAACATGATACTTTTCAAACATCAAGTTCAAATTACGTAGGTCGAAAGTTTCACACTTTGAGAAAATGTAAATTACTGTTCAAATCCCCAAAACTTTTCACTCACTGACGTCATGACCTTAACTTTGAAAATCCATCTGTAAACTATTCATTTCTAGATTTGTTCCATTAAAGTTAGTCTTGATAAATCTGTATGTCTATCTCCACCACCACCACCACCACCACCACCACCACCACCACCACCACCAAAGTTTTCAGTGATCATAATATTCATGTAAATTCGAGCTAACAACTTGCATTTTTTTCTGCCCTTGTAATTTCAGTGCTCTGTTTTGTGCACCTTTAACAAGAACGAGTTTTAGTAAATTTAGTTTACTGTATACCGTTTAACTTTTAATGATCAATGTGCACTTTTTTTATTAACATATAAGTAACTTAATGCAACAGACACTGACTACGCGACCACTGGTAAACATAAAATATGTTATTATGTCATAGTGATTATTTCATAAATTAAAATGAATGATTAACTTAGTGATATAGTGTGATGATATGAAGTAAAACTATATCTTATGGTAACAAACTGAATCTAGTTTAAAATAAGTTGGATTGTGGCTGACAAATAGAATCCACGATACGTGTCACGAACCCATTTGTAACTCGTCAGTCGAATTTACCTTAATTCCAATGTTGACCCGCTCACAGGGATTCGAATTCAGTTCACTTCATGTTAAATGCCACCATACTCACCGCTAACCTACTGTGCCAGATAGCCATATTTGTGTAACTGGTATGCATAAATAATTTGGAAGTATTTGAGTTTTCCCGTTGTTTTATTTTGTCATTGACTATTATAGACTTATTGTTATATACCCGTCGAACAAGTGCGATCCCCTGTATTCAGTAGATTATTATTGAACTCCGTGGCATTCAAAATAAAACAAAGTGAATCCGACTCCTGGTGTGAACATGAACACTGGGATGGTGGTACATTCAGCTGATGAGTTCCAAATAGCACGAAGTACCTAGTGAACTCCACATTTTAGCCACAATCCAACTTAATTCACACTTATGAACTACTGCTGTATCAAAGTAATCAATTCGGGATGTACATATGTTAACAGAGATTGATCAACTTCCCTCCATAACAAATTGGCAGGAACATGAAATTACTTTCAAATTGTGCATGTAATTAAGCATGATTTAGAAAAGCTTTATACATACATAAGTCATCGTTAACGACATTAAGATTATCCTTTTAAGGTAGAATCAGGCATATAAAAGTAAGGTAATGTTTGTGTAATTAATTTCTTCAATAGCATGTTACAGTCTCGTTGTCTAGATTTTAGGTTTCGTTCAAGAACGGTTATAATGTTTACTGGCAGCTAGTTAAAGATAAAACAATAAAATCCACCTTGAAGGAGTCGACTAATTGTGAACAAACCTCCATTCATCTAGTGATATCACCACTGACATGAGAACATAATGTACTGGACTAACCAGTAATTTGACTAGTAGATATGCAGTTATGAGAACTGCCTAACCAAAATGAAAAGAACTACCTAGCCTACTCAAGTTTAGAGTGATAAAACTTAGTACTAAATTACATAAATCTCTTCACTAAGTAGTACAATAAACACCTGGGAATAGGTTAAAATACTTTTACACGTTTATGTATTAAAAACTGGTAACATCTCAACTAAATTGCCTACAGCTTAAAGAACATTAATAAAACACCAAAAACAACAAATCAGCTTACTCTTAATTCTTGTGCTAAATTACATTCAGGATGAATCTCACCGAAAATTCTTTTTAAAATTAAATCTGGTTTCCCAGATAATAAAATTGTGAGTAGCTCAGGAAGTGGAACTGTAGATCAAGAGAAAAGATAACAATTTATTCAACGCGTAAAATGTTATTTATAAATTTAAACCTCAAAACCCCGTATATTCGTATGCGGTCACTATGCTACTGTGATATTGGTCAGTATATAGTGGTTCATGCTTTTAATTTAAATGTCAAGTCATCGTTTCAATTATGATTTTACTTACCCTATAGGTGATGGATCCCTATAGATTTACATCATATGCTTCATAATATGAGTAGGAATATTTGAGATGCAGTCTAATTATCAGCAATACAATAATAGTTTACATTCTTAATGAAAAACAGCCTTCACTTCAAAATAACATTACTGATAGTTGTGTATAGTGTCAAATGACCGGCAGTCGGTTTTTATGCGTCATGCATAAATTCATGCTAAATGCATCTTTGTCGTTCGGAGGAAACTTATTTTCATTTAATGATCTGTTTCATGAATAAATGAATGAGTATGTCAGAAAACATAAATGTTATGTTTAGTTAATGCTTTACTGAAAGAGATATAACTCATTATCCTGTCATAAAGCAACAATCACTTCACATTTGATACGTTCTCCAAGATAAATGATAAAAGATCGTACTATGGGGCTGACAATGTTAAATAGATGGAAGATATTGACATTTTGAGTTCATAAATAAAGTGATAAAAAGTTTGCTGACCTAGCTCTCTCATCCAAGTGAAATGACAATGTGATCAACATATTTGAATTAGAGCTATGAGAGGAACACAAAACGTGAAATAATAAGACAGCTAAAGAGTTAGATCTGTGAGAACTTCCAGAGATGTCTGAACAGTAAGAACTAGTACAGAACAAATGAGATGAGCCTTGAAGAACACAAAAGCGGGTATACTTTAGAATTTATTAAATAAAGCTCCTAAAGCCTAACAGTATTTATTCGAGACAATATTTCACTAGGTCATATTGGGAAACGAAATTTAAAAATTCAATATTCGTACGACAGGCATTCTAAAATTAACATTTAGCCACTGATTACGAATGTAACATTGTAATAGCTGACAGGTTAATGATTGGATATTACTATCATATTTATTTATTTTCTAGTCCTGGTCGAACTTTATTGATCGGGTTCAAGTGTAGCCAACAGTATGGGCAACTCAACATTGTATATATTAAAGCCTTGCGATTAGATCACTTGAGATATCGGTTAACATGAAACCCAGCTGGACTTGGGTTTTGTACTTGTTGGCTTTTGTCGACAGTCTTTACGGTTCGAATTTCACAGGGAGTATTATATCCTACAAGACAGCACCTACACCTTGCTAACGAGTCTCAAACAGCACGTAACCTAGATTAAGGGTTTTCCGTTAATTGTTTCCACCCATATAACATCAATGTATGACTGTACTCAACTTGAAGATTAATAACTATCGATTATTGTCTTGAATCTTTGCTTGTTAAATTCATATTTAGTTCAAATATGATTCTCATAAACTCATCGTTACCGACTTCTAGTATATACACTAATCCTATTACCTGTGGATGTGTATCAGTCGATGAGACATACAGTGATTTACGAACATATTGAAATCATACTATTACAGAACTGAGCTTGAATATAATTCGATATACATAAGCAATAACGATTTGTAGTTCAAACAATACTGGAACACGTAGCTTACATAAGACATATATAACGTATCTATAACCATAACACTAACCGCAGCTGGCTATCCTAAACCCTTCATATTGAACAATAAGTGTTTATATGGTTTAGAACAACAACAGTAATTTCTCAGTGATATTCCGACTATGTTGTTCACTAATCTAAGACTGTTGTTAGCCAGTGTTCTGTTGGTATAAAAAACAGATACGGATAAACTGTCTAAAAGGTTTGTTTTTAAAATCATCATTAATATTTGTTCATTACGGAGCTACTTATTTTGAATTGTTTAGTCTTTTTATAGCTTTTAGTGTTTCCGAATGCATGTATGCATGTATGTACAGCATAGAACCTGGTGCATGTGTGCATCGGTCCAGGTTGCCGCACTTTAGCAGTACAGCAAGATTAACACCAAACTAGTTGAAGTAGTAGTTACTTCATTAGCAGTAAGAAAGAGTGGACATTTAAAATATGGTCCAAATAAAAAGGAACAGTTAGTGGAAAAGAAGATCTAAAATAACTTTAAGCTAAGGATTCAAGGGAGAACAAACAGCGAATGCATCTGAGCCTATGTCACTGATTCTGACCCATGTCACTCAGTCTCCAAAAACTGATCAAGGTAATTTCACTAGCCCGACCAAGTAGTCTAGATCTACCAACATAGCTTAGACCAGCAGTTAGTGACATAATGAACCGATGCTACGTTTTGGTTTGGCCGCTTCTTACTTTATTCCATCCTACTGAATCATGAAGATATTTTCTAATATTTGTATATGTTGCCAGTATTTTATTTTGTCACTTAACTTTATTTGCATCTTTGTTACACAAGGCTAACGTTAAATATCAACAATAACTTCCCATCAATTTTCTTTCTGCAAGTGCGTTGAGACGTTTTTATAAATTTTAACTTAGTAACATTCTAGGTTAAAGATACCTGAGAAGAACTAAACAAAACGAAATACATCAATTTCATTCAACTCAATTGTTTACTTTTGCTTTAATTAACAAGTTACTTATATGAAATTAATTACCTTCTTCATGTTTTACTTCTTGATAACTCCACATTGTCATGCAAAAATCATCTGGGTTAGGTCGTGGTTTAAGAGCTCAAAAGAGTAAAGAAGAGAAAAGATTTCACATTTATGATAAGAAATGTATTTACATTAAACATTACATAATATGAAACTGGATGTTTGGAGTTTAGTTCTTGTAGAATATTCAAATGAACTGATAGTCTAAAGTATCTTATCAATGGTGATTAAATTCTTTTCATTATGAACAGCAATACGATTTTAATACAAAGGTAATGTATGCAAAATATTGTATTGTTTACAGTGACGTCAACGATAGCCTAATTATCGGTGCTTGAATACCTGACCACGTTAGGAATTGAAACCAAAACAGTTGGATCTTGTAGTTGTTTTGCTTTCAGATAAACGAACTCCGCCCGCAGCTCATCTAGGGTTGTTGCCGGTCCCAAGCCCGGGTAAAGGAGGAAGGTTGGGCATAAGGCTAGCATCCCTATCCCGTAAAACACAAGCTTGCTAAAAAAACGCTAACCAGATTAAACAAACTAAACAATTTAAACTCTACCATGGGGGTGGAAGTAAAAGGATTGCTCAGGACAGAGTTGAATGGAGAATACTAGTGAGCGGTCTATGCTCCTCCGAGAGGGCTAACAGGCGTAAGTATGTAAGTTTCACATAAACGGGTTAAAATCCGCAATTCTTTAACATTTTAGATGAGTAACTGCATCTTTTTTTGCAATGAATGAACTTAAAAAATTGTAACTTCAATTCAAAGTAAGTTACTAGTGCATGTATAGATGTTTGATCAAAAGACTTTCAGGGATTAGCTTACACTAATTTTGATTTACTTCAAGGATTCTCACTAAATAGAAAGGTATAATTGAAACTACGAAGCCCACAGTACATGTTTTATACTGTTTAAATCTATTCAAAAGTGCTAATTGACCATCATATGCACCTCAGTAATTTTGCCAACCAATAAGTCTATTACAGTATCCTGATTTGTGTATTTACAATGCTAGAAACCAGCTATAGTGAACTGCTAAAGTTGATATTTCGCAATTCCTAGAGAATTGCAAAAATACATCAATGAATAATCTTTTGTAACGAACCCGGTTATACAAGGGTTTGTAGTTAATTTTATCGTAAACTAATTGCAGTTAGAGATGTAAACTATAGGAAATCAGCTAAATGGTCTACGGTAATGACATTCTCAGAAATTTCTCTATCAGGATTGTGTGTGCTGGTGACTTGGGAACGAAACAACTATCCACTAAAACCAGGTTTTTAAGTAGCCGTTTAGTTTAAATTAATTCGTGATATAAAACTATACTTCTTTGCTGTAGTAAGTTATAGTATTATCTAGCAAAAAATAATCTACAGTTGTGTTCCTCAACAGAATGAATGATGTGTACGGAAAAGTTACAACTTTCAAAGACTAGAGTAAGAGAAGCAATTCATAGAGGAGTGACAGGAGGGAGAGGAGAAATTCAAAACAACGAACTGAAACAGAAATGAAAGTATGAATGGCTAAGTGGCTTATTACAACGCGTAACATCATACACAGTGAAAATGATTGGAGACAGATCAGAACTACTGATCAAAAGTGTGAAATTAAAACAAGTAGTCAGGTTTTCATAGTGAACTAGTACATCAAAAAAGCCCTTAACGTTCAAGACACAGCCTAAAATCAATAAAGAGTAGTAAATTTGGTTAGTTAAATTCAACTTCAATAATCATCTAACTAGTGACTAACTTCATTATGTTCCTGAAGTTCGAGAGAGAAGTGGTGACTGGTGTGGTTAAAACATGTCACAAGTGAAACAGTTATCAACAAATGTATTGACTGATTTCCATGTTATATAACAAATTGATGAAAGTGGGAACTCTACCTATGGAGGCTGGCTGGCCCATTGGTATAGATGGTTAGGCATATGCCATAAGATGTAAACAACCTGAATTCCATTCTCTAGTCGGATCAATGGTCCATAGTAGAACTAAAAAGCTGTTCAGAGCTCTCTCATTTTTAATGATACTCAACCAGCATCACTCTGTGATGAATGCAAACATTTAAACTTAATACCTAATTTAACAAAACCACCTTAATTTTTAATTTTATACAGCATCTATCAAAAGCAGTTCAGTTTTTTTATTGAGTAAAATATAGCATAATGTTCCTTAATCATTTGTAGATCATAATTATTAAGCTCACACTGCTTATAAAAATCTAGTATTGGCTCGAAACGAACTAACTTCGAGTTACGGTGAAAATATCAACACTGGGATGCAAATACAGCTGATAAGTCCGAAATAGAACAAAACGCGCTTCTGCGGTTCCGCTTGCCAGTCACAATTCAACTTAAACAATAGTATAGGTGACATTCTCAAATGAAATGATGGATCAATATAAATCTACAATGTATGAATTATAAAAGCATAATTTATTGTTTTATATTCATTACACAGTGATCTCGGTTGAGTACCAAGTATACTATATTCAATAAACTTGTTATTTTCAGGGGTGTTTTATTATTAAATATGCATGAAATCAAAATTAAAAATAGATTTAAACACTTAAACATCCAGATGACGAGTCTCAAATAAGACGAAACGAGCATCTTGGATTACGCATGTCAGTCACAATTCAATTCAAACATTATTTACCTCTTTTAATTGTTTCAGTGGGCTTTGTTGAATTTTCTTTAATTAATTGTTTTACTTTTCTTAATGAATCTGATACCTGGCAATTCTAATTTGGTATTCGTTTGTTCAAGTTGTCCAATCGGTTGCTTTCTCACGGTTAAACGTTCAGCTGAAAGTTTGAAAAGCAAGACGATATACATATCTATTCAAGGATATATTCATTTGTCAGTTAGTAGTATTCAATATCAGTAGTTAACACTTAGTGCTCATTGAATTCTGTTGGTAAAAATTATGTGGTTATAAGTTTTAAGGAAATTAATTTCGTAGTAGAAGATGACAGGAAGTAATCAGGAAATTAACCTACATTTAAATATTCATGTTAGCTGATACTAATCAGAAAAGCTTATATGTAATCTTCATGTATGTGTTGTATACTATAAAACTTAAAATTAAGTCATTAAGTGCCATAACCAACGTCATTATGACCAATTTGTTTGAGATGGAAATGATTTTCCATCTAAATCCAAATGACTGTATGAATGAATATGATTGGAGATAAAGTCCAAAAATATAAATATTTATCATATTGTAATGAATAAAGATAAAATGTTAATGATAAATGCTTACATCTTGATTCAGTTAGTCTTTTAATCTTTTCATTTACTGAAGACACTGGTAAATCAGATTGACTGATTGGAACAAAAGCAAACTGTACATCTTTATCCGAATGTGGAGCTTTATTATGCCAATTACTTTCTGTTTTAGAAAATGTCAGTGGAATAGACTTCTTGATAGATGTTTCAAACATCACTGAGTTACTTCTCGTTTCACGTAATGGAATTAATGGTTCAAGATTAATAATAATACTTTGTCGTTGATTAGTAGTAATTGGATTTAAAATTACGTCATTATTTTCGTGTTCCGATAGTCCCTGTAAATCGTCATTGAGATATTCATGATTTTTAAAATGCTTATCATGATCAGAAGCATCTATTTCGCTGTTTAGGGTTGACGATGCAACGACATTTTCATTTAAATCTGTGAAGTGAAAAAAATTTGTTTGTAAACCATAACATTGTAATATTGGTATCATATAATTTATATTCATAAATCTTTTAGAGTTAGATCTCAATACGTGAGAAGATAAACGTTCGATTTTAGACAAGCGTATTCCGAGCTGGATTGTTTGATTGAAGTGCTTTCATTATCGATTTTATAGGTGCACACTTTTTGTAGAAGTGAATTATGTAGTTTTTTCCACAAGTGACTATGGACTTATCCATCCGATTATGAATCAGGCTGGCTGGTGACACTTGTTTTGTCATATTTTACACACTTATTTTATTCCCTTATCTCCTGACCTAGTTCAAAGTACTGTCATTGTTTATTAGTTCCTCATTGTCGTAAAATGTCAAGTCTTTAAATTTTCTCCGGTTTTTTCGCGTTTCTTCTGTCTAAAATCTCTAGGTTTTCCCAATCAAATCGTTGTCCATAGTTGTCAGTATGTAATGACATAAAAGAAGATATGTCGTGGCGTTTAACAGCTAACTGACGTTTATGCAAATGGAGATAAATAATAAACAGATTTCTAGTCATTTGTGGGGAAAATCTCATTGCTCACACTTACCAGATGTTTGTGCCAATAAAGTAGTCCGAAGTGACGATGAAGACCTCACAATAAAACCATGTAGCTCAGGAAACGCAGTATAACCAAACCATTCTCCGGAGCTACAAATCTTCTTTACAATCTCAATGTATTTTATTATTCACCAATACTGGTGACTTATCAGTTAGAGAGATCAGTAAGATTAAGGTAAGATACCAGAAGTTAAGAGGATTTGGTTTTAAGCTTTAGGCAATTTTAGCAATCAATGAATAAGTTGTGAACACAGTTAACTGTAAACAAAGGCAGCATTAGTGTTAGTATTAGTGTTTCGGTAAAAATAAGACTGGCTGTAATATGACTAACTGATGAAAACATTCCAATGAAAAAAAACGATTTATTCACAAAGAATAAAACATGATTTAGTTTCACAGAAACATCATTATCCAAACTGAAACTTAAACGTAATCTAACCCTAGAATGTACAAAAAAACTAAATCTAATTCTGAAATGCAATCTCAAAATACTGTAATTCATCAATCAATCAATGCTTCTTACCCCATGTGGAGCATAGGCCGCCGACCAGTATTCTCCAAGCAAATCTATCCTAAGCTTCCCTTTCCAGCTCTTCCGTAGAGCTCTCCATTCTCTTCATGTCTGTCTCCGATTCCCGACCCAGTGTGTTCTTGGGTCTTCCCCTTTTCATTCGACCTTCAGGATTACATGTTAATGCTTATCTTGTGACACAATTTGGTGGTTTCCTCAATGTGTGTCCTATCCACCTCCAGCGTCTTTCCTAATTTCTTTGTCGGCTAGAAGTTGATTCATTCTCTGCCATAGGAGGTTGTTGTTGATGGTATTCGGCCAACGGACCCAAATTATCCTACGCAGGCACTTGTTTATAAATACTTGTATCGTCTGAAGGATGCTTTTCGCAGTTCTCCGTGCAAGTTTCTGCTCCATACAACAGAACTATCTTCTCATTTGTACTGAAAATTTTGACTTTAATGTTGACTGCCAGTTGATTTAAGTTCCAGATGTCTTTCAGCTGTAGAAATGCTGCTCTTGCCTTTCAAATCCGTGCCTTCACATCTGCATCAGACCCTCCTTGTTTATCGATGATGCTGCCCAAGTATGTAAAGGATTCTTCATCTTCCAGAATTTCTCCGTTAAGTGAAATTGGGTTAGTGTTGGTTGTTTTGTATTGGAGGATCTTGCTTTCTTCATTGTGTATGTTGAGGCCTACTGCTGCTGGGGCTGCTGCCACATCTAGCTCTCCTATCCCACACATAGCAACAAATGCAAATGAAGACAGATAAAGTGGCAGCAGCCCCAGCAGCAGTAGGCCTCAACATACACAATGAAGAAAGCAAGATCCTCCAATACAAAACAACCAACACTAACCCAATTTCACTTAACGGAGAAATTCTGGAAGATGAAGAATCCTTTACATACTTGGGCAGCATCATCGATAAACAAGGAGGGTCTGATGCAGATGTGAAGGCACGGATTTGAAAGGCAAGAGCAGCATTTCTACAGCTGAAAGACATCTGGAACTTAAATCAACTGGCAGTCAACATTAAAGTCAAAATTTTCAGTACAAATGAGAAGATAGTTCTGTTGTATGGAGCAGAAACTTGCACGGAGAACTGCGAAAAGCATCCTTCAGACGATACAAGTATTTATAAACAAGTGCCTGCGTAGGATAATTTGGGTCCGTTGGCCGAATACCATCAACAACAACCTCCTATGGCAGAGAATGAATCAACTTCTAGCCGACAAAGAAATTAGGAAAGACGCTGGAGGTGGATAGGACACACATTGAGGAAACCACCAAATTGTGTCACAAGATAAGCATTAACATGTAATCCTGAAGGTCGAATGAAAAGGGGAAGACCCAAGAACACACTGGGTCGGGAATCAGAGACAGACATGAAGAGAATGGAGAGCTCTACGGAAGAGCTGGAAAGGGAAGCTTAGGATAGAGTTGCTTGGAGAATACTGGTCGGCGGCCTATGCTCCACACGGAGTAACAGGCATTGATTGATCGGTTGAACTTTAGAGAATATATTTCAAAATGTGATGAGTGAAGTACGGTATCATATGTAAAATCAAGGTAGGAAATCAAAATATCTCTTAAACTAGAATCGATGTCTAGTCCTGATGTATAACTTTTCTAGGTATATATATTCTTAGTAGAAATATAATAAAAAAACGTATATCTCAAAGTGTATAAACAATAGACATATTGAAATTACCAGTAATATAGGGTAATTTATCCATAGACTCAAATGAAAATCCTACCGGTGTATTAAACGATAAACTGTGTTCAATACTAGTTATCATATTTCCTTCACTTTCGATATCATCATCATCAACATCGTCATTGTCATCTCTATTATTATTTCCATCACAGTTTTGTTTTAATTTATTGCTTCCCTTTATATCATTTCTATTTGCTTGAATAAACGATTGTTGATATTGATTAGGCGAAACGATCGTAGGTAATTTCGGTGTAATTTCTTTAGTTATTGAAAAATTATCATCTGATATAACGCGTTTTCCTTGAACATAAACTTGATTAGAACTAAAAATTGATGTTTTTCTGACGAAAAATTAAAAAAATAGATCAAAATTAGACATGTCAGGGAGTAAAACAGTTAACACTACTGATAATAGATGGTCGCCTGGCTGTATGACAAATTCATAGACGTTGGAATTCTACGATTTAGTGCCAGCCTTATCAGAGTTTCAGATGATTAGACGTTCGTTGTAAGACCTAAAGGCCGTGGGTTGGACACCATGGCGGAATTGATGGTGCTCACCATTTCGGCGTCCAAAACTAAGACGAATCAGCAACCTAGTATTCCCCGGTTTTCGCTGCTACCTAACTGACATTAGTGTGTGACGAATACAAATAATAAATCTAGATTAATTTGTGTTCAACAGTGAAAGGTGTTATTTTAAAAAGAAAAATTTATTATTGTCTGATGATGCTTGATTACCCTTCTATTCGTTATCTTCAATCTATCACAATGCTCTTCACTTTCTTACTTTCTCAAAATATTCCACAGAAGTTTAAAAATTAATTTTTAAATGAGTTGGCTTAGTTTCCAATTTACGGATAGGTGGCTCCCATCAGCAAGGTATGCATACAATCATGAAAGGAACTACTGAATACTATGCGAAAAAACCTCGTTTCCACAGTATTGAACAATTGAAAAATATTAACTAAATAATTCAGATAGCTACTGAGCCTTCTATAAGCCTGCCTTATTTATCATTACCAAACATTTTAAGATACTACTGTTTTATCTAATCCTTAGTAGTAATCGAATTCTATCAATCATGTTGTTATATAAATATTAGCTTCAATAGAGAAGAATTATTAAATATAATTAATTTTGAATGATTATTTCTTCTAAAGTTTTGTTAAATTTTCAGGTTACAGTTATTTTTCGTAAGGGTTATATTGTTTGACAACTATTCTTAAGTTTGACAAAAATTACAAAGTAAGAAAGACCGCAAGCATGTCTCGCTTCAGTATGAGACTTCGCAATAGTTTGCTAGAGACCGAAACCCATAATTTCAGGTCTCAAGGCGAATACATATTCTTTAGACTACTAAGGAGGCATCCAATTGGTTTACATCCCTAACTTTAAAAATCTCCATAAACCCCGTGTATAGATAATATCAGTAATAATAATCATGAACTCACTAGTGACTGAGACCATGACCAGTCTGGAGTAAGTCAGTTTCTTTCAAAGAAAATTGTAAAGTGGTCACAGAATATTTCGAACTAATGGCAGTTAGAAATATAAATAAAGAGATACCAACTCATCTAATTTCAATTCAATCACTGGCTGAGAGACTTGAAGTTCATGGGGTTGAACCTTGACAGGTAGTAGATATACAATGTTGAAGAGCCCGATACTAAAATGAAAGTTATTCAGTGTTTTCTACTTTTCAATCATTGTCTAGCTAAAGTTAGTCTATGCCTAAAACTACAAAATTCAATGGAGTCTATAAACCCGTAATATATTAATAGTGAATTCTCGAATTTCTATTCTAGCTGGTTGGTATGACCAGTAGGGCCTTCTCATTACTACTAATCCTTCAAAAAATATGCCATCAAATGGATTGATCGGTGTTAACAGACAATCGGTTATAAAGAAATGGAATAAAACTATCAACATTCTTAATCAATGAAGCTAAGAGGCAGAATAAATATTTTACGAGCTTGTACAATAATCATTTTTATGATACATAATCATACAGATTGTCTATTTGAGCATCGGGAATAAGCGGTTTAAACTATTTAATGTAGCTCATTTACTAGCTTCAAATTGATGTACACAGCTATGAGCCACTACGCTTGTGTAAAAGGTAATGATACTACATGTTTGCCAAATTATAGTAAGTTGGACCGGATTCGAACCAAAAACCCACTATATATAATTAGAATGTATCTGGATCTTCCGTTGATTTATCATGGACGAAAAGCGCGTCCTAGATTCCGCTTGCCGGTCACGATTCAACTCGAATAACAACCTAATAATTGATAGACGAATGTAGTAGCAACTAACCTACCACAATCGTAATAAGGCCGTTAATAGTATATTATGAAATATATTTAGCTGGCAAGCAGTGATAATCTATCTTGACAGTCATTGTATGCTACTATTAGGTGAAGATTAATTTTGATTATTAATAAGTTAATGAATAATCATAAATGGTCATTTTTTGACAGTATTCATTGAGGCAAAATATACTTGTTCACTTGGAAATATGCTGAATACACATCTTTATTTAGTTGCCTAATGTTACGCAATAATTGTTATTGGACAATTTGTTATGAAATGGAAATGTGAAACTATGATCCCCCTACACACAAACACACACTCCACCCAGTGTAGGTATTAAATTATTGACAATATGAATCCCCTCTTCCTTCTCCGATAGTATATATTACTCCTTTTTGTATTCATTCAATTTGGAAATTACAAAGAAAAATTAATCATACACTTACTTAGATTTCCTTTTTATAATTGGCAAGGTTTTAGTTCTTGATAATACTAGGCAATTTTGAAGTTGCTTACATTTGGCGGTGAAACATTTACTTCGAAAGATTTTATTGTATAATTTCTTGTATTTGGAATATGACTACTACTAACTTTATCAGTAGTCTCAGTAAGCATATAGTCATTTTCTCCTAATGATTCACTTCCTGTCTACGTCTACTTCTAATTGATCATTGTCTTGTTCTAGCTGCGTGCAATAATCATTATCACTGGTCATCACTCAGGAATACATTGTCATTATAAGACCAAAATGACTCTGTGTTTGGATTTGAAACATCCTGGATATATAAAAATACAAACTTGAAAGTAAATAAATGTACTATTTAATATGTTTACAGTGTTTAATAGACTGGTGTCTAGTGTGTGTGAGTGATCGTCGATCAATTTGATGGACTTTAAAAGTCAGCCATTAAAAGTCATTGAAAAGGCCAACTGGAAGTATTTAAACTTTAGATGTTTCTACTAGTCAAACCTATAAGCTAAATTCAAATTACTCGGCGATTTAATTAATGATGCTACACGATTTAAATCAATAAACAGGCGGTAATAAACCTAGCTTTTTGGTTTATGGGAACACATCAAAAATATCGATCTCTAATCTTTAATTAATTTTTTTGTAGTACAATCATTATGCAGAGTTACTGTTTGGTTCCGAGTCAGTGACACATCAATGTGATTTTCATGTACGTTAATTGAACTGAGGTGGATATGTAGAAATAAGTATTAAGTGTGGTCATTCGTATTTGTCACAGATTGATGTTGATTGGGTACGAGGGAAATCTAGGATGCTGTTTCATCGTAGTATGGGACTCTTCAGTAGTGTACACCTTCGGTTCTACAAAGTGATCAACCCCCCTCCTTCAGGTCTTACATTGAACGCTTAACCCTCTGCTCTGATGGTCGACCGGGGTCCTATGGTAGAATTCCCATGCTCCATCAATTAGTCATGTAGGATGATGACCATCCATCGTTATCTGTGTTAACTGTCTTAATTATGACATGTCTGAACTTCACTAGTCATGACTTTTCACTAGAACATAAGGAGCGTCATGAAGTTAATTACTAATTGAATTACAGAGGTTTTGTGGAGACAGTTATTAAGTTTTAATGCATGTATATATAGCAAAGTTTTACGCCGCTGTTAACATACCCTTTCTAAGGACGTTTGAATATTATTCATAATGTTGTCACTTGAATACTGGATGTCAACCATTGGGCGTGAATTAATTTCTTCATCGTAATGTACACTTTCTAGTGGATTTTCTTCATCTTGTATTGTTGTGCTCAAGTTGTTGCGTTCATCGCTTTCCAATGTGTTATTATGAAAACCATTTGGTTGAATCAACTGATCTTGTTCTGAGAACTAAATTATGAGATTATGGTTTAAAAAAAAGTTGTTATTGTTAATCAAAAAGAAAAATAATCCAGTGAAGTTATGAGGTCAAAGTATGACAATGAATTTATATAGCACATGGTTTATCTACGATCTGTAATAATATTTAACACATTACCATGTTACAAGCTGTTTGTCAACGAACATTCGGGAGGTTTCTGGAAGTATTCTTATACCGATGTTTATATAAACTCTAGTGTCATTATTTGCTTTTGACTTCTAGCTAGTTATTTTTTCAATACACTTTGCTACCTGCTCTACTCTTGTTCTGATTTTGGATCAACTCGCTGTCGTTGTCGAACCTGTAGAATACTAACGGGACTAATACATAGTATTATCGGGGCAATAGGGACAACTCAACACAAGCTCATGCTATTAACGACAAAAAATAGCAAAGGTCAATATAGGGAGGCATAGATTGTTGATTCGCCGTAAATTTTTGAGAGGACATCAATAAAATATTTTAATTCTGAAACAGAAGACACAAATATTAGAGTTACCCTAGTAAATTCGAAAGTATATTAGTGAACGTTTTCACCTAACGCTTGTTAGTAAAGAGTTTATAGCTAAGATTCATTTCCGTTTTACATCAAAGTTAAGGACACAGTGGGAATTACAGTGGCAAACATTCAGGTACATTAAGCCTCTTAATAATATAAGCGAATATTGCGAAACCTACATTTAATAATTTTATATTTCATAGATAGTATACATAAATAACATATTTTATATTTGATTTATATTTTGGTTTCATTCACAGAAATCAATTCACTAGTGACCAAATTCATGATGTTCCTTGAGTTCTAGTGAAACGTCATGACTAGTGGAATTCAGACATGTCATAAGTAAGACAGTTAACACAGATAACGATGAATGGTCATCATCCTATATGACTAATTGATGGAGCATGGGAATTCGACCATAGGACTCCGGCCGACCATCAGATGCAGAGGGTTAAGTGTTCAATATAAGACCTGAAGGAGGGGGGTTGATCACTTTGTAGAACCGAAGGTGTACACTACTGAAGAGTCCCATACTACGATGAAACAGCATCCTAGATTTCCCTCGTACCCAACAAACATCAATCTGTGACAAATACAAATGACCACACTTAATACCTGCTCCACATAGCCACCTCAATTCAACTTTATGAATAGATTGAACGTCATACCAAAAACTATTAGAGGAGGGCTCTGTATAGATCCTCATTTTCTGCAATGAAATCACTGAGCATATGTTTCCATAGAGAATTATGTAATTGTTTGTTCAAAAGATTAAAAGTAGAAACGCAATTATCAATCAGATGCCAATACACTTACTGAGGATACTAATTTTGGATACTAATTTCGGGCTCGAATGTATTACTAGAATGAAGAGATCCTCCGTATATTATGAGATTAATACCTTTTCCACAGACCATGCTTCTACCAAGTTACCTACCAACAGAGCATAAATGAAGTAAACTAAACTAATCCAAGCTGCCTAAGAAATGAGGCAGATAAAGATCTTTGACTGACTGTTGTAAATATACTTCACGGTTTATCGGTTAGTGTTATTTTATGCAACCACATTGAATAAGGGATAAATGAAGGCTGAAAAAGTACCATTTCTTTCTGAATCACAACTTCAGATCAATGTGCACTTACTACTCAACTAGAACTTTCAAGTTTCGTGACGAGCATTTTACCTTTAGGTTAAACATTTATTAATTCACATGCCCTAATCTCATTACTCCGCAGCATAGCGCTACTGTCATTAGTTTAGTTAATAAAATTTGTTATTAGTCTCACCTCATTTCCATCAGTTCATTTGTATTTACATGATCAGTTAATTCATCAAGTATATTTGATGTCTCATATATTGTATTCTGAGGTTCCATAATAAAAGGACACGTAGGCTGTGTACTGTTGGGTGGAACAATGGATTCCAAGAAAGACTCTGGGGATACAGATTCATCTTCTGAATCATCTGTGTTTAAAAACATCAAATGTAAGCATAATCATTCAAAGTATTGCACAATACACAATACTACTTATTTAAATGGAAAGTGTACAGGTTTCAGATACTGGAATCTATTTCATTCACTAAAATTCGGTTTCTTAAATAGACAGATTCTAACGATCTGTCTTAATAAGTTATAATAACTTTATTACATTATGCAATTGAACAAAAAAGTAATTTTATCTTCAATCTATGTCGTTTACATGTATTTCGTTGATTCAAAGGTATTATTTGTAAGTATAACTTAATCACTAGTAACTGGCATTCAGTTACTAAGTATGTGAATTGTGGTGGCTATCTTTGTGGGGATTGGTATTTTTAACTGATCGAATACATCACAGATTGATGTTGGCACGGTACCATTGAAAACAAAGTTGCACTGAACAGCTGTTCCGTTCTAGTGTGGAACTCTTCAGCAGTGCGCACCCAAGATTCGGCCCCCAGCAGGTTCAGGTTGGCGAATACCTAACACTCTGCACTACTGGGCTAGCCAGTATCAAATGGTAGAATTCCTATTTCCATCAATTTGTGATTTATAGCGTGAGGTAGAATTCTCACTTCGCGCTGCATATGACAAATTAATAGAAGTGGGAATTCTTCAATTTGATGTCGGCCAGCCCATTGGTGCAGTGTTAGGTGTTTGCCAACCTGAAGCCTCTGGGGAGGAATCCGGGGTGCACACTACTTAACATATGTTGCAAGATTTAAATTTAATGTTACTAATTGATACGCGTTAGACAACCTATGAAACCTAGGAAACACTTAGCAACTGCTTCTTCCTAGAATGGGGCGCTTCAACAATATAGATCATTTACCCCACCCGAAAATCGAGTTCACAATTTTCAAGTTTCGCATTGAACACTTAATACTTAGACCACTGAGCTAGAATTCATAAGTGAAAGATTTACTAGTTCACTAAAAGATAGTTCGAATTTTCGTGAAAAAGAAACAAATAGGGTTTAACTATTTTCAGAGAACTATGATCTTATCACTTTAATTTGATTATACTTTACTTTGTACTTTCGTTTACGATAGAAGAAAACGTTAAGTGCACTATCATTCTAGCTGTCATTTATTAAAAGTACTTACATATCGATAAAACATCTACTATAAGATCTAAATTTTCTTTTATATAGTAAGAATAGTTAGCAAAATAAAAAAAAAGGAATAGGTTTTTGTAAAGCAAAATTGAAGATGAATAACCATATATGTACTGTGGTTACATTGGCTGACCACTAACACTTTAGAAGTTGGTATGTTCTTCGGTTAACTTCATTATTGTCAGTAATAATAGATATGTTTTTAATATACAGAATATCTAATTATGCAATCGTGTATAGTATTAGTCTACATATGGAATGATTTTGACATACTTTAACTTCGGAAGGTCTTTTTGAGAGTAGCTTACAGAAAACCATACATCTAGATTTCTTACTATCTAGTGCTCATTATTAAGGTGTACATGAATGTGTGGAATTCGATCCTAGGTTACCCAGTTTTACGGTCTTTAAGCGTCACAACTGAGCTATTCGGACAATAAGTAACTCGTCTGTATGACTTAGTAATTACAGTGGTGGGTTGGTGAGTAGTGACCGACATAATATTTATCTAATCCTTTTCTTGTATTACCAACTCCCAAACATCCTTCTATAAGAACAGAATATATGAGATGTCAGGTTGCTTTGACTGGTAATCACATTTGAATATATTTTCGGGGGGGGGGAGGAAGAGTAATACCTTTATCAAAAATAAACGTCAGCAGGTGAGCCATTGACAATGAAACAAGGTTAAACAAGCGTTTCCAGCTAGATTAACATTCTCTTCAGTAAGTATTCATGACTAATTTAAAACTAAGGAACTATCAAGTATTCTGTGATTCTCAGAAGTTCTCTACCCAAACTAGTTTGTTGAAGAAATTAACCAAATTTTATTTTAGGATATAAATTTCATTGTTTGCTACATAAACCAAACAATCAAATGAATATCAATCACAAACACAATATTGTTAATAATATTACCTTCTTTTACTTTATCTGATACTTCATTTGATACGATAAACCATATCTCCGCTGGAACACTTAAAGAACGATGTAATTTAAGTCTATTCACATTTTCCAGTTGAAAATCAGTTTCTTCCAAATGATGATCATAATTTAATAATGAAGAATATTTAGACGTCGATAAAGAAGACAATGATCTTTGTTGAATTACATCTGCTTTCAAGTAAAACAGAATAGAGAAACGAATGAATTACAGTGAATTGCTGCTAATAAGCATTGGCATGTGGTAGATAGTTAAACATTATTTTTTTAAAAATAATCTAATTTTCATTTCCTAAATCCGAAATATCAGTCAAGTTCTATTAGTCATGGGTCGAAGCCTTTACTGATGTAGCCATTTCACATATAAGTCAATATTAGACTTAGAGTTTAAATAGTGAAACTTAGGTGAAGGAATTCTTGTCGATTAAAAACCACCTGATATTCCAAAAAAGGTTCACGTGCCGAGTCACTTAAACTAATAACTACACTGTAGCTTGGTTAGTAGAATCTGATCTATATTAAGTATTTGATAAATATCATAATGATCACTATCCAATGTTCAGTTTGACATTATCGTTCTACTCAACTTACAGAACCATGCATTACTTTCACATGATTATGTAAGCGTCACTAAAGTTCCTCATCACTATTGTTCTTATTTTGTATTGATATTTTCGTAATTGGTTGAATGTTTGGTCAGGTTTTACGTAAATATGAAGGAGTTTTCGGAATGTAAATTACTTCTGTCTAATCGTTTCAGTTGTTGTGTTCTTCTATACGTCCTGGAGACTAGCAATATCATGACAAACCTACAGACAAAGAACAATCAGTATTTGCATCTTGTTTGTTTTACTTGCTCCAGCAAGTAATATTCCTTATCACATGGCTAGTCGCAGTTTACTACATAATAGTCCTGATGACACCATTCATCTATGATTTGCATTTACCTATTAATCACTGTATAACAACCAATGTTATACATGTTTAGTCTTTATTGTTGACTGAATCCCCTTGGTTAAATTACACAAAGGTCACTAGTCTAGGCGACTAGATATCGTGTTCACTACATTTTGACACACTTTAGTTGGTTGGCGCAGCATTGAGGATATGTTAGTGTTCAATTATTCATACATGTATCAGATCATGTAGTGATCAACTAAAATTATCATCACTAAAAATTTTTCCATGTGAAAGAAAATGCTATTGAGTTCAAGATAATGTTATGTTTTATGCAATTCCATACACACTGTTGAGCCCAATGCGTATACAGTACTCCCATGTAAACTAATTTAGTGGATAGCATTTATTGGTTATTAGAAAACATATGCTTATCTTGTATTTCTAGCATATGATAGACTGTTTCCGTAATTTAGAAAATATTTATTTAAATCCACAAATTATGTTTATCATGTTATTTGGTGGTTTTCAGTCATGGTGCTAAAATACAAAGCTCATATCTGCCTAGTTGTTTGTATTCGTCACAGATTGATGTTGGTTGGATACCACTAAAAACAGGGAAGCAATCAACAGCTAATTTGTTATAGGTATGAAACAGAATGTTTCTGAAGTTCTAATGAGAAGTCGCGACTAGTGGGGTTCAGATATACCTAGAGTGAGATAGTTATCACTGATGACAATGGATGACCGTTGTGCTGTATCACAAATTGATAGAGGGGGGAATTCAGCCATCGGCCAGATTACTTTTCTCAAATAGAAAACAAAACGCGTCTCCTGAATTCCGCTTGCCAGTCACAATCTAACTTTAATAATACTTATGAAGAGCTATATCGAGGCAACCGGCTCAGGATGCCTATATATCAACAGAGACTAACCAGCTTTAGTCCATAACAAATCAACGGGAAAATACAAGATCATCTTGATTACATGAGACTAGAGTTTTAGAAGGCATGTTTATATAATAAAAAACTGAAACCCTAGAATGGGTGTACTTTAGGGGATTTAACCTAATTCTATGTCACTTCAAACACTGATCACAGTCAGTCCAAACCGGCTAGTCTTCATCTAGCAACACAGTTTAGAAGACACATAGTTATTTCCTGGGCAATTTCGCAGCCTTCTTCTAGCTAACCATTAAACCAGCCGAAACAACATGTTGAGGTAGAGCGTGGTTAGGCGTGAGTTATATGCATCCCAACCGTCATAGACAACTGAAGTTTCACTTCCACTCAGCCAATTTTTTATTCTTAGTATTTGAATTACAAACTAGTAGGTTGATAGGATTCAGTTTTTGGAAGGTCATAAGGGCTCTAGAAAGCATTACATATTGTTGGTTTACAACAACGGTTAAAATTCTTTCTATTTGGCCTAGGAATTATAAATTTAATTATAGTTCACCTCAGTGAAATTATCAAATATCAACAATTTTCTGCTTACTGATTACTCTTCCATTTACTGACCATCATTCTTTGTAACTGTAATAACCATTCATCTATTCACTTCTAATTTATTTCTATCAGTCTAGGCATTATGAATTTTACAACAAAATTTACACTTCTACAGTATCACATAACTATCAAAACTATATTTAATTAGTGAAAGTCAGTTTAATGTAGGGCATTCTAAGATTACTCTTAACGTTATATGGTTTCTGTTAGGTTATTGTTGGGGATTCAAAATTCCCGAAAAATACAATCTTTCATTCATAAAGTAAACAACATCGTATTAATTTTTTTTGAAAGACTGATTTGTAAACTTCCATCAGTTAATTCAATTTCAAATGTGAGAAATATAAACGTTGATTGTTAGTGTCGTCTGATATACCTTGCTCCACAATATAATCTTCTTACAAGTCTAGTCTTTTGGAGTAGCTGTGGGCTAAAAAGGAACAAATCATGGTATTCGATTGAAGTACAAGTATCAGAGATAACGATTCGCACTAACCGTACCGACTATCGAGGGATTCAGACATAGAATCCGGCTACCCTAGATAATTTAGCTGTATCTTATCGCAGACCGTACTAAATCAATAAGAACCCACGCATTTGTCTCATCTGAGAAAACATTGTAATTATACCTAATATCTAAGTTTACCGAAGGAGTGAAAAGTGGTCAAATAAAAAGTACAACAAACTTGAGACTACTTAATTTCTTCATACAAGAAAAGTCAACTCGTTTATTCTAAAATAAATTTCTACAAAAAGGTTCAGACACGACATAATTTTCATTGTTTCGGTATTAAACAAAGATGATATAGTTCTGTTTCAACAAACTATTAGTCAATCAATCGATTAGTGTATGTTAGCCCTCGTAGAGAGTTAGCCTGCCGACCAGCATTCTCCAACCAACGCTGTCCTAGGCTCTCCTTTTCAGCTCTTCTCAAGTTCTATTCATTATTTTCATTTCTACATCTAAGCCCTAAAGCAATATGCTCTTTGGTTTTTCCTTTTTTCTTTTGGCCTTGAGGGATTCAAGTTAAGGCCTGACTTGTGATGCAGTTTGATGATTTTCTCACCGTGTATGAAACACATGTGGGATTGTGTGAAAGAACATAGTGCTACTTATAATCATTTTGTTGAAGGCATTTGGATTTGCGACTCTCACCGTTTCTGTTTCTTTCTTTCAGTCCATGTTGTCTCATGAGATTTTCATATCTGGTGCTGTCCATTCCAACCTTGGGGTTCAGGTATTCCACCAAAATGGTTACATCCTTGGCTGGGCTTTAATCTATAATTGACTGCAGTAGCTCATAAAACTGGTCTTGATCGCCTTTGCTACCCTTGTTAGTGAGCGCACAAAATATGATAATATTCATCGTGATCCACTCCTTCTTTGTATTTGAGGACAATTTAATGATTTTATGTCAATTATATTCTCATCCCATAAGTGCGTCCCGTACTTTTTCGAACAACATTAGTATAACTCCGTGTGTATGCAAGGCGTTTTCTGTTTTATGATCAGAGTATAACAGTACCTCGCCCGAGTCTAATCTTTGTTGTCCAGTTTGTGACTGTTGAGATTTACTTATTCCGAATATCCCTATGTCGTATCTTTTATCAGTTACATTACTAGCAATGCATCAGTTAAAGCTGATTCAAGGTCATAAATTCAATAACAACTCTTGATATTAAGTTAACAGTTAACCTCGGATTGGCTAAAATACACTGGTAGCATTTAGCTTAGTTTTTATGCCTTATTTATTTTTTTATTAAGTGGTAAACTGAGTAGGTTGCTGTTTAGCAGGTCAATCTATGTAAATTCTTAATAAATTAAAATGATGATATATAAAATACAATGAAGTAGTAAACAAATATCTTCCATATGTGGTACGCTAAGCTATAATGAACACTAAACCGCATACATTTATGCTTATGCCATTGTTAACTGGTTAACTCTGTCTTGCTAGACGCCTTTTATAAATCGAGTCCACATAATAGTATGTATCATGCATCAATAAGTACAATTATTAGTTAATTTCAAGAGACAAGTATAACTAAGTATATTTTAAAACACATTTCGAATGTCGTCCGAATTCATTTACTTAACTTTAGAAAAAGTAATGGGTCATAGCTATTTTTGAATTTAATGCTTGTCATACTTTGTCTTTAAAGCATCTGAATGCGTACATCTTTAAATAAGAAGCACAGGCAATACACACCTTCACTGGACAAAAAAATGTATTACACGGATTTGTAACTTCAGGTATTACTTAGAGTAGGTTATGATAACTAAACTTTATGAGCTTTCATAAATAGCTGAGACTATAGATAAATCAAAAATAAATGTACAATTAATATTTGTAAAGATGATGACACAACAGGACAGGTAAAAACCTGTGAGTAGAGAAGTTTGCATAGATGGTAATAGTATATTTTGAAAGCTGTAATTTGCACACTGTAGGATTTAATTAACATTAGAGAAAACCCTTCTAATGCATTATAAAAGTCAGTTCAGTGTATAAAACGTAACTAAACCGTAAGGTTACTTTTAATCTTTTTAATTCCTTAACATTCATTCACAATTTGTTATCAATAAACTGCGTTGTTTTTGTATAGAAATTTCCATCTCTTAAGCTTACATACGAAAATCACTTCCGAATCGGTAAAATCTAGTAGTGAACATAAGACTTTAATGTCACTATTATGCTTTGAAAATTTTTAAAACTGATCAGTTTTAAGGTAGCTTAGGACTTTGCTTTCATCCTGGCATATAATATGTGAATACCTGATGGGACAAAGAGCATAGCTGTCAAACACTTTGCAAAATAATCGACATATTGCAAAGACTGAAGCTAAAGTTTGGAAAACTCATTTTAACAGGAAGGTCATTTCAAGCAGATATATTGTTTTAAAATCGGAAATGTAATTTATTTAACTTACGATAGTGAAACTAAAACCTTGATGACACAAATCTAACACTTACTTTCGCTAAAAATTCTAGCAATTTCATCTTCGTCCAACTGACGTACCCATTGAACTAGAAATCTTCTGGCTGACAAACCTGGTCTAATTAAATAGTTACGAGTGCCCTAGACTAGCAGGCAAAAAGTCATTATCCTTAAAGAACTTGAAATTCTGCAGAAACCTATACCTTTACTTCATATTTTAGAACTTCGTTCACTGATAATTTACTGGTTTCCAGGATGCCATCTAATGTGTGGTGTTTCTGCTTTTCAGATAGAAATGGTTTTCCATTTCTTCCTTCCTCACTTAAGTGAACTTTTGGACATAATCTGAGGACTCCATGTTCCGGAATTAAGACTAATGTTAGATCATCAATGGACTTCCTGGTGAATTTATTACTTCTAGACCTTATCATTCGACGACATTCAAAATAGAGCGTTTACTTAAGCCAGGTAGGCTGCATTTTCGATGCATTAAAACAATTTAATTGATTCAATTTCATAGACTGTGATTTTAATAAATTTGCATGTCTAAATGTTTTTCGATAACCTGATAATTAATTATACAATCCTAACTATTGATTTAAACTAAGTGTGCGTTTTTAGGAATTACTGCTAGTTTGTGGTAGTGAAATTTTAGGAAATAACATATTTCTAAGTGATTAATAGAGTGTTGACTAGGATTGTGGATAATTAAATTTAGCTCCTTTTCAGACTGTAACGTGTCGGAGGTGAAAATTCGTGAAAGTCTGAAAGTTGAGCTGTTCGTTAATTATTGATACATACGAAACTTTTGCTTCTTATCTTGGTAGAGTAACTTTCAAAGACTAAGCCCACACTTAATCAAAAGATGTAGAAGAGGTAACACGAATAAATGCGTTTTATGGCAATTAAAGCATAAATAGATTTGCAGTGTCTATGCTTTCTGTTTACAAAAGAGTTCATTCTGATACAGTGTTGTACTAATTAACTCATGATGTGTAATTGGGAAAACTTCCACGAAAACAAGTACGATTATGATCAACAACTAGTGCCCATGCACCTATACTTTTTGAAAATTATTTATTATTACAAATGTAGTTTACATTGTAAGTGTAATGTTCTGTTGCTGGTACTATATGCTGTTCATACACTTGTTTCAACTCACTAAACCTAATTTCGTTCTCTGAGTGTATGTTCACTAATTACATAATCATGTGACTTGTTTATCGTCTGTAGATTGACTTTTACTTTCAGTCATTTATTTGCTTAAATATACTGATCACAAAATATTTTACATATATTGCGGATTTAATCATCTCTGACTTCTGGTATAATAATAAATTTTAATACATCATTACAAGTATATCTATTTCGCACATATATCAGAGATCTCGGCATGACAAATCGCCATTTATTCGCCTTCAATTAATCATACTATGCCTGTGAAAAGTTGTTCTGGAGCTATTTACTTTTAACGATTGTCCAATGTGGCTTCAATTTTTATAGTTTATAGCCGCTAGATTGTCAAAACCATGTTATAAAACCAGAGTAAAAATATTTTTAAAATGTATCGTACCCGCTATTTTTCGTTTCACTCTCTTCAGTTGAATATGTCGGCAATTAACTGTGATTAGTTCGGCATGTAATATGGTCTTAGTGAAGCTATTAGCTTTCCATCAAGCCTTCAAAGTGAAACGAACTATCGATTGAAAAACATTGGTCTATCTTGGAAAGACATTATTCGACAGTTCGATTCCCTGAGCAGACCCTTCTAATCGACTAATTAATGCCATTAATACAAAGATATTGAATAGTAGACTCCTTCAGCGTCTTCGTGAGGAAGCTAATTGTGCACGTTGTCAAATCAGCCTGACTGAAAGCTACGACTGAGCGAATTACCGGAGTTCAGAATACTATTGTGTTAACTCCACCGACTGAACTGCTCCTAATTATTCGAGTATCGACCTTGATTATTATCCCCAAAACCCAAAGGAATAACAACAAGTCGTCCAAAAACGATTAATTACTCCAATTACACCGAATACAATAACAGCAGCGACAGCAATAACAATAACGATGACAATAACAATAGTCTAAAACAATACAATAAATATAGAAAGTAATTAGGAGTGTACTTCTGAATAATATTGACTCCAACAGTAACAGAACGTTCGCTCAATCGTTCCGGAACCAATGGCCGCTAACAATGGAACTCGATACAACCAAACAACATTCAGTGGTACCAATGTTCAACTTCCTTGACACACGTCGTCACTACAAAACAACAACTCGTTCACTTTTGAACTTGTTTTGACGCTCGTTACTCATGAAGATAGCTGTTTTTCCATGATAGTGATGATACCCTGTTCTCAGCTGGTAAAAATATCATAATCTCTCATTATTTTAGTATTTTGCTACATCATACTGATGTAAAGTCACTTGTATTTATTTTAGTTATCGAAGATCTAAGCTCAGACAGCCCTAATAATCTCGGCTACCAAACAGTTAGGAAGAAACCATTATATTCTTAATGTGTGGGTACCAACCTGCTATTGACCAGTCACGCTGTGAAAATATGTAAAATAAATGCCTTATAATTAAAAACGAATTTTATTTTTTTTAAACAGTCCTAATACGTGAGAAATTAAGAAGTGATTAAGTGTAGTATTCGTTCAGGTGTTCTGGGAATCGTACAGTTCTACCAGAACATGTAGCTTTGGGAGTTATGTAGCTGTTTGAAGCTTCTTCCTACTTATCAGTCGTTAATCGGGGAGAAGTGACTTTGTTCATATCAAGTTTCGAGGGCATTGTAACGAAATCGACATTAAAAGGTTCGCCTTCTGGGTGGGCTGTTTTGAGGTGATCAAGTGCAGACGTTCTCGTGAATCATTCTTGTCTATAATATGGTACTTTAATTCTCCTCTCATGACCTAGTATCGGCCCTCCGTAATTTGCGTCGAGCAGTCGGCATAGAGCATTACGACGTACAAAAATTTGTGTACTATATTTTAAGGCGAGTTGATTGAAAAGCAGTTTGTCGATTGTTATTGAGTTTGAACTGGCTTGACTAAACTCATGGCACTTGTAAGCTGGTTCACGTAAGTATTGGGATCCAGGCTTGTTAAATTGAGAGCAGTTTCCACGAATTCACCTGGTAGTCGAAGTGTCGTTTAGTAGACTAATTTAGCAACACTGCACCCAACATCTGCTTTCACAATGCGGCGAATTCCCACTAATGGTAAGACGTAGGATCACTGTGGAATGTTCATGGTTGATAGTGATGCTTTCAGCTGGCGATGAAATCTTTGTACCAAATTGTTGAATTGTGGGTGGTAGGTGTTTGTTCTGCAGCGTGTAGTTTTAAGATATTTTGTTAGTGGAAGAATCCAGATTTAAAATATCGTACATGGTCTGTCGTTTATATTAGATGGACAACCAAAGCTGGCTACCCATCATTTGACGAATGCGCGAGTAATCGTTTCACTAGTAATATCTTTCAATGGAATCGCTTCTGGCCAACGTTTGAATCAGTCCACGCATGTCAGAAGGTAAGAGGATCCGTTTGATTCTGGCAAAGGTCCTACAAGATCAAGGTGGACGTGATAGGATCGTGAGTTGGGGAAAGGAAAAATGCCAAGAGGACCTTTATTATGTTGAATCACCTTGTTCTTCTGGCAGGTCACTCAAAAGCCTGGCCATTCTATGATGACCTTGTTCATCTTCGGCCAGTAGAATCTCTAGGTAATCTGCTTAGTTGTAGCACGAACTCCGGAATGATGGATGTTGTGTAATGTGTCGAAGATGGTGTGTTGATAATTCTTGGGGACCAATGGACAGTCTGTACCTGTATAAGAATCACAAATTAAAGTGTTCTTACTTTTCTGATCGTTTAGTTTGAAGTTTGAGCTTTGTTGTGGATAACTCGTGGTGAATATTGGTGTCTGCTTTTTGAGGTCAAGCTAGTTCAACAAAGTCGATCTCTCGGACACAATTCAAGGAATGTATTCGTAAAAAGGCATCGGCGACTATATAGTTGACTGCAGATATATGCCTTATATAAGTTAAGGACTGAGAAATGTTGTCTAGATGATGTGACTCTCAAGGAGGGTACTTATCTGAAGATAATTTCATGGAAAACGTCAGAAGATTATAGTCAATGAATATTTTCAATTCCCGATCTTGGAATGGAATGTTGAAAATATCGTACAAGCACAGTACATGACCATTAGCTCACGTACAAAATCGATGTATCTCGATTCTGTATCGTTTAATCGTTTTGAGAAAAATGCTCAAGGTTGTCAATCTTGGCTAATCCATTGTTTTCGGAACTGCACCAGTGGCTGAGTTCGATGCCTCAACAGTAATGCTGACTGGACCTTCCCCATTATGATGTACCAGCATAGTCGTATTGGCTTATCGCTTCTTTATTGCAGTGAAGGCTTTATTTCCGCGAAGTTGATCTGGTAGTGATTTCCTAAAAGATGGGACAGTTAAGTATAAATCATCTGTAAAAGCTCACAAATCCATTAAAAGCTTAAAGCTGCTTAATGGTGGTTGCTTTTAGATACTGCAGAATAGCCGCTACTTTGTATTTTTGAAAGTTGTATGCCATTAGTATCAATGGTATGCCCCAGAAATTCCAAGGAGGTTGTTCCAATATGGCACTTCTGTATATTTATGGTAACTACATATTGATGTAGTCTGTCAAAAGCTGTGTCCAGATGTTTTATATGTGTTTCTTCATCTGAGTTTGCAATCGAGCAGTCGTAGATGTATGCGTAGACAAAGTCAAGCCCGCGGTTAAACGTCATCGATGAAACACTGAAATGTATCTACTGCATTTCGCAAACTCAAAGGGCATTCAAAGAAATTCGTATAGGCCAAATGAGGTTACGATGGCGGTTTAGGGTATGTTATTTTCGGCCATCGGTATTTGATTGTGTGCCTTTACTAAGTCGATTATTGAAAACACTGTCATATCCTTCGTGGCCGTTAAATCGTGGATGTGTGGTAACTTGGTAACGATCAGGTGTAGATTGAGCGCTCAGACGTCCGGTAGTCACTTTTGGGACGGCAGTCATTGATATCTTTTTCCAGAACCACATGTTATAGAGATGACCATGGGCTACTGGATAGGATGATTATTTTCAGGACCAATCATATGAATCGAATTTATTTTTCGTATTTCTCAACTTTTTTAGTACTAATTCGGCGTGCTCTAGAAAATACAAACTGATCTGTTGGTGTAATGCAATACACAACTTTACTGATTATACATGATAATTTCAACGTTACCTTCATTCAGATCTGGATACTGGTCGAAGTAATTAAATGTTTGAAACGAAGAAGAAATAAGCTACAACTTGGAGCAGTGATTCATCGAACGTGTAGCCTTGTGTTGCTATTTACCAGCCTGTTTTTGCTAGGGTACATATGCAAGTTGTGATTGTGGAGTAAATCCACGCTGATGATAGATATTTTCACATTGTCGATGGTTGAAACCCAGTGTATGGGTTTTAGTAAACCCACGTTCAAGTAAACATATCTTCTTCCATACGTGGCCATTGTGTTTCCGTTGTCTGCCTGTAGGTCGAATATAGCTTCATATTAGCAATCGAGTGAAGTTGCGGAAAAAACGCTGACTTTTGAGTCAGTATCGACAAAGTAAAAAATCTATGTTGTCACATTAGGGGTTTATAACATGTGGCTATTTCCACCGGCTACTGGTGACATTAACACGTGCCAATGAGATAGTTTCTCGGTGCGTAAACGGTGGGTTTGTGGCTAGGAGAACAATGGGGATCCCTTCACTTTTTCAAGGCTTTTACATAAGAGTTTCGGTGCCAATACGAATGTAATGTTTACGTTTGTGGTGGTCGAGATGAAGATCTTCTTCATGAATAACTTCGTTGTCGAGAATCGCCACAAGCCTCACAAACCAGTCTACGAAGGACTGAGCGAAGGGATAGATGCTAGTGCATTACGAGGGTTATAAAAGAAAAGAAAAAAACTAAAAGAAAAAATAAATAAAAAGGAATCAGAAAGGAAATAAGTAAAAAAAGGAGGAGAAAAAAACTTGAAGTAATAATATTATCAAAAATCCCAGCTAAAAATACTAGGCTGAGAACTACCATGTGGCCAGCTGACTACAGTAAGAAGGTAAAAACTAAAAACTGAAGCTGTGATGTTGAAGACGCGAGCACGAAAAAATCGATTGGTTTATAACAGGGCGTCATACATATATTGGATATTGGATATGGCTAATGCGGATAAGTTGTTTCTGTCAAGGTCAGTGTAACGTCTGCTAGATGAAGTTTTTTGCTACAAAAGCGCCAAATGAAGAAGTCTCATTGACCAACAGAGTTTTTTTTAACCCGAAGGACTTTAATGATAAATTTGGGTATGGTGTATATGAATTTGTAAACATGAATTTTAGTTGCGTTGCCATACACACGACAGCTGACAAGTACATATTTCGTGGTGGTTCGCACGAAAATGTCCCTCAAGGAAAAGTTGCATTTGGCTTGGCTCAGGTTAGTATGTCTTCTTACTTTTAGAGATCAGAGCAAGTTGTCCAAAAGATTGTAACCTATCGCTTCTCTTTTTACCGAGGCTTAACCGTCTGTTTAAACGTTTTAAATATTTCATCGGCCATAAAACCTGACTAGTGCTGAGGTACTTTTAGTGACCGATATTTGCATGTCGATATATATGATAACAGGCGTACCTGCTAGTTTTGGTAATTGTTGAGCAGTAATAGTCACGAAAAAACGTCCGTCTACAATTTTATTCAAAATTACTTTATTCTGTAGTATATATAGTAATATATATAGTATACGGAATCCATTGATCAGACTTTCATCACGTTACCTAATTCAACAAAATCAATGTCTGACAACTTGTGTTAATTTTTGCAGTATTTTGCCCAGCGTGTATCCATTCTGCCCTTGAAAGCGTTCATCAAGGGTGCTGCTGCCACTTGTTCAAGGTGTATTTTAAAAAGAAAACATTCTTGTGCATTATTTTTGCCGGAGCTTACCCATACAGAAATAACGAGCTAATTGTTTTCTTTTGGAGTTTTTTTTTTAAGGATACTCTGAACTTTCCTCGATTCAATAGGTAATAAAGATGACCGTAGAAAGAAATGTAAAATAAAAATTTTTAGCACTAATGTTCATGTTTAGTTTTAATGTAGTATACTGATAGCTCTACTGTCTACAGTAGGGAATTCTGCCATTTACATAAGGATTTTTCTCAATAGACTTGCACTCAACTTTGTGCAACCCTTTTGACCTGTGTATTGTTTTTAATGTGAAACAGACAGTTCAAGACGAAAGCATGGTAAGTAACGTATTAAATCGATGTGTAACATCAATGCAGCACATCCTAAGTCACGATTTTTTGAATCTCAACTTAAAGGGAAATTGTACTGATCATATACCATATGTTGCTACTGGAGATTTCTTTTGAAAGGCGTGGATAAATTTGTCAGCGAAAACTGTGTTACAGATTTAAAGACATGGCAAAGTAAATTTTTAAGTGTTGATTAAAACTGGATCATATAAATCATACCTGAGACCCATATCTATTTAATAATTAAAAACAACTTTAATGTATAAGCAACTAAAATAATGGGACTTTATTTTAGCTCCCCAAAAGCTGAGAGTTTTCGATAAGTAGAACAGGATGTTATTTACCTGCCTACATTTGAGTACTGTTATAAGTCGTCCGAAATAACGCCAAGTAACATGACAAAGGAATTCAAGTGAGAAGTGCTTTTTCAAAGTAATTCTTGGAACTTTATAATGATACAGTTGTGTTAGATGTATGCATAATATTGCTTTAATCAACATTAATTAACGGTTTGTATACTACCAAGCAGATTAGAATCTAACAACCTTTGTAATTAACAATATTCTTCAGAGTTAACAACTGTCGTAATTTTGTGTGTGCAATGATACTGTCCAGACGTTCAAAGTAAACCAGGTGGTTTTCTCATGGTATATAAAGGTCTAATCCATAAGTTAGTATAGCATTATTAAATTCAGTGCCATGGTAATAGATGATCAAAATAAATTTATACCTCATTCGTCCCCTCAGGATTTTGAAGTTTGCGCACACTATTAGGTTGTGAATAAAGTTTTTATAACTCCCTTACGTAGATCCCTCACCCATCAACTTGATTTAGATGTCAGGAATTCGCTTTCGTCATCTCATTTCTGTGTACAATACTCGCTACAAATAGGTAGTGAAACTTTCCCGGTGGAGGCTTTAGTCGTATGTCCCTGCGGAAACATCCTTGGCTGAAGCAATAGATCTAAGGGGGGGGGGAAGAGTAATAATGGTAATTCAGTTTTTTGTCATCTTGTTACACTGGCTCCATTGGCCCGATCGGTTTTATATCAGCGGCTTCCAAGTCGTGTATTATTTGTAAACATTGATTCTGAGTAAAAAAGTCGGAGAGCTAGTCATTTTAACCACTAGGTGCCTTGGTGTCTAATAAAATTGCATAGGACTATCGTTCTCCGGGCCATGATGACTCCCTGGTTGGGTGATAGAAAACTCGACGGTTTGAGGTGTTATTAGATGCGGCCTCATAATTGAAACCTTTATTGATCCTGTTGTATTCTTCTATTAAACTTTCCACGAAAGTGAAGCTTTACCAGTTGAAGGAATTTTTCCTTGGCTATACCTCTAACTGAATTGTCTCATAATGTACAATTTTCACATTCTTGTTAATTTATGCCTTTTTGACTTTATCCGCCTTTCCTTCTTTATTTCTTTACAATACTTTTTCTGTTGTGAGGTGCGAACATTTTTAATGCTCATTTGTACCAAAATTTTGTGTTTAAGCAGCAATAAATAATTGATTATGTTTGTGTCTATAACTTGAAGTTCATCAATCACCGAGACTTGCTTCATTCACTCCGAGACCATTGATCATGTGGAGTATAATTTATCCTATAGAAAGTTATTTCAGTCTCTCGTTATTTTACTATGCATGTCTGTCTCTGTCTTTTTTAAACAACCTGTCTCAAATATATTATACAAATACTGATAGTATGTCTGTACTATGTCCTATTTTTCTATTCCTTGAAATTTTCAGCCAGCGAAAAAAGTTCATCTGTTAATATCTATACGTAACTATCACTATTCTCATTTCTTCCCACGCTCCTTGAACCATATTCTATACTTTTACACTTATTATTATTATTATTATTATTATTATTATTATTATTATTATTATTATTGAAGTAACTCTTACTAATGTAGTGTTAATCTTGCGGTGCCATAGAGGTGTGGCAACTTGAACCGATGCACACATGTGCCAGGTTCTTTGCTGACCATACATATATACGTACTATTCTCATTTTGTACTGGAGTTTTTATTAAATTTCAAGAAAGTGAATTACCCAATATTTATGTTTCTCTAAATCAAAATAATTTATTTAGTAATATAAGTTAAACGTCACTTTAGGGGATTGTTTACATATGAATGTAAACCATAAAATTAGCCAGCTTGTAAGTCGAAAAAATTCACATACTAACATACATCAGTTGTTTGGTAGATTTAGTATAATTACCACAAAATACTGTAAGCTCTAAAGTAGGTATTAACTAACTATGCTTTGTGTATGTTTAATGTATCTTATTTAACCAAGGTTTCACATCCTCACCATTTAGTTTGTGACCAAATAATTTTTTTACTGTTAACTTAAGCACTCACTAAATTTCCTTCTACAAATGATAAATACATGAGGCATGCTCAGTACTAGTAATGTGCATGTAGTTTCTTTTGCTGGCGACCTTATTCAATGACCATAAACAAATAAAAATAGACAGTGTGTATACTATTAGACTCTCACTTGTCAGACTATTTGCTCTGCAGAATTTTTTAAGTTTATAGAAATGATATTAAATATCATCCTTCTTCAGTCAACCAATCAGTTACAATGTAGATCTTGGTACATGCGTACATCAATTCAAGTTGCCATGCCCCAATTAGCAGATAGAGATTAAATTGTCGGACCAAATCCTAGAGTATCGCAGGTAGTAGCATAGTAAGTACTAATGTAAAGGTGTAGAGATCGGAGATAAGATTTGAGAAAATATAATCAGTAAAGAGAACATTATGATAAGCTCAGAAACTTAGAATTTGGAGGAAGACAAGGAGTGGATGCACCTGTGCGATTTCGTACGATTTTGAGCCATATTATCTTAAGTCTCTAACCATTTATTACGATCGTCACACGGATACCAATCACATAGTCTGCATCTATTAACATGACTCAGCCCATTTGTCAATGACTTCATGGACTGATGCCATGTTTTCGTTTGGCCGACACTAGCTTTCCTTCTTTCCAGATAATATTGCTCATCGAGGTAGACGGTAGTCAGGCATATGTGACACATGTCCTAACCACCTCAGCTGGTGAATATTTACTACTTCATTAATAGACTTGTCGTATTTACTTACTACTCTATTCCTAACCCATTCATTGCTTACTCGGTGGTCTGAGCAAACACGAGCAATCCTTCTAAAACATCTGTGATCGAATACTAGAAGCCTACGAATATCGTCTATCCTTAATGGCCATATTTCACATCAATAAAGTAAGACGGGTCGAACTGCTGCTCAGTAAACGCGTCCTTTCGTCAGTAAACGGATATCTCGCCCACTCCGCCAATGACGCAAACTGGGAAAGCCGATCGGGCCTTATGTATACGAGCAGAGATTTCATCAGACACCAGACCGTCAGGACTAATGAGACTCTCAAGAAAAATAAAGAGGTTAACACATTCAACTGCTTCGCTCCCTATCACTAACTTCGGTTCCAAATCAATCTAGTCCTTCTCTATTCCATAACTTGTAGCTGTTAATCGGTAAATGGTTTTACATTCTCAGACAGTTTTACGTAATTCGTCACTCTAGCATTTAGTGAATAAATGGTTTCCGTATCCTTCTCACATTTATCGATGCTTTTGGTTGCTGAGCAACAAATCAGCCTGATCATGTGACAATTCCTTTTATCTACTATTTATTAGTCCATCGGTGTAATATCATGTATTATTCATTTAATTTATTTTTCTCCTGTAGAATATGACATCTAACTAGCAACTTTTATGATATATAGTTTAACTGTTTATGTGAATTTAGAGAATAGAGGGATTAGTAGGCGTGTGTGTGGAATGCTTAATGAAAAATTTATACCCGTAGCAAACACTTACCAACGACGTGTATTTCGGAGTTTGATTACCTTATTACAGAAATCAAGCCAGGTATGGTGATTTGTATATTTTTCTGTGTAGAACAATATGATTGTATGTAATACATAAAAAATTTCAGTATTATTATTTATGTCAAAATATTCACAGCGTAAATGGGGAAATATATCAGTTGATGAACCTCTTGATGTGCAACCATACACATTTAATTTGGCTCGCGAATGCCTAGCCTCTGCAGTTCTGGCTGTGGATTTTAATAATAAAAAAATGTAAGTGTTGTTCTTCGTCCTTTAAAACTATTATTCAATCAAAGCACTAGCTTTAAATCATATTGATTCGGTAACTTTATTTATTGTTAGTCCGTCATTAACAACGTAGAACTTGTCGTATATGCGCATAGGTTCAAGTTGCCATACTACATTAGCAAGACGAGATCATTAACACGACAATAGAATACAATAGCGAAGAACGAATAGAGGTACGTTTGAAGGAACATAAGATCTGGATGAGGTAAAAAAATTGGACACACTTGTGTTCTGAACATTGACCTCTGTCTACAAGGCATGAGTGTTCCGGATTCAGTTCCTGATGGGGCCGTGTATACGCTATTGAGGAGTATTATATTAATATTAAAAAGCTGTCCACTGCTTCCTGGTTCACAATAGTCTTCTAGAAAAGTCAGCTCGTGATATAAAACCGCAAAATTAAATAGTTTCTACATTTTATTTTTTTGTAGTAATATAACATTTAACAAGTACATTTCAGCCTTGTATTTTAATTAGGTGTTACCTAACTGTTTAAATCGAAATAGGTGGGATGACTTTAATACCTGTGATCTACTATAGTTGAAACCTTAGTGCTTTTGTCACTGAACCACCACTTTTGAATGATTAACACAAACTAACTTAATTAAGAAGTCATCATAATCTATATGCGTGTCTTTTTAGTGATGAAGATACGAGTACCACTGCAATTATTAACCTGGATATGCTTATCGTGTTATTCGTGAAAAATACTCAAAGCTTATATTGGCATGAACTAAGTCTCTGATAAATCCCAAATACCTGTTTATTTTTGGTAAAAGAACGAATATACAACCAAAAAGCTTGATAATGTGTTGTTTTTTTTGATTTAATGTATTTGATGATTATCGGTTACGCATTCAGAGTACTTACCAACGCTTTTAATATACATGAAGTTCGTAAGATACTTGATGATTCATTTTGTATACTACCTTGGAATTACTTACTACTCAACTTTCACCCAATAGATTACTAATTCTTATCTACTACGGCTTCGATAACTAACTGGTATCATTACCAATCAAGTGAAGTAAAATTCACTGTATATTTCTTTTCTGAATCGAGTTATACAGCTTTTTGTGTGGAGTTTACATTTACCTGTCTACAAATAAGAGAAAAATTTCAATAACTGGATTTCAATGTTGTATGCTTTATTTCTTAATATGTGCGTCACTTCTCACTTTAGTATTGTTCACATTTCTGTTAATGTTTCAACAATCCTTATCTTAAATCTTCTAGGTCAATCAACGAACCAGTGGATTCAGATAAAATGGCTTTAGAATTTAGCATGCAATTCGCTGATACACCATTAACTGTTGGTCAGCTTATTCTGTATCGATTTAACAAGATATTATTCCTTGTTGAAGTCAAGAAATTGTCGTGTAAGTGTATACACACCACTAGTACACGTATGCATTTGTCTTACGTTGAACTAAAAAATTTTAATCCTTAAATGCATTCAAATGTCGACTGTTCGGTATTTAATTGGTCAGCTTAGGTGTGGTTGATAGTTGTTCGATCGGTAACTGAAATATACAATTCAGAGATCAGAGATGAACATGCGAAATTCAAATTGACACTCAGCTGAATGTTGATTGCCCTTCAGGTAGCAGTCTATAGCTTAACACCACCTACTTTTGTTTGTAATTATCAAATAATAGCGCTAATAATCTACACCTGCAATAATTTGGTGGCTCGACGTCTACTGTGTAAAATGTGTACTTGCTAATTTATATAAAATAATGCAGCAAGTTATTTCAGTGGTATACCTATCCATATTTAACTGGATAGTAGTCTTGTTATCCAGTCAGTTATTCTACCTATCTAAAGTTGGAGTTGTTTTTAAAAGTTGATGTACATGTTATGCTGTCATTAGTTTATTCAAATTATTAGTTTTAAGTTAGTAAACCGATAAAGTATACAGTTAAGTAAGTATGTGAAATTGTCTCGAGATCAGATTAATAGATGCCAACTGACAATTATTTTCCTCTTCACATAATTCATATTTTAATTATCCTTATATTACTATTGTGTTTATTTCTTAAAGGTTTGTCATTTGATGGTGGAGATGTTGACAATAGTAAAGTAAGTCTGTGTACACAATATTCATATGTAATGGCATGGCAGAACTGTTTTCATAATTTTACAACATAACGTTTAACAAAGTAGTAATTAGTTCCCTCTAGTTAGTTCAGAGGCAGTCTAAACAATCGAAAAACCTTTTGTAGAAATTTAGTTCATTGGTTGTTTATTGTTAAATTTGTAAATAAGTTTCGCTCTGTGGGCAGGATCTAAAAAGTCATAACTGATTAAGATTTGTGTAACTCCCCTTTTAATGAAAAGTCTTCTATTTTCGTTCCTTCTGAACTGTAAATATATGGTTATTATGTACTCAACAAGAATTACTACCTCCATTTTCTCCAGCCTGTCCCAGACACACTAGGTACTACTTTGACATAGTGGTTAAACTTGCTTATCTTAATAAACCAGTTGGGCTACGTTAGTTAGAACATTTGTTTCTTTAAGAACTTTCATATCAGACAAGTTAATCAGATTGTAGTAAGGCGATAATTTAAGAGTTGAGGGTAAAGCTGTACTTCTAGCTGTACTAAGGTGTAATAGCATTAAGATGTTTACCTCAAATAACTAGCATTTACACGGATACTACCCTGTCACATCTTACAGAAAGGGGTTAAAAATGTTGGTCTTAATGTATCACACTTCACCTTACCCTACAGATTTTAGTCCTTGACCGTAAGATCTGGGAAGTTTAGAGCTGATATATGAAAAAAATATTGACAAAAAACCGTATGTAGTTGACCGTAGTCACGCTCTTTGGTCGATAGGGCTGTTATTAATCAAAATATCTCCCTACCGTTTAGGAAGCCGCGTTGCAATAACTTCTGACATCTTTAAAAACGTCCGAGATCACCCTCTTCATAATTAAATGCCAGGTTATGAATTATCCAGCTCGTACACTACTTCACTGATACCACTCGCCAGTTCATAAGTAGGACTACTGACAGACTGTCGATCTTCCCACTTTAACACAACGGTCTCGTTAAAAGGAAGAAAAGCCTTCAAGATTCGTTTAATCTTGTAATATTTACTGGAACTTATCATCGTGTATAATTTGAAAGGACTAATTATAGTTCTGTTCACTTATTATTCATATCATCAACAGATTGGTATGTTAACTGGTAATACAGTGATTCATTGGGTGTCTCAACCGGATTCTAAGCTATTATTAATTGGCAAAGCTGCTTTAGAAGGTGATGGAGCTACTTCTTTCGGAGGTGGTGGTGGCTACCATAGTATCATTAATCCAAATTGGGATTTCAATCAAATGGGTATTGGTGGATTGGATAAAGAATTCTCTGCAATATTCCGACGAACTTTTGCATCACGAATGTTTCCTCCAGCTGTTGCTAAACAATTGGGTATATATGTGATTTATTTTTTGTACAATCTATTATATTTATCTGTTATGTTTATTAACTAAAGGGAAAACAAATGAATATTATTATACGGAGAAATTTAGTGGTGAAATCCACCCAGTTAATGAACTGTCATCACTATCCTCATTTTTGTTTAATTTTATCATATACCTACTAATAGAATTCGCTCATTCATCGTCTGAATTTTTAGGGACGAATCTCCTACCAGGAAGGCCACTTATTAGTGTAGAAATGCAAATGACATTATCCTGTTTAGTGAAGTCTCTGATAAAATGCATCAGTCCATGAAGTCACTACTAATCTGAGCCGTTTAGATAGATCCAGTCTATTTGTTTGGAGTCAGCAAGATTACCGTGACTCTGTTTGACATGGCTCAGAAACAATCATAGTAGATCAAGTGTATTCACTGTTTGTCTTTCTTTAAACACTCAGTTTTTATATATCTTATATATTTCATACCTTTCTTACCACGAACTGTTACTTTTTTTCGTATACCATATTCCAGAAGACATCACTTTTTTTCTTACTAGCACTCATGTGACTGCTACTTTCTCTACTCTGATATTCATCTTGCTGTGCTAATGGGTGTGGCAACTTGGGCCAATGCACATATGTGTCGAGTTCTGTGTTTTAGGGGTGCTTTAGGGTGGTCGGCAGAAAACCATAGACCTCGGTTTCGTGCTGTTTGAAACTCGTCGACAAACCGTACCACGTTTCTTGAGGGAACTGATGCTGATTCGACCTTGGGCCACTGCTTCACATTCTATGACCGTTACCATTGTGCCATTTAGGCCGATGTTGCTCAGATGGTCAGTTAGTCAGCCATGTGCAACGCAGAACATGGCACTTATTCTTATTGATCAAATTTATTGTACCACTTCAGCACATCAAGATGAATACTAAGTATTGGAAATGTAAATTATATCAGTGGTGGTGAAGAAGATTTATTTGTGGAAAGAAAGTTGGGTATATATTTAAACTCGGGAGCTAAAGGAATGCAGGAGTGATTCCATCTGCGTCGTGACAGTTTCTGAGGTACGTCACCTAGAGTTACCAATCATCGGCTACAGCAATCACGCATACTTGAACCAAGTAGTCCGCATCTCTCAACACAGCTCAGACCATTAGTCAGTAATTTCATAGACTAATGCCATGTTTTAATTTGCTTGCATCCAATTTTCTTCTAACCTACTCCTACACGAGTTAGTTATCAAGCGTCGAGATTAGCCATACAATTATCTTCATGAAACCATCTTTTTAAGTCATTAATCATACAAGTTAAACTAGGTTATCATATTACAACAGGATTGCCTGATCAGTACATAGAATCAATCTAAAAAGTCTAGAACATATTAGCATGCTCAGACTACCTAATTGGAGTCTACCCGATTATCGTTACCAATGTTTGGGGACGTCGAGCGACAGCTTTTTATTAGTCACTGTGACACCGAAGCATTCACTCTTTATCTTCGCTATCTTTAATTCTACTATTCACACATATTTGTTTATTCTTTCTTCTTAGTGTTTAGTTTTCACTATTATTATTGCTACTGTATTTTCACTTCGTGTTGTTAATTGCATCTCTTCGTGTTGATGTGTTTTAGTAAATTAGGTGATTTCACATTTATACTGAGTTCCAAATTTTTTATGACTGATTTACTAGAACAGGATGAAGTCAGTAAAAGTTCCTGTAATTAGGTACGTTTACAAGTAGGTATAAACGGTTGCCTGAAAAAAGTGATTAAATTACGCGTTATTGTTGTAGCGATCTATAAAATTTTAAGCTGTCATTTATTTGATAGATTACAAATCATTTATTCTATACTGGCGATTAGCATTACTATTATATAGTAAACACAACCATACATTTATTTGTCAACTAACTCCTAACCCCCAACTTCGTAATGAGAAGAGGTTGAAAAAATTATTTTTTCTAAAGTCTGTCCATTTGAAATTCGGTAATCGGTTGCGTAAGCAGAATTATCATTTTAGTCAAAACAATTGTTTTATCATCGTATTTTCTTTTCTTTTTGTACTGTTAATTTGCTCTCTGTCAGTACATCTACCTTAATAATTCGAATGTTTTTAGGTTTAAAACATGTACGTGGTATTCTATTGTATGGTCCACCTGGTACGGGTAAAACATTAATGGCACGACAAATTGGTACTATGCTTAATGCTCGTGAACCGAAGATTGTGAATGGTCCAAGTATATTAGATAAATATGTTGGAGAATCTGAAGCGAATATACGCAAATTATTCGCTGACGCTGAAGAAGAGGAAAAACGTATGGGTGCAAAATCTGCACTACATATTATTATATTTGATGAAATTGATGCTATTTGTAAAACACGTGGATCTACAGTAAGTATTGTTGTTGGTGAATGCTTCGGTTTTATGGTTACAGTATGACCATTTAAGAGAATTTCGGAAGTGTTTATGTGGTAATTGTTGTATTCATTGTTAAAAACATTGTACTTGGCTAAGATAGCGAATTATACATTACATCAGTCCCCAAAATAGCAGACTGTTAGTAGGTTCATATTACCTGGTTGGTGCCCCATGAGATCATCGCAGCTATTAGTTTAGGTCATTTGGTCCTCTGGCTTAAATCTGTCTCAGTGACGCTAGTTCATTCACTCTTTACTTTCTCTCAGATCTCGAGCTTTGTAATTAGCTTTTACATATCTTTCCACCAATAATTTCTCCTCTCTAATCTTTTTACTACCGCTGATACTACTACTACCTCTACTACTGTGGTATTCATTTTACTGTGCTGATGCTGTATGGCATCTTGAACTCTCAATTATTACGTTGCTTATGACTTGAGTATCATATGCTTGATTACGTTATAAAATTTGCAACAGAATTCCCGTTTATAAACATTTGGCTTGTAGATATTCACGAAAGTTTAGAAGCGTTCTCTCTCCCCTTCAAAATGTTCTAGCCACGCGTTAATCTCTGCTGAAGTAATTCCGTTTAGTAATGACAGGCGGTAGGATTGTTGTCTGCAGAAGTGCCAAGGTTTCGCAAACTAAGGTGACACCTTGATACCTGCTAACAAACGTAAAATCAGCGACACAACAGCAGAAAGCCAAGCTATTCCGCAGTGCCCCAGCCCAGCTAACTAGAGGAAGAAGTTCAACGTCAGCAAGAAGCGTTTAATTCCACAGACAGCCTGGCAGATGGATCACAGCACACAGATCTCATGCGTATATATATATATATATATATATATATATATATATATATAATAGAGTGTCCTTGGAATGTCACAAATAGCGTATTAAAGTAATCAACGAACCAATAACATTTAGCGTCTTGTTGAGTGGGAAACACAAACTAAAGGTGATAAGGGAACTTTTTGGCTCAAAAACGATAAATTTAAATTTACACAATTAAATCACAAAAATGACAGGTTTACCAAGAGAATTCTGGGATCTAATATCCCCAACAAGAAGTTAGAGAAAAAAAGAAAACGTCTGACGCCTTAACTGGCTTCGTGGATAGAGGGCCAATGGTGTACATGTTCTCAAGAATCCTGACGGAATATGCGGCTTATGGGCCTATTTCGGTCACTGGTTATCATTGGACGGTATCAGAAGTTTGGGCAGGTTGCCGTATGACCTTATGTTTGCTTGTTGGTTACACCTCTCTGTTTTCTCTCCAAGTGTGTTAAATATAATGTACATCATCATTCTTCTGTTTTACATATTTCTCAATTTCTTGTTTAGGGTGGAGGTGCCGGTGTACATGACACTGTGGTCAATCAACTGTTAACTAATATAGATGGAGTGAATCAATTAAATAATATTCTTGTCATTGGGATGACTAATCGACGAGATATGATTGATGAAGCACTTCTAAGACCTGGACGTTTTGAGGTATGTTCTCTTATTTTCAAAAAATGAAAAGATTGTTGCTGATACTTTTGATAGTAAGTAGAAATAAATGTTTAATGTTTTGCTAACTACTATGATTGCTATATCAGCTTGAAAAAAAAACAGTTACGAATCGATCTAAACAACCTAGTTGACCAAATTTGTTCATATCACTGTTCCTCGAATTCCAAATACATTGATTTTAGATGATATGATATTCGGTGACTGCATTCAAAAAATCAACCGTCCGGTGATTTAAGGTCGTTTAGATAGGATAAGAACTTTCAACCGAGACAGGTTTTTGTGTAAGGGGAAGAACCAAATATTACATTAAACAGAATGTGAAGGAATACAAATTTGAATCAGTATACAACAAATTTACTTGTAACAAAGTAATTGTAAATATTGTTTGTATAGATAGTGAAACGAAACGAAGAGAACTTCGTCGTAATTGTATCTGGGCTAAGACATTTCCTGGACACTCAGTTTGACTCAGGTAATTCCTTAAAGTGAACATTTGACATGCAAGGCTATTGGAGCAACCTCACTTGGTTCATTCCCATGGTAACCTACGACTAAATTGGTCTATACACTATTCGTTCCCTTCATTTATGTACAATACGGTTAACAGGGATAGTATGGCTTATCAACTAATGAAATGAATTAAAAGAATGAAGCCTATTATGTGACCAAATTATGTTTTAAGTATTACTACCAAGATGTTATTTTGTGATTCCAAATAAATTGAACATTGGATAGACTGTTTATCATAAAAATCTTTTTAATATTTTCATTAAAATCTTAATTTTAATAAAAAAAAATTGAATTTCCGACGTTTTTCTATTTCATATTAGTCACCTCCTCGTAGTATCTTTCGTCAAATTTCGTCTCTTTGCTAAAAAATTACTTAATGATCATGCATAATTTGACAATACTAATACACTTTTAAGTTGACGTTTTTTGTGGAGATAAGTTTCAAGTTGTTTTTGTATTCCTCACAGATTGATCTCACTTGTGTGACAAAGAAAATCAGGGATCACTGGACAATGTTAGTCACCTCAGTGGCAGTGCATGTGACTGAACCAAAGACTTTCAAAAGTCCCATAGTTCAATGAATCAATTTCTTAGTATTCCCTGGTTTTCAGTGATGCCCAAGCGTGATCAATTTGTGGGGGGTGATCTAAACAATAAATAGTATTGTGTGCTTATTAACCTGACGTCTAACATATCCGTATGATTTAAAATTGTTTCTCTAACTATGAAGGAAGGCGATTGCCCCAATAAAATGGAATTTATAACCATTCAGCCAGCTTGAATGCTAGAAGTACTCACGCATAACCTGTTCAAGATTATGCTACAAATATGTATAAAAAATTTAAATTACACACCTTATGTATTCATGAGCATGCAATGTGAGCATGTCATATATACTATGATCGTTGACTTAAATGTCATAATATTCATGTTAATTAGACGTGTTTGTATGTATTGAATATCTTTTGCGATATTTAAATTTGTGGTAATTTGAATAAGTTATGCATTCACTAAAGAAGCGACCTAACTTAGGTTACGAAACGTCAGAGATTTACTTCTTTACTAATTAAGTTATTTGGAATATTATTAGTTTTATTATCATGTACCCATTGATTCAGTGATATATTCATCTTGGCATTAACTAATCAAGAGTATTACCACTCCTTTGCTTCTAGTTCAGAATGAGTGTATTTTGCATTATTAAAGTAATATAACTTGTTTTTTATTCTTCATGGCTTCTAGTGACCTGTCATTTATCTCGGATTAGCGTTTAGGACACTTTCTTTTGAGTTGTTTTGAATATTTTGTGTCAGACTGACCTACTTGTTTCCATTCACCTTTTGCTATGAACTGTTAGAAATGTTTGGAAATTTCGTGTTCCTGGATAATCGTGTATGTTCTAGTGGTGGCGTACATTTTGAGCCTGGGCTTTTGGTAATCTGGGTTATTTTTAGTACTGTCATAATGTTAGTCTAATTGTAAAGTCCAGGTTTTCAACTTGTCTGTGAAAACAGTTCTATGTGCTTGTAGGACCTGACCTCTTTGAACTGAAGATGCTCCTTGATTTTTCGTCATCATCATTCACTTCGACGTATCTATAGCATTCAATTTTCTCTATTAACATTGTTTGGTCACCTAGAGTTTAACTCAAGTCTGGGTATGTCAACCTGCATTTGATAAATGAGTTATATTCATAACACAATAGTCTAACACCGATCATTTAGTATTCATAATGCCAACCTCTATATATATAATTCTAGATGCAAATGGAAATCTCTTTACCAGATGAAGATGGTCGGTTTCAAATTTTAAATATACATACAGCAAAAATGCAACAGGCTGGTAAATTGGCACGTGATGTTGATTTAAAAGAGTTAGCGGCTATGACGAAAAATTTCAGTGGTGCTGAAATTGAAGGCTTATGTCGTGCTGCAGCGTTCACATCAATGTATCAGTTGATAAGCGTAAGTTATTGTTTCTCTTAGAAAGTTAATAATGCCTTATTTTCTGATATTTCTTCTGTTTTTATTATTAGTCATTATCTGTTTCCAATTTCTTCCACACATGCAATCAGTGCTATCAATTCTGATTCAGAAAGTTCTATCCTAGGTTTTCTTAAACCTAGGAACCTTCAGTATCTGAAGTTTGTGTAAAATAATATAGGAGGCGTCACTAACCAAGACTTTAAAGTCTCCTACCATGAACCTTCGTGTCTGTTGTTCTTGCTCTTTAATAACATAAAATTATGTCTTACTAATGACTAATTTCGACTTATAATTCCTATAGTTTTAGTAAGATATGGTGATCAATGTTTTCGGTCGTTACACTTACTCACTAATTGTTAGCTTCACTTGACATCGTTTTAGATTCACTGGAATAACGCATCCGAAGTCGAAGTCAAAAGACTTTCTTGAGTTTTAGGAATATTTATATATTGGAATAAGTATATGCATACCTTATGTGGTTCTACAACAAATAAATGTTAATTTACTTGTCACTTACATTCAAGGTGATTGAACAATAACAATAAAAAACAATCACAACAATCTTCACTTTGTTCACACGAGCGTAAAGATGCTAAATCTAATTAACTGACTAGACAAACAATGTTCCTTTCAATAGAAAACACCATCTAAATTGTTCCGCAGTTACTAACCAATGAAATACGGGCAACAAAATTACACAATAAACATTTAGCTACTCATGAGTATTATGGCAATTTCAACTAAAATTCAACACAAATGGCTTTAAATGACTATTGCACAATTTTCTAAATTGACTAAACCTATTAATGTTTAGCTCAGCGATTTGAAGTTACCGAGTTCGCTTCCCCCATGGAATCATGTAAGGGCGCTGCTCTGGTTCTCTATGTGGGGAATACTAGGATGAAGTATCTGTTTAGTGCTTTCTAACTTTCATTGGTTACTTAGTTATAGTCAGTTTGTGATCAGATCAAAATTACTACTAACAAAATTGAGTTGATGGATAGTCGTAAAAACGTATAAATAAAATAGGAAAGAAATTATTGAATGGTTTCAAGAATAGTTGCCTGATATCATGTTTGAAAATTACATTTTTCAACTTTTTCTATTCGGACATTTCTGAACATTCTAAATGAACTTAATAGCCACTTTTCCCTACCTTAAAGTTACTTTTTTATTATTAACTAACTTTAATTGATAAGATATATATTCTAACTGTAGCCATTATCAGTTTTTAGAAACATACAAACATTTTATTTTACAAATCCTTTTAATTTTTCTTCAATTATGATTATTACACTAAATGTTAGCACATTCTTGTAAGGTTTTTCATCGAATCGGGATAGTATAACTTATGGATAATGTTGTTTAGAAGTTAACGGCACCCTGTAGTCTATACCATTAATTGATTGCACCCTGTGACGGTACCCTGTCGGTATATCTTATCTTTTAACGCTTAGATATCGATTTCCTGGCCACTTCCTAGTTCCAAGAAGATTTTACAATCCTCAATACTGAGCAAAAAACAACGCTGAAAGTATGAAAGCACTTTTAATATAGAAAACAATGGTATTTATAAGATTATATAGTAATTTTAAGAGTGTAGACGCTTCTGGAAAGCATGCCTCGAATTTCTAAGTAATTTGTTATGCAGGATAATGATATCATAACCCATCCTTTTATAGAACTATTTTGAAAGTTCCTGAAGAATAGTGGTTAATAAAACTTATCTCATCACCTCACCTCTGAAGATTTTTGCGAGATATTATCAGTATCTTTGCCTTTTTCCTTTACAGCCATCTGGAAAAACTCAATTAGATCCTGATGCATTTGACCGATTGTTAGTAAAACGTTCCGACTTTTTATACGCATTAGAGCATGATGTTAAACCGGTGAGTACACTTTCCAAATTTAAATCTGCTATATATTTTTAATTTTATCATTTGATGCAGCTACAAAATTCACTTCAATCTTTGTTTGTAAACTGGATTAAATTACACAGAACTTATTTACTTATACGTTAGTATCAAGCAACCCTTGCTTACTTCTCTTGTATTAGCTGATATGTTGGACATGGACATAATCCCCCCCCCCCATCTGGACTGTTCTCAATCACTGATTTTCGCAAATTATAAGAAAGGACAGAAATCTTATAATAACCATAAAGAAATCAGTTTGATTAACATAGTGTCTAAAATATTAGCCTGTATAGTCATCGAGTGCTAGATTGAGTGGTTATGTGACAGTGTTTGTCATGAAAGAAGTATCTCAAAAGTGTGTAAACTTTATGAAAGCTCTGTACTGGAACATCTGTAGGTCGTGTTAGAGCTTATAGTAAACCGTCACGAGAATCGTCGGCCTCAAGCGGTGTTCTTCACTAGTTGCCTCATACCCCTCTTTTTATTTAAAGTCGTCATAGATGTTCTCCTAGAAGTCACACTTCCTTCATTTAACTTTTCGCGAATTGACCTATTATCAAAAGACCCACTTTTGAGTAACACTGCGAATGCTTTTCTTCCCATCTAAGTGAAAAATGTTACTTCAGGACTGATCTACATCATAACCTGAATTGGTCATCGGAAGTGATGTAGTTAGGTGCGTTTACCACGTCACTTATTTAGGGATGTCTCATAGCCCCTTTGTTGGTTAGTTTTTGATGAAATCTCAACAAGGATTCAGAAGGAACAATTGGCGTTTACCAACTTTTTTCACTTGTGTTGTAGGCAAGATATCCCTCTTTCAACGGAAGGCCGAGTGTATTGCGTAGCATTCCGTTCTCTGTTAACCTACGTATGCGAAACAGCTATGAAAATATAAGATATAAGAAGTCTTCAGGTTCTTAATCACGGAAATTCTCAAAATATCGCCCGGATTTCGTGGGACGGTCGAGTGAACAAGTACTGGTGTTAAACACTGAGTACTAGGGAAACATGGCACATCAAGTCTAAGAGGTCGTAATCCTTTATTGACTAAGATGATTGGAACATTTGTTGCGTATGCCTGACCATTACCTTCCTTGTTGCCCGATGTTGGCTGGTACAGGAGTAGGATAGAAGAAAGGTAAGGCAGCTAAATCAAAACACATTATCAGTTCATTAAGTGTCTGACTGTTTGCCTAGGCCGTACCGGTAGATGCAGACAACGTGTTTGAGGTCCGCGTGATAATCGCATTCAATCGGTGATGTTTTCTGTGACTGAAAATCGGTAAGCATGGTGCAAGTGTTTTTTTTTCTTTATGTTCTCGTAGATTTTGTGTTCCATTACTCCTTTGTACATACGTTTGATTCATTCATTCATGTTAGATTATACGGCCATACTAATCTTGCAAATTGGAGCACTGTATTGGTGTATCATCTTTGACCTGTGTGCATATGCATTAGGTTCTACTTTGTTCATGATTGACCGACTGAATTCTCTTGTACGTATCCTATATGTTACTACTCCTGGTTTTTTTGTGATGATGTACTTAATTCCGTTTTTAAAAAATATTCAAGGCTTTTGGTACTTCTGAAGAAGAGCTCAGCTGTTATGCACCTCGCGGTATTATGATGTGGGGTGAGTCTGTTTCGCATGCATTGGATATGGGTCGGCTGGCTGTGTCTGCAGTGAAAGAACCAGATGTTGAAACCTATAGAGCACTAACGATGTTGTTAGAAGGTCCACCCAAAGCTGGTAAAACGGCACTGGCTGTTGAAATTGCTAGACTCTCTGGATTTCCATTTGTTAAAATTGTTACTTCACATAAAATGATTGGATTTACTGAAATGGCTAAATGTGCTGCAATGAAAAAGGTGAGAAAATTAACAGTCGATTCTTAGTGTAATAGCCGTTTGTATTATTTGTTTTGTTCTGATATATAATTGTCCTGAGCTCCTCACTACAAGACTTAACTCTGTACTTAAATTATACACATATAGTTTAGACATAGCTATCAGAGAATACTTGATAATTAGGCATAATGCACAGTCATAGCTATGGGGATTATTGCTTATTTTATCGTTAGTGTTTTCATTCGTGCAAAAAAATACTGATAATAGTTTGTATAGGCTCAACACTTCAGCTAAAAGTATTGCTTTAATCGATAGCTCCTCTCAAATATGGTAATTTTTCACTGTATTTAATCGCTTTACTCCTTAATCGAAACTAGGTTCATAGTAGAATGCTCGATTAAACATAGTCATTCTTATCAATATTTATAAGTCACTAAATGTCTCGAACTCATGTCATAATTCTCTGTAAGCCGTAACATGATTCTCACTTCTAGTAACGAGTTACAGGTGACATTACTTGCATGTTTTCATAAATTGATTTTCTTTCCTTATGTGTAGTTTTCTTTCACAGCCACATATACACTTGCTTCGTGATGTCAAATTACCTCTTTAAACTAATATACATTACTACTTCGAGGCATTAATGAATATGCCAATCTAATCATAATCTACATTGAATTGTTGCGCGCCAAACGATATGTGATTTGATGTGATGATTTTATTTTTATACATTACTGTTATTTCGATCTTTTCTAACGATTATACCATTGATGTAAGGACTATACAATGCGGTTCAGTAACTTCGTACAGGTTATTGTACACATCCGTTAATTTGTATATATTGTAGTGATAATACCCAACCAACTTAAAGATGACATCATGCTTCATGTTCACACTTTCCATTTAAGAGATGGAAATAAAATCGATATTTATACTTTTCATAGCCTAGCTGCGAACTATTGGGCGGCGGTTCAAAGTCGAGTAATTTAGCCACTAGGGTGTTATTCCATCTTTCAACAGTAGTACACCGCGTTTTGTTTTTAGCATACTTGGTTATTTATAGACGACTATTGAGAATCCTACCGACTACGCACTTATTGATGTTAGATATTTGGAAATTGAGTTTACTGGGAATCTTGAACCTAGGCATCATACTAGTTAGTACTTTTTAGTATGGTATCTCTTACATTCTTAAGAGAACCGATGCTCTATGTGGGATTCGAACCTATGTCACACTGTTTCATGGTCTGAAACATTTCCACTTAGCTATTTGAGATGAGATTAATCTCTGAAACATTTGCATTGGCTATCCGTAGAGTAGTAACCAATACCATATTCGTCTGGTCTTTAATGTTAAACGAATCTTGGATAAAGCTGGAATCAGTTACTATTTTCTTGGATTGTACTATTTTGTTATTATAACAAATAGCACGTGAATAATCGCTGTAGCCTTTTTCCATTGTTGTCAAATTTTTCTTCTTCCATTCTAACAGATTTTTGATGATGGTGCTAAATCACCTTTAAGTGTCGTCATTGTTGATAATATTGAAGGCTTAATTGAATACAATCCAGTTGGACCAAGATTTTCTAATTTTATTGTTCAAGCGATTCGTGATTTAGTTTCTCAACCATTGAAAGGGGTTAGTCTGTGCACAATTTTTCATCGTGTCTATGGTTAGATATCACTAATATTAATTTAATTGATAATATTGCTTTTTTAATTAAAAATCAACTATTCTTCCTTCCTTCTTTTGGAGTTACGGGTTAGTGATCAAAATGTTCCACTTTCCTCCACTCAATCAGTGTGTTCGAAAAGTGCTCCACCTGCCTCAGTTTTGAAAACTAGGTGGTAGTATTACTAGCCGTCATACTTATAATATAGTTGAAAACCAAAGTACAGAAATCTGTACTTAATGGCTGAACTGTAATAAATATAAACATGTTTTCGTTTCTCTTTTCATGGAAAGTGTATTTATGATTCCTTTTTTAGGGTCGTCATATGTTAGTACTGGCTACAACGAGTTGTCGTGAGGCATTGACAGATCAGAATCTTACTCAAGCATTTTCATGGCATGTTCATGTCGGCATGTTATCAAAACCTGAACATATAATTGCTGCTCTGGAAGAAGATGGACGATTTACACCTAAAGAACAACAATATATTGAAAAATCTTTATCTGGTCGACGGTAAGTTATACTTTATGTGTCTTTCTGTACGTGAATCCCTACTACATATCTTTCACTGACAGATTTCAAAATATATTTATGTTTCGAGCTATCATGAGTAATCGTTCGATTTTAGCTGATTCAAGTTGATCGATGGCTTGGTATGTAAAGTACTTAACTTTTGGTTATTACCTGACAAGTTAGAACCCTGCTCCATGTATTTCAACACAGAAAGCCAGAACGTTTTATTAGCCTTCAGGGGAACATTTTTACTTAAATTCGACTACGTTAACTTATATTTGTTAAATGTTCATCTTGATATTTAAATTGCTTTGTATTTCTTATTAATTATATAACTAGTTTTTATTTTCCTTTGAATCTGCTTTCACTCTTTGTATTTAACCGCCAGTGTTAGTAAAAAGGTCCATATATCTATCCAAACTGAAGATGTTCGACGACTTCATTTATTCGAACATCGTTGTTTATGAAGGGTTACGGACATTTTAAGGCATCATCATATTATTAAATTTGAGATTCGGTAATTTGTGTTTGACTACAGTGATGCTAATCAAATTGGCATCACAACCTTGAAACACCAGCTTTGGTGACCCGGTCCTGTTTTGTAAATGTTGTCCCAGCGGCTTCCATATCATATACTATTTTTGGGTGCTGGTACTGAGTTGAACACTTGGATAGGTGGTCAATTTATATACACCGTGGTTTGAAAGCTGTATAGGACTGACCTCTGTCGGCCCATCACGGCTTCCTCGTTGGGATTCTATAAATAGTGAAATCTAGTAGTCTAAAGGCTTGTCACAAATAGAGGTCATAATTGTAGTTACTTCCGATCCTACTACAGTTTTCTGTTAAGCTCTTTATGAAAATGAATTTATTTGCCACCGAAAAAGCCTTTCTTGGTTGTTTTTCTCTCTGAACTGTATCACGAACCGTTTTGTTAAATTTAACCTTTCTGGTAATGATCACGTTTACTCCTTAATTTACTCACAGTACTATGCTTCTAATTGTGTGGTATACACTTGATGCAGATTTGTACCAAATTTTATATATTTTAATTATTAAATACTAATCAACATATGTATGACAAATCAACTGAAAGATCCAATTGCATTCTAATTGTATATATATACCGGTTGCACAAGTCTGGCTGTCTGGACTCAGTAGCCTAGTGGTAAACGCGGTGGCGTTCGACACTAAGCTAACGGAGTTCTAGTCCTCATGTGTACATCAACACAGGAATGCAGGTACATATAGCTGACGAGTCCCAGATAGGACAAAACGCACGTTCTTGATTCCGTTTACCAACCACGATCCATCTCAAACAACACCCGTACCAGTTAGTTATAATTGCAATTATCTATAAATAAATCTAAGTGATCTAAAATTAAAGAAATTCCCTTTACATTATCCACTTATTTGATTGGTAAAAGTTGTTGAAATACGTCACATTTTTCGATAATTACAATTTTACAATCGGAGTGCACTGACATTTTTTTATTGTAATTCGATTCTCTTTGGTTACTTGACACCAGTTTCTATTTAATATGAGTGATATAGAGATTTCATATCATGAACTGATTTTAATTAGGTGACTATTAGATACTATGAATCACTGGACAATTATTTTGTCCTAGTATAAGATCACTTAGCGTTATACATCAATTACTCCAGCAGAGATTAAATCTATCACCTTCAAGGTGTGTCTATCTAATGATTTATGATTTTTTTTAGTTTCTTAATTTAAAAATATCAACTGCCAAATGATAACTAGACCTCATCAATAAGATATTTTTCTTAAAATACTAATTTAAACAAAAGTTGACAATGTTCACCTACTCAATGATGAATGTCCGTTTCGCTACCAGGTCTGAAGATTCTGATTCTATTCTATGTTGGTTTATTGCTGAAGAATACGATACTAATATGATGCGATTTCTCAATACTTCCTTACTTTTCAATGTCTCTCCAGTTGATAGTTGTTTTTGATGAAATAACATTAAAATTGCATTCCTTTCTTAATCAGTTGTGTAAAATAATCTTTTAGATACAAATACTTATTTATTTGAAGGATATTAATAATAGTTCAGCAAAGCACCGAAACTCCCGACACCAAGGAAATAATGATGCTGTAAGAAAATAGGAGAGATAAATAGTAGTGCAATCAATAAAGTTGTAAACATAAATGGTTTTTAACTAAAAACACGGTTTATTTAAAAGCATAGCATAGAAATACTTTCAGCTAAAGATTATCTTACTATTACGAAGTGCGTATTATAAAAATATATATCAAGATCTTAACTGGTAAATATCTTAGACTGTCTGATAACTTCATCGAGTTTTACGATTTTTAGGACTCCTTTCCACTTTTCCTATCTATTCCAAGCGCCTGCAAATAATTCACTGTATAAACGTCGCTAGGGTGATATTAATAAAACAATACAATTGTGAACAGCACTAGGTAATAATCAATCTAAATCAAGAGCTGTTTCTATGAGTGTTAAACAAATACGCTTACTTGTTGTTAGAAGATATTTTAACTCAATGATGTTTTCTTCTATTTCAGTTTATGTATTGGAATAAAGCATTTACTTGACTTGATTGATCTCGTTTCGAAGGTAAGTGGTGATGTTGATGCATAATAATGTTTCGTGTTTAGTTAACCGATTTGATTTGTAACTTTATATCACTGATAATGCAGCCCATTAATTCTTACTAACAATTTCTACTTTATCTGTTAATGAGTTCAAATACCCAATTCAACTGTATTAGGATTTACCTTCAAAACAATCATTTGAGTATAGAAATTCGAACATCTGTTTATGTGTATTTCCATGGATATTTAAACGAATAGTTTTGCCAATTTTTGTCAGTCAGTTAGTCATGAACAACGCAGAACCTGACGTATATGCGTATAAATCAAAGTTGACGTGCTATATTAGCACTAAGTGATCAAATTTACGAGATTAACTCGATAATGTAATTCATCGTGAAGGGATAAAGTAAACTTATGTACGAAAGAATAAGATGTAGGAGGACATAAAAGCAGAATACATTCGCTCTACTGTGATTGATTTTGAGCTAGATTACCCAATGTTTCAACCAGTGATAGCCAGGGGACCTCAATCAGGTAGTCGTCATCATCTATATAGAAAGTGAAAAATAGAAATCATTTCCTCCTGATTTTCGTTTGGGAATCTGGTCAAAGCTTTTCCAGGTAACTACTCAAATTTCATCACTCGTTCTCTAAACTTCTAAGTAGCATTTACTTCCAACTAAAGCCTTTTACATAGGCTCTATATTTTGTCAGTCATGTCGAGTGTAAAGCAGTTACCCACCGATGACAATTGATATAGTCGCACAAATTTACCGCGAATCGACTGAATTATTAACCATTGGAAGTCGGCTCAGTGGTCCCACCTGGTCACTTCTAAGCCTTAAGGTCCTGGGTTCGATCTGGCGGATTGTGGATGCCCACTTCCAAAATGCCCTATGCTAACTATGTATATATATAAGAGACACTAAGAATATGAGTTTAAAAATTAAGATATAATGAGATGCATACTTTGGTCCCCTTATGTAATGAACATTTTGTTTTTATTATCTTTATATTCCCATCGTCCAGACCCCCTGTCACTCTTATTAACTGTTATTATGTGATTTTCCATTAGTGAACTGTAATTAATTTCACATGCCTGATCTTAGCTGCTACCTTGACTTGGTTGTCGGGCTTGCCTATCATGATGACCCAACTGAGCTATATTGGCTGCAATAATGTTCCTTTAGGTTCTACCATACCAAGCATGTCTGTTGGAGAACGATAAGACTGAAGGCATGAACCTAAGATCTGAGGGCGAAGTCGTACTGCTGACTGCAGTGAGGTGTGACAGCAGTAAGGTGTTTCCCTCGAATAATCAGCATCTGCGGCGATGCTGCCTTCTTAACGGAAGGAAGAGGTTAGAAAAGGTCGACCCTAAAATTGTTACACCTCACCTTACTCCACGGATTTTCGTTTCAGGCATTAAGGCCTGCTATAAAACGAAGCTAACACATCCCATAACGAGGTCATGCGTGGTCGGCCTGAAGCAGTTGTCCGTTGGGCCCTGTGATCTCACTCCCAGGTCACTATGATCAATACTTACCCAGTTTCTTTTTCAGGTACATCAAGAAGTAATATCCTTCTATGTTGTTGGCAGCCAGGAAGTGACAACCGTCCTCATACCTCTAACAGCACACGGCATCATCTTATCGGAGGTCAAATCCCACCATCGACTGCTAATAACTCTCTTATCCACACGATTATTTTTCTCCTAGCATAACTTGATTACATCACGCCTCTAATGCTAATGGTTTGCGTTCACGAAACGTTATTCCTGGTCTCCTGAAACCTCGCACTAAACTATATATCGGAGCTTTTATTGTTCGATCCCAATGCCAAATAGAACAATGGGCCTCCTTATCTTTAACTCTAGATTCCCGCTCCATCGATGTCTACTGTGTCTCTGAAACGTGTATACAGGATCCAAGTACAAACATTCGCTTGACCTCACCTTATAAAAATAAAGAACCAGCCCGGTCCACCCTTTGTGTTCGTGGAGACCCCACCGCTACCACTCGAGGTCTTGTTGGTGTAGGTATAGCACTAAGTTTATAAGCTGAATAACCTCTCCTTGCCTGGATTCCAGTATGCAGTCGCTTATGCGCTGTCCGTCTAAACGGAACGTTAAGAACTCGGAAAGACAGGAACATACGCCTTAGCCTCTTTGTTGTCTCTGCCTGCGCTTCCACTGGTTACAGGTCAGATGAAGCAAAAGATGAATTATACAGTAAGATTTCCGACCTCCTTTGTAAATCTAAGCGCGCTGATGTAGTAATAGTAGCTGGAACAACTAGAAAACCAAATAGTCAACTGTATGAGCGATACCTGCCTTGAGCCAACTTAAAAAGATATCCAAAAAGCTGTTGAAATAATCTAATATCTACTAGTAAACCAAACCTAAAAGTTAAGAAAAGTCAGTGAATTTCAGCTGTATCTACAAAACTGATAGATGCTCGGCAGAACATCCCATCTGGTTCTAAACACGATGAGGAACGAAGGCAACTTAAGCACAAGCTGGTTAAAAGCTTACGCAATGATCGTGATCAGTGGTTGGTGGCAAAAGCTAAGGAGATGGAAAAGGCAGTGGCAATCGGTAACAATAGGCAACTGTTCAAACTTATCAATGAAATGGGTATCAGAAATCAGACTGTTAGTGAAACTATCTCAGGAAAAGTTGGGACCACTTTCAATCCAGAAGATTAGACCGATGGGCAGAACACTTTAGGGAACAGTTCAACTGGCCCTCGGCCTCATCCCAGTTGCCCACTATCCCCAAGCAATCTGAATGGCAAATTAATATTGGTTTCTCAAATCTTAGTGAGGTTAGGAAGGCTCTAGGAAATCTAAAACGAGGGAAAGCAGCAGGACCTGATGGATTAACCCCTGAGATATTTAAGGACGATGGTCCAGTCTTAGCTGCGAGATTAACTAAGATTTTGGCTAGAATCTGGGAACTGGACGTAATCCCATCTGATTGATCTAGAACACTAGTCGTCCCAATCTATAAAAAAAGACAGAAGTCTTCTTGTGACAATTACCGAGGAATCAGCTTAACAAATATAGTGTCTTAAATATTGGCTTCAATAATACTTCGAGGTCTAACTAAAGATCATGAAGAGCAAACTCGAGAAAACGGAGGCCGTTTCACACCTGGACGTGGTTGTATAGACCAAATATTCACACTTATGCAGGTTCTGGAACATAGGCACACTTTTAGACGCCTAACAATAGCTGTATTCCTTGACCTTAAGGCAGCGTTTGACTCTATCGATCGTAAGGTTATGTGAAAATGTCTGTCATTGAAAGGCGTACCAATGAAGTACATTAACCTCATACAACCTCTCTACTCCAACACCACATGTTGAGTCAGAGCTTATGGCAGATTGTCGTCGGAAGTGATTACCTCAAGTGGTGTTCGACTAGGTTGTCCACTTTCCCCCTTTTTTTTAAATTTTATCATTGACATACTTTTAGAATTAGCATTGTCGTCGTCTAATTTCTTTGGGGTTGACCTCCTTCCTGGAGATAAACTTGCTGACTTAGAATGTGCAGATGATATAGTTCTATTTGATGATGCTGATAAGATGCACAATTTTTTGCCTACCTTAAATATGAATGTAAGCATGTTTGGGATATGATTCTCTCCATCTAAATGCGAAATGTTGCTTCAGGACTGGCTTGATTCAGCATCTAAGTTAGTGATAGGGATCGAAGCAGTTGAATGTGTTAACGGCTTCACTTACCTTGGGATCTTCATCATTCCTGACGATCTGGTGTCTGGTGAAATCTCGGTTCGTATACATAAGGCCTGATCGGCTTTCGCCAGTTTGCATCACTTGTGGCGTAGGCAAGACATCCGTTTACTGACGAAAGGACGCGTTTACTGCGCAGCAGTTCGATCTGTTTTATTTTGTGGATGTGAAACGTGGCCATTAAGGATAGAGAATATTCGTAAGCTTCTAGTATTCGATCACAGATGTTTTCGAAGCATTGCTCGTGTTTGCTGAGACCACCGAGTAAGCAATGAATGGATTAGGAATAGAGTATTAAGTAAATACAACAAGTCTACTGATGAAGTAGTAAATATTCACCAGCTGAGGTGGTTAGGACATGTGTCACATATGCCTGACTACCGTCTACGTCGATGAGCAATGTTATCTGGAAAGAAGGAAAGCTAGTGTCGGCCAAACGAAAACATGGCATCAGTCCATGAATTCATTGACAAATGGGCTGAGTCATGTTAATAGATGCAGACTTCGTGATTGGTATCCGTGTGATGATCGTAACAAATGGTTAGAGACTTAAGATAATATGGCTCAAAATCGTACGAAATCGCACAGGTGCATTCACTCCTTGTCTTCCTCCAAATTCTAAGTTTTTGAGCTTATCATAATTTTCTCTTTACTGAATCATGTTTTCTTAAATCTTATCTTCGATCTTTATACCTTTCCATTAGTACTTACTCTGTTACTACCTGCCCTACTCTAGGATTTGGTCCGAGAATTTAATCTCTATCTGCTAATTGAGGCATGGCAACTTGAATTAATGTGTGCATGTACCAAGATGTACGTAGTAACTGACTAACTGACATTTCACATGTTATCGTCAGTTTTTTCTTTTATAGATTTACATATGCCTTTCAAACTAGTCACATCAACAGAAATGGACCTGATAAGTATCAATCAAATTTAGATATTCTTTGAAACTAAAAACGTGCTTGGACAACCGTTGAAAGCCAGAATGGTTATTGGATACAGTTTGTGCTGTCGTTACCACCTTTATTTGTGAATTCTCATCTATTCACGTAAACACTTTTCAATATATAGTGCATCACAGTCGACACAACCTAGTTTACAGCTATCAATGTGGAATTATTTCTCTCAATCAAACTAAAACATTTCAAATATTGCTGATCGTTTTATATAATGCCTTAATTCTGTTTTGTTTTTTTTGAATCATATCAGTTTTACAGATTATGCAGTACTTTGCATTATCGATTATTTTATTCGATTGAATTTATCATAGATTGATGTTGGCGGGGTACCATTGAAAACCAGGAAGTACTGCACAGCCATTTCGTTTTTAATATGAGACTTCTCACGGTAAGCACTGCTGAGGAGTCCCATACTAAAACGAAATGGTTTCCCAGTACTCCCTGGTTTTCAATCATACCCCCGCCAACATCAATTTATGGCGAATTAAAACAAATAAACTTAATACCAATCTCCACAAACCATCTTATTTCGATTATTTTATTGTTTTAGAATGATGCAAATCATCGTGTTGCTGCATTTCTTGCTAAATTAGAAGAAGTCGGTATTGTTGATGAATAAAAAACATAAGCACACAATGAAAATTATCATTTGTTCATGATGGTTGTGTTCGTGGAAATAAATTTGATCAAGAGCTTCAATTCCATGATATTTATTTAAAGTTTATAATCATTCCATGCAAACTAGTTTACACTTTCCTCAATACTTTTGATGGCTGTTATTATCATTATTTTATTTTGTTTGTATTCGTTTTCATCGAATAACGTTCTCTTCTCTTTTTGAATTATTTCACTATATGAAGTGTGCACACACAGTCTATCTTACTCATTTATTTGTGACTATCGCTAATCTTCATTACATAAAATGTTATGTAATCATTGCCTATTACACATAGTGTTCTTATTATTCTTTCTACTTTTGTATACATTCATAAATTCCTACCTTTATTTACTTATTACTTATGCATTACAAAGTCTTACTTACTTCACATGAAACATTCATTAACTTCTATATTCGTCATAATGAATCTGTTCAGAATAGACATATTGTGATAATAAAGAATTTGTTTATTTATTAAATAAAATCTATACACATTCATATTTTGTATCGTCATCGTTGAATGGCAAAAATATCTATTGATGGTATGATTTATGTCGTTCTGTAAGCTAGGCTGAATCGGTGTTATTCGTATGTATTCGATCATCAACTGGAGGAAGGGATTTTGGGACAAGAGGTGAACAGTTTATGAGGTAGAAAATGAAGCGAAAATCTGTCACTCACTTACAAAATCTAAATTGGCCCTCGAAGGCGTCGTACAAGTTTTACACTTCTATTCTTTAAAATATCATCATCTAAGTAACAAAAAATTAATTTTATCTACTATGCTAGAGGAATCCTAAACTATTAACTAGATAGTATTCATGGATTTGACACTATTGCATAATTTCTACTAATGCATCCTAGATTTCATCGATGATCTAGTAATTCGGTAGATTCAATTTAATAACACAAATCAATCTGAATTAGTCAACCATTGACCACCATCACAGCCGTTTCGTCGTGGTATGGGGCTCTTCAACAGTGCGAATTTATGACTTCACTAGCGATCGAGATCAGGACCTTTTGGCTCCTTGGCGAACGGTTTGCCATTAGACCATTAAGTCGGCTCCCAACGGTTGGCATTTCCAATTCGATGAATTCGCAATTTATTTGCTCGACTTCATTCAATACTGTCTGGGGGGGTAACTGCCTCACACCCGACGTAGCTGAACTCCACTGGTCACATCTCACTGGAAGTCCAAGAATTACCTCTAGAAGCCAGTTACTAGCGAGGTGATGTTAATTATGATTTAGTATTGTGGAGGTTATTGTGTTGATTTGATCGTTCTCTGGTGGAGTCAGTGGGTGCGCACTGCCGAATAATCTCATATTAGGGCGAAATAGCTGCCCAGTGCTTCCTCGTGTTCAGTGGTTGTTTAATTTAGACCAATTCGTGCATACCAAATTAACACACAGCAATCTCTATGACACCCAGTTACGAATTTGGTTATTAGGCTATATAATCTAGTTTGTTAGAGGTGTATTTTACTGGTGTGGTGGATACTACTTGTAAGACTTCTTATCAGTAGTATATTGTGGGAAAGGAAGAAGCAATAGCAGTTATTTCTGTACCCTTCAAGTTAACAGCAGATTGATGAGTTGACTGTCAAGCTTAAATAAGTACCTTAAGTTAATTTAAGGTTATCGTGAACGTTTTCAAAACTTGTGAAGAGACAGCTATTTTACTTCCTGATTTCAATAGGTTCCACACCTGATTAGCATTCACGATAATCGTTATGGGTAAAGTTACAGAGGACTATTGTATTCAAACTATCAGTAACTGATTTTGTCCTGTGAATGAGATTTACAGCTTAGCTTGAAGGACTTTGGAGGGTTATTTACTTCGAATATTATTGTTTAAATGTGAGGATCTTATCATCATTCTCGTAAATACTCTAGAGGCTTAGTTCATTGTCATCAGGTTGGATAAACGGAAATATGTTGAGGACCTAGCAATGACGGCGGAGAAAGCTGCAAGAGAAGGGAACATGAAGCACATATACGATACAACAAAGAAGCTAGCCGGGAAATTCAGTTTGCCAGAACAGCCAATCAAGAACATTACTGGCAAACCAATCACTGAAGTGAATGAACAACGAAGCAGGTAGGTAGAACACTTCGAAGAGCTGTTAAATAGACCAGCGCCACTGAATTCCACCAGTCATTGTAGCAGCAGCCTCGGATCTTCCCATTAACACCGACCCACCAAAAGTCGAAAAAAACAAAATGGCCAGCCGACAAATCAAGAGCGGAAAGCCAGCAGGGTCAGACAACATACCAGCTGAACAAGGCACTGAAGACAGATATGGAAGCAACTACAAAGATACTCCGCATTCTCTTCAGAAAGATTCGGGAGGAAAAGCAAATGCCAGCAAACTGGAAAGAAGGATACCTCATCAAGATGCCAAAGAAAGGAGATCTAAGCGAATGCGAGAACTACAGAGGCATCACTCTTCTTTCGATACCAAGAAAAGTTCTCAACACAGTGTTATTGAGCAATGTGTAAGACCCAGTCGACGTCCAACTTCGAGACCAATAGGCCGGATTACGTAAGGACCGATGGTGTATTGACAAAATTACTACTCTACAATTGATTGTTGAGCAGTTAACTGAATGGAATTCACCCCTTTACATCAACTTCCTTGACTACGGAAAAGCATTTGACAGCGTGGATAGGAGAGTAATATGGAGCCTTCTCCGGCATTACGGCGTACCCGAGAAGGTAGTCAACATCATATAAAATTTTTATGACGGACTACATTGTAAAACCGTGCATGGAAGTCAACTCACATATTCATTCGAAGTGAAGACGGGTGTTAGACAAGGCTGCTTACTGTCGCCCTTTCTCTTCCTGCTGGTAGTTGACTGGATCATGAAGACCGCAACAACTCAAGGCGATCTCGGAATACAGTGGACAACATCGATGGAACTAGATGACTTAGACTTTGCAGATGATTTAGCACTCATATCCCACACATTGTAACAAATGCAAATGAAGACAGATAAAGTGGCAGCAGCCCCAGCAGCAGTAGGCCTCAACATACACAATGAAGAAAGCAAGATCCTCCGATACTAAACAACCAACACTAACCCGATTTCACTTAACGGAGAAATTCTGGAAGATGAAGAATCCTTTACATACTTGGGCAGCATCATCGATAAACAAGGAGGGTCTGATGCAGATATGAAGGCATGGATTTGAAAGACAAGAGCAGCACCTCTACAACTGAAAGACATCTGGAACTTAAATCAACGGTCAGTCAACATTAAAAGTCAAATTTTTCAATACAAATGCGAAGATAGTTCTGTTGTATGGAGCTGAAACAAGCACGGAGAACTACTGAAAAGCATCCTTCATAAGATACAAGTATTTATAAACAACTGCCTGCGTAGGATACTTAAGGTCCGTTGGATGAATACCATCAACAACAACCTCCTATGGCAGAGAATAAATCAACTTCTAGCCGACGAAGAAGTTAGGAAAGACGCTGGAGGTGGATAGGACACATTGAATAAACCATCAAATTGTGTCGCAAGGCAAGCATTAACATGTTATTCTGAAGGTCGAAAGGAAAGGGGAAGACCCAAGAACACACTGCGTCGGGAATTCGGAGACAAACATGAAGAGAATGAAGAGCTCTAGGAAAGATTATGAAAGGAAAGCTCAGGACGGAGTCGGTTGACGAATGCTAGTTGGTGGCCTATGCTCCACATTGGGTAACAGGCATTTATTGATTAGTTAATTGTCTAATTGTTTTACAAGCACTGAATCAGCTTATTCTATGGATCTTAGATAACAAAACCACCGAGTTCTGAGAATACAAAATCTATCCTATTATGTAGAGAGAATATTAAGAACTGCAAAAATTATAACTTGATATCTGAAATTGCAATCGAACACCGATAGAATTCTTCAAAACTATCAGGCAACAACTACTTAAGTGAGATACGTAATAGAGATGTTTTTATCAATCTAATTCTAAATACTGCATTGTCATTTCTTTTTTTAGCAGTAAAACAATATATGATCCTATTGTATTGTAAATTAACTACTTATTTAGTGAAGTCTCATTCAAACGTTCTCATTTTGTATTAAATTGTTAATGAATAATTTACACTACCGTTGACTATTTAGATAACCATTGAAATGTAGTCAGCACTAACCTTTTGTTTAACTTTAGTTTTGAAAGTTCTGCAGATCACATCTAAGAGGAGACTAGAGAGGAGACCGAGGATTTGCAAGACTTGTGGTTCACCAACTGATTAACATTGTATATTGATGAAAATTAAAATGTAAAGCTTTTCGACACTGTATCAGTGGTCTAGAGGTCAAAAGCTCTTTGTGAGACCTTTGAGTACTGGGTTCAATTTTTATTAGAGTCATAAATGCGCTCTGCTAGGAAATCGTATACAATGGCGAAATAATTATCCATTGTCTACTGGTTTGCAGCGATTATCTAGCTACAATCAGCCAGTGATGTTTAATAAATCTCCACAGATGCCGTATTGATGTCAATGAACAAGTTTTATATTAGAAACCAGCATTATATAAGAAGAGATACAGAGTGAGGGATTGCGTAACATGCTGGGAACACAGTAACTTTCTTTGAACAATAACTACATACCATAAATAACTTATGAGATTTATACCTTATCTGAAAGTATTATTGTGTCGAAGTATTCTTTGAATTTTTTTTATTACATTCACTATTATGGAAAAGCTTCAAGTACTTAATACTTATTAGTAATGTAATCGAATCAGTAATTTAATCCCATAGACATTTCATCTGAGTTAGTCTTATGATTAACCAATCAACTGTAAGTCACCGTAAACATTATCTCTAGTTAAGAGTATTTTCAGAGCTATATATCATTTCCACGTTGGCAACATAACTTCTTTTGCTAATGAACCAGTAAAACTGTGACATATATTTCCTGACATACAAAATTATAATGATGTCATAATTAAGATCTAGATGCTTAAGTTTTACTTACCAACCATCTTTTATCAGCATTATTCACTTAATAGGTCTAAATCAGTTGATTTTACTAAAACAATGTTACATTAATCAATTAAACTACTGTTTACATGATCCTTTATAATAATTACAGCAATGTGAGTACAGTTATTGCTGAAACAATCATTTTACCAACAACTCCATTCTGAAATTTTACACAGGATATTTATTTATTTTGATTCATTTACTTTCTAGATTCTTTTCAATACCATAGAAAATCAGTCTTAAGCACTGGAACGTGAAATATTAGATTATGTCATGTTTCTGGACTACATGTTACCTAAACTATTTAGGTGAAATTAGTTTTTGACTAAAGACTGGTGATGTTGTTTGTAACAGACATTCAGACATTCTAATGAACGTATTACTTTTAAATATTACTGTTATGATAACTGTTAAACAATATTGTTGTATTAATGGTCAGGGCTATGTGTTTAAGTGAATAACTTCACGACTATCTTGTTTGTGCATCATTTCATTTTTGTTATTAGTTTGTTTTTAATAGCAGATGCGTTATTTCTCCCTAAATGATATATTTAGTGCAAGGAGGATACAAATATGATTTAATAGATAATTTTAAATTACTTAATAGTAATATTTAAGTTGGATTGTGACTGGCAAGTGGAATCCAGTACGTGCGTTTTGTCCTAGTTAAGACACGTCAGTTGGATGTACCTGCATTCGAATGTTGATGTTCTTAGTGGGATCCGATCTCAGTCCGTTACGTGCCAAACGCCATCTCAAAGGGCGCATAGATAATCGGGATCCTGAGCGAATTGCCTCGATATAGCGATTATTCACAAGTTTTATTAAAATTGAATGCAAGTACATTCAGCCGACGAGTCCCAGATAGGACGAAACGCGCATCCAGGATTTCACTTGTCAGTCACAATCTAAATTAAATAATACTTGTGAATAATCGCTATATTGAGGAGATCCGTACTCAATGCACATATATCAGCAGGGACTGACCAGATTCAGCCCATTAAAAGTCGACCGGATGATACAAGTTCATCCTAATCACTTATTAGTAGCATGAATTGTTAGGAATTATTTAATACAACTTCTATCTAGAGCAAATTTAAGGATAAAATTAAACGATACTTAAATTGTTCACGATGAATAATCATTTCAGTCATTCACTGCATACGACATTTGAATAAAATATATTTTTAACTAATCTCAACAAATGAAATTAAGGAAAATTTCATCGTTTCCCACGGTAAGTCAAACTGAATTTCATCAAGAATATAAACAAAAATCAAAGTTGTTGAATATAAATGTAAATAGTAGGTTAAATGTTACTATGTCTATCCAACTGCATGTAGAGTATGAACTTATTACGTTAGTTATTAAACGTGAACTACAATGTTCAGAATGTTAAGCCTGAGGAGAGATAGATGTATATGCACAGTGTTTTTGTAATAACGCGAAACATCATACTTACACACACAATTGCCTTCATTCGCAACATTCTGAGCGTTATGGTCTACGTATAGTGACTCATGTAATAAGTTCATACTCTATATGCAGTTGGATAGCTATAGTAACATTTAATCTATTATTTACATTTATCTTCGATAAATTTGATTGTTGATAGTTTCACTGAAAAAACGCAGATTAGCTTGCTGTGCGATACGCTAGAATTTTCATTAATTTCATTTTCTGATATTATTTAAAAACATTTTATTCATATTTTCTGTACACAACTTCCGCCTCTAGTTTAGTACTTTTATTGTGAGTTTTGCATTTTCCTTCACCAGTTGATGTCTCATTGGCTTTGGAAAATCAGTTGTTCATATTCATTGAGTGATTACCTACCCAATGACGTATTGTTCTCTTTCTATTGTTTAAACTTTTGTCACCATTTTGTAATCGCGAATCCCATTTTTTCTCTTCGATGTAAGGTTGAATCATCAGCTATCTGGGTTACTTCCTGTCTCGCTAACTTACCAGCACTCAAGGTCACTTCACTTGTTGTTTGTGTTCGTCCCAGATTTTCACGCACTAGGCAGCTGCTTCGTCTTAGTTTTGGAATTTGTAGTATTACGACCACTTAACTCAATAAAGGGATCGAACTGAGGAGCTTCTATATATCAATCTTGTATGATTCATGAGTTACCAATAAAAAACTAAACATTTACATGGAACTGCTCATCATTTTTATAATTTAAAATATTTCATTGAAGTTTAACATAAGTGCAATGCATTGAGGTTGTTCTGTGGAAATAGATGTCAAGTTTAGTATTTGTGACAGACTGATGTTGATGGGGTAACAATTCAAACCAAGGAGCACTGTAGAGGTGTTTTCGTCCGAGTATGAGACTTCTCAACAGTGGAAATCCCACGGATTCCATCAGAGAATCCAGTGTCTTCAGGTTGATGAATGCTAAACTAAACGTACCATCAAGCCGGTGACTGTTCAACCGTAGAGCTTCAACTCTTATCAATTTGTGATATAGCTCGATGACATTAATCTGTTGCGAATATAAACAACCAAACTTGTTACTTTCCTTAACAAACTATTTAAATTCAATCACACATTAGTTTTTTATGATTTAAATGTCGCCAAGAAGAAACTCCTATAGATTGTCATGGAATTATTCAACATTCTTATAATTTGAAATATTTCACTGAAGTTTAACCCAAGTACAATGAATTGAGATGGTTCCGTGAAGATTAAAATAACGTTTGTATTGGTCACAGACTGATGTTTATTGGGTACCAATTAAAACCAAGGAGCACTGTATAGCTGTTTTTGTCCGGGTATGTGACTTTTCAGTAGAGGGCACCCTGCTCCTGATTCCATCCAAGAATTAAACCAACGGTCTTTAGGCTGACGAACACTCAAGCAACTGTAACATCAAGTAGGCCAGTGTCCCATTATAGAATTCCAACTCCTAACAATTTGTGATATTGCTCGACAACATTAATGTGTTGCTAACATAAACCAAACTTTATACTTTCTTTCACATAATTGTTTTAATTGAATAAGAATAGTCACATCACTAGCTACTAACCTCAAGATACCTCTGAATTGCCAGTGTTAAATCCTGACTGATGAAGTTCAAACATGTTGGCAGTGTGACAGTTATCATCAGTGGCATTGACTGATCATCACACAATATCAAAAATTAATAAAAATGAGATTTCTACCATTGGACGCCTATACGGTGATTTAAAAGGTTAAGGATCTGCGGTGGAATATGAAGATATTGTGTTAGAATACCTTATGGAGCCGAAGGTCCTATACCAGGACGAAACAGTTTTCTAATATTTCTTGGTTTTTAATGGTACTTTACCATCATCAATATTTAACGAATTCAATCAACTAAAAATTTGTACCAATTCCACAAACCAACTGAATTCGATTGCACTAATCAGCTCATTAGTTTCTAACTTCAGAATGTTCCCGAAGCTCTAATCCGAAGTGGTGAGTGATGAAGTGTAGACTTGTTGGGAATTAGACAGTTATTATCGATGAAAGTCACTGATGGTTAGGTTATGTTACAAACTGATGGAATTGTCAATTCTGCCACTGGATGTCGGTTTAATGGTGAAGACGGTTAGTCTTTCGTCTACCTGATTTCATTGGCCGTTAAAATCAACAGTGTGTACTTCTTAAGGGTCCCATACTTGAGCAAAACAGTTATCCAACGCTTCTCAGTTTTCACTGATACCCTACTAATTCAATCAACTAAAACTTTATACCAATCTTCATAAAACACCTTAATTCAATAAGTACAATGAATCAAACTAGATTTTGTTTCTTTCATCGAATAATTTTCATCTCTTCAAATAATCTACTATAAAAATTAAGTAGTACAGTTAAATTATACACATAAAATTTTAATTAAACAAACTTAATTTTTATCTTAAATATGATTATTTTACATTTTTAAAAAAAAAACAAAATATTTTTTTTCTTTCTCAATAAGAAATTTCAAAAAAGTAATTTCCCTTTTAACAGTTAAAACACTTGAATGTGATTGTGTTCATTTTATTCGATTAGGTAATCTTGATGATGATGATGATGATGATGTTGTTGTTGTTGTTGTTGATTATGATGATCATCGTGATGATGATGATGATGTACTTAGTGAATTATGAACAACCAATTGCAATTTCCTATTGAATGTTAATGTAGATAAACATTCATCAAGAAATATTCATCAAGGTACGTAGTTTTCCTTTTTAATCAATTATCCCTTTTTTTTCTTTTTAAGTGTTGTTACTTCACAATTTTATTAGTTTAATGTGAATAAAAAGGAAAAAAACACAAAACATAACAACGAAACAAACAAAACAAAAAGAAATTGCATTCATTTTATGCCATTTTAACTGATTTAATCGAATTTCACTTCTTATTAGTGTTTGTTGAATACTTACATTTATTACTTTCATTTAGGTTGTGTAGACCTAGTTACAAAATTTATGATTATCTAAGTATATACAAGTTTATTTGAATCAAAACTGATTTTGATCATTTTCATTCTAAGTGGAAGAAGAAAAAAAAAAGCATGAAACAATATTTTTTTTCTAGATTTTTATTAAAGTGAAGTAAGTTTTAATTACATAGGAAACTACGTCACGTTTGGGATGCAGGTACATCCAGCCGATGAGCTCCAAATAGGACGAAACGCGCGTCCTGGATTCCACTTACCAGTCACAATACAGATTAAATAGGAAACGACGGTTGTTTTTCACTAAGTTTTTTCTTTGTTTCTCTTCGATTTTCACGTTAGTTATTAGTCAACTAATTTGTGGTGAAAAAAAAACTCAATAAGTTTATCACTATCTGATTTTTCTTGCTTATTATGTGACTTAAAGTCAAATTTGTAAATTTTTCATGTGATAAATTAGTTAATTTTATTGGATTTGAATAAAACTTTCTACTTATTTATGACACTTTCTAGTAGTATAATTAGGATATGATGATTGATAGAAATAATAAAGAGTATTTTGTTCATTTATTGTTTTAAATATGTAAATAATGTAGACAATCAACTTCTGGTTTTATATTAACCTATATTGAATGGTATGTCTTGTGTTCGATTACGGTTAATAACGCATATAACTTCAGTACTTGAACTCTTTGAGGCCTCCAAGCTGCTAATTAGATGATATGCAAAAAAGCAGGAAGGCATATGTTATTCCACTAATCATCGAATATGTACAAAATAATCGAGTATTTTTAGTTGTTTTTTTTTCAAATAAAATCACCATCACAATTCACTCACTTCATAAGAAGTAATTTTCAGCTATTATCTGAACGCAGTACTCTATATCAATATTTCTAAAAAGTCCTATACAGCAATAAGTAGTTGGAATGTCTTTGGCTCTTTCAGAGTTGAATAAAGCTTCTTCGATGCTTATAAGAGTCATCTAAATACGAAATAGTTTTGAATGTTGATTCAAGAGCTAGGAGTGTAAAGCTGCACTTGTTAAGATATTCTCCAATTATCTATCATATAAAGAAAACAAACAACTATTAGGTAATTAGTCTTCTCTCAATATACAAGATGGATTAACAACATTAATCGTAGCAGAAATGATGATATTAATAACTAAAAACATTTATAAATGTATATCTTTAGTTGATTATAACTTTGATGCATGTCATTATAGAAGTTTGCTATAATACAGTAAAAAATCAGTTGTGAAAATCTTTCTAGTAGGTATTAGAAACAATTGTGATTTAGATGATTTTAAAGATACAGGTATTAAGTTAAGTTGTTCGTATTCGTCACAGATCGATGTCTGTTGGATACCACATAAAACCGGGAAGTACTGAATGTCCGTTTCGTCCTAGCGACTAACTTCACGAAATACCCGATGTTCTGGAAAGAATTCGTAACTGGCAGACATCATACCCGTCGACAAAGAGACAGTTGTTACCAATGCTAATGGATAGTCTTTGGAGGTGGTGATTTTACCGCTGGATGCCACCTTACTGGTTCAAAGGTTAACCATTGGCTAAATTGAAGACCCTGGGATCGATTACCTGCGTAGTTCCATGCTAGGACGAAACAGCTGTCTAGTGATTTCTAGAATATAGTAGTTATGAAATAAAAGTAAGTCTGTGATGCAGAAAACTGGTTAAAGTAAACTGTTTACAACAAGGAATAAAGCGAAATTTCGAAACCAAAGTTTTAGTTTATGAAAGGAGCACCGTAATGGCGTGCCATCCTAGTATGCGACTTTTCAGCGATGAACGTCAGCTACCGACGCTCAGCTCACTGAGAATGTTTTACCACTGACACCACTGAACCCTTTAGCATCTAATCTAAGGGTTCCTAATCCAATCAGTTTGTGATATAGTACAACTACTAAATTCACTGACGTGTTAATCTTTTGATTGGACGCCGCCTGGCTAATTGATACTGATGATAAGTCATTCTCTTTGAGACCTGATCATCATGGTTTCTAGCCTTGGGTTATGTCGCTCCTGTGTGCTATTGAGGAGTCCCATATTATGGCAAAATGTTTGCTTAGTGACCCACAGACTTCATTGACATCATTACCAATCAATGATGAATAAAATAACATGTTGAATCGAATCTTTGTACCTTAGTAATTACAGCCTTGTTCTTTGTATTCACCACAAACTGGTGTCGTCTAAGTACAACTGTAAACCAAGGTCCATTAGACAGCTGTTTCGTCCTGATATAGGATTACTGAGCAATGTACACCCTTGATTCCCCAATGGAATCAAACCCAAGGCCTTAGAGTTGACTAACGCTTAAACTTCTACACCATCGGACCAACTCGTATCCAGTGACAAAGTTTCATTTTCAACCCATTTTTGATAAGGTACGAAGATTTCTCTATGAGACTGGTAGTACCTATATCACTCCCGACATATCTGAATTTTATCACTGATGACTTCATAGTAAAACTTCAGGAGTATCCCGAAGTTGATTACTAGTGATCAGATTATTGTAAATGAATTTTATAACGATAAGTATTAAGTTTAGTATCCTGAACTGAATAGACGATAAACCCTGCTGAGGAATTTCATACTAAGATGAAGCAGCTATCTATAGCTACCTGGTTTTCACTGGTACCCAAATAACATCACTTTATGTTATTTTATTATTATTAGACAAAATAAGATAGTAGTGGTCAATAAATTCAATCGTCTATAAATGAAGTTGAAGTAGAAGGGTAATGACTGACAGTTAAATAGATTAAGTAAGTTTATGTAATAAGTTTATCAGTACATTATGTATTGAATATTCATCAATCACTTTCTTGATAAAAGTTATTATTATTATTACATTATATTATGTAATCATATTCTTGACAATCATCATCTAAATGATAACATTGTCTAAGATACCTATCTATATTCTTTTGTATATGCAGTCATAAACACAAACATACATCCACACACACACAAATGAATTCGTGCACAGAATTCAAAATTCTACATTTGCATTAGACAGTTGTCATAAGTTGCCTTGCTTTTTTTTTCTTCTTCTCGAAATTTTCTAGTGACAGGTGAATAGAAACAATCATTCACTCATTCCCATTAAAAGTGTATGCCTTAAAATAGATAACTAACATAGAATTAATGAAATTACTAATATCAATTTTCTTAATACTACTTTATTCAATTGCATTATATGTAGGTATATTAGCTTATTCAATAGTTCAATAGGCCAAAATTACTTGATTTCAGTTATATGAATGATTGACAAGCTCGTTACTGGATTGGTTACTATGTGTATTTAACATTAAAACAAAGTAATAAAAAAATAGAGAAAGAAATAGTTTTTACCCTGTTTTATTATGCACACTAAAATATATGCTAACGAATAGATAATTTTTATTAATTACGATTAAGTATGATTATTTCACAGTGTCACTATGATAGACGGACATGAATAGGTCATATGCACAAATGTGTCTAAATTACATACACAAACAAAGAGAAAGAAATACATGCAACCCAACTTAGATACAGATGAATATGAATCTGTCGATGTAATTATTCATGAAATATTCATTTCTACACAGATACACAATAACATGAATCTGTATAACTAGTGATACATAGACAATATTTGCTAAGGTAAAACATTACACTGTAAAATCTAAATTATTGTATAAATGTATATTAAAACAAAAATTAACTGTGTAAAACATAGTTTTTTTTGTTTGTTTTTGGTTACTTAATCTTATTAATTGAGATTATAACTCTTCGCGTTTATTACATCATAATGTATGTAACAGTAACTTTTATAACTCAGTCAATATCTATTCATCATACATTCACATATTCATGTTTACATGTAATGCTAATGGTTTACGTAGAATTGTATGCTTCTTTATTTTAATTAACATTTATATACTACTCTTCATTTTTTTTTCTTCTAAATTTTACTTTTCACATTTAAAGAATAAAATTAGAGAGAGAGAAAAACTCAGAAAGAACAACAACAACAACAATAACTGGCTTATATATATCGACAGGTTCATGTTATTTCATCATCATTTCAATAATTGAACTATTAAAAGTTATTACGTAATCCTAGTGAAAAATTTTTTTTAAAACAACGCACATTATTTGTTTGTTTGTTTTTTCTCTTTTCAGCTCAAAGGGGGGGAGGATGGGTGTATTCTATTAAATATTCTTATTATTGAATTAATACAATTTCTGTATCATGTAAACAAATAATAGAATTTAATGTAAATTATAATTGAAATGGTTTATTATTTTAATAAAACAATTCATTGGTGCATTGAACATTTCATTGAAACATTGAACAAGAAAAAGTTGTTTTGTACTTATTGAATAAAAAAATTATTATTATTACTACTATATTTATTGATATCATGCAATTTATTGTAATCTACAATTACGTAACAATTATATTATCTTATCATATATATACTCAATATATTGATAGATTACCAAATCATTTAAATAAATATAAATTACCTGTTAATTATGTTGAAGAGAATAATCATTTAACCAAGAGATTATCATCGTTATCATCAAAAGAAGTAATGAGATTAATATCAGATGAATATGATGGAACTTCATCATCATCATCATCATCAATTTCATCAGCTTATAAACAAATAAAAATTCCTAATAAATTGTCTAATTTACATGATAAATTTTATTATGATGATGCATCAATGTTGCCTACATCAAATTCATTTATGCCTACAAATAATCATGTATTGACTAGTCGAACTGTTGATATTAATAATAATGATTTACAAACTTCACATTTATGGAATAAAGAACATGATTTAGATCAATACAAACCAAGTTTAATACAACAATCAACATCAAAATTAACAAAATTACCTGATTCCTCTTCATCATTTCATTCTCATACAGAGTATGCATATATTCCACAAAAGAAGCATAATCAAACTGTATTAAGTTATCATAATGAAAGACAATTGAAAAGAAAGAAACAATCTTTGAAACCAAAGCTACAACAACAACAACAACGAAATCAACAACTTGCTCACAAAGTGAAAGTTGGGGGAAATGTAAGTAATGCGAAAAATGGCGAATCTCAAATCAAAGGACGTTGGTGGTAAGTATAATAACAAATGCATTTTAACCATTCAGTAATTAAAATAAAGCAGTTGTTTTATACTATCAAAGTATTATGAACGTTTCTTGCTGGAAAGATAAAATAATTGGCAAGTATTGAGTTTAGTTATTTCGATTCATCACAGATTGATTTTAATTGGGCATCAGTGAAAACTAGGTAGCACTGTTTCATCCTGTCAACGTATTCCTCAGCAGCCTAGTTATACAAAAACTATACTTAATACTTATCTCTACAAAGCTACCTCAAATCAATCACAACGATCAGTTTACTAAGGACAGCAACTTCAATGTGTTCCTGAATTTATCATGACAACACGTGAATACTGGAGTTCAAACTAGACAGGAGTGTGACACTTATCACCAGTGACAATGGATGATAGTTGAAAGTAGGCATTTCACCACTGAGCTTTAGTGGACCTACTGGCTCAGTGGGCTAAAGAATCGCCAGCCCAGAAGTCTTGGGTTGAATTTCCCTGTAGAATTTAGGGGGGAGTGGAGGTATTTCACACTAGTCCTATATGAAAACGAAATAGCTGTCCAGTGCTTCTTAGTTTTCACTGGTACTCAAACAATATCAATATGTGGAATACAATCATTTAAACTTAATACATCTGTCCAGAAAACTACCTTAACTCAGTTGGCAAATATTTTTCTCACTGTCAATATTTCTTTAAATGATTTGTGACGAATAAATGTTTATGTAATCTTATGTTTATTAAAAATGTAAACTGTAATAATACGAGTTACATATGCTATTATCTCAAATAGATTACTATTTATGTCTATTTCTAACTATACACTTAACCATTATTTATTTCTTCCGTTAAGTGGCATCAGTTTAAGCTTTTTGTATTCAGATTATTCAAGTGTCTTATCGTCCTGTGTTTTGAATGAATGTTCGATTTTCATAAAGTGAAGTCATTGGTAAGTTGGTGTTCCGAAAATATACAACGTCATATAAGCGTCAAATAAGCGATTGATATCAGTATTTTTTTACTTTGCAGTATTTGGTCACATGAAAAATTTGTGTTCATGGGTGTACGAGGTTCAAGATTAAGCGACTTTTTTTATAATTTTGCTTAGGCTTCACCCATCGTCTAAGTAATTCATTTTGCATAATTACTGTACACAGTCTTAATGCATCAGAACTTGAGCCAAGACTCCAATAATGTCTTAGACTATGAAGTTAAAATTACAAAGGTCTGAATTCCACAGAGATCCATCAGTTCTTAGAGGAGTACGGGTGAGCTATACTGATGTTGGGCAAATAGTATGAAATATCAATTCAAAGTTTTCTTCTAATTCGTTCCATCTTACTAACGATAAGGACTCCAACAAACTTAACTAAAACTTATAGCTAAAGAAATTTTCGAAACTATCATCTCAAGATATCTGTATGCCCAGTTAGATTGATCATTTGAAGTGCAAACTATGAACAATTGAAGAATACAAACTTTTATGAATACATAATCTTATATCCGTTGAATAAGTGAATACCTACCTAGACTCATAGCTCAATGGATGACAAAATTGCATTTGTATAAATATGTATGTTAGTATAAGAATGCAAGTGCATACAGTTGAACAGCTTATAAACAGAATGAAACTAATGTTAAAAGCATCATTACTGACTATAATCCGATTGTACTGAAATCTAAAGAAGATATTGCTAAAGAAAACATTCTTACACAATACATCATTATAATGCACATTAGTAAGTACAATAAACATTTGTCGATCGATGAATATCCCTTTATCAGTTCTTCTATACTGAATCATACTGAAGTTAGTCAGTAAGTTATGCACAGCATAGAATGTCTCATATTTGTGCATTAACTTGCGTTAAAACACCACAGTAAATAACAAGTTAAAGATCAGGGTATGAAGTTAAAGTTACATCAGTGGTAATTACTACATTTAAATGTAGAGAATACGATTCTGTATGACTGGAACTAATTTGGATTTCGAAGTTGAGGATATAAGAAAAGACTAACAGTAGGTTCGTTAATTCTAATTAGACTAATTCTGAGTTATACCATACAGAGACTTTAACCATTGGTTAAGACAACCAGGCTGACCCCAAACTAAGTAGTTCATGTTTAAAAACGCTGCTCAGGTAGATCCTCCAAAGGCTTCAGTGGACTGACACCACTCTATGGTTTGAACATACCTAATCGTACACATACATCAGTCTTCATTGAGCATCGAGTTAAAAGATAGTTGTGTATATATGATGCATATCTCAAATACTCATTTTTGTGAAAATCTATATTATGATCTTGGCACTGTACATCTAACCACAACATTCTTTACTTAGTGGATGAAACAAACGTGAAGATTGTTTCGATTACATTTATGAACAATTAGTGGTAACCTGTAGATATAATCTAATCTTTGAGGTCATGTTTCGCATTCAGACAATAAAGGAGAGCTAACTCCTATTCAGTATATTCGTCCGTTGTTCGATAGACTGACATGCTTTTTGTCTATGCCATAGGTGATGTAAGTTGTCAGACCCCAAATAAGTTATGTAAATTCATGTAATGATTTCATTTAATGGCAGCCAATTAGGCCTGATCAGATTTCTACAACAAATGAAGTGCTCAGAAGTGAGTTTAGCGAACAGCTATAACAGACACTACCTGAAGGTGACGGTTCGGATTATAGTTTTTTTACAGCTCCTTCTTGACCAACTGTATTAAAGTAAACAGCTTTCATAAGGTTTATGTACTTTTGAAATACGTCTTTTAATAACAAATACTGGAAAAGAGCATTTCGGTCAAATGTTGATTTCAAGTTTAGGAATACAATAATTAACGGACGTCGATGAATCGTCTGAAACCTAATTCATTCATCTTCTGCTCTTTGAAATAAGTTTTTCATTCAGCTCAATGGATTGTTACTTTGTCTTTAACATAATCCATAAATGATCAGATAAGCCATCTCATAGTAAGTGTTAACACGTCAGTGGACATGTTAACTGTAATGAATAACAAAAAGAAATATCCCTAATGAAATTGTTATATAGCAAGGTTGAATAGTGTCTTAGAGATAATCTTTACTAGGTTATTCGTTAAGTATTCATCTCTACGTAGTATTCAATATTTAATAAATACAACTTGATAAGTTACAGTAATTAATAAAGTTAACTTTATCTGTGAAAATTTTTATTAGCTTGTAAGAAATCTACATCTACTACTACTAGTACTACTAGTACTACTAATACTAATACTAATACTACTACGGCTATGACTATGAGTACTATTACTATGATTACTAATATTACCACTATTCATTCTACTATTAGTAATACTACCGAAAGGAGACATAAACATTAAGCCGGATATTTTCTACTGTACATTTTAATAGAACTGAATGATTCTTTCAAAATGTAAAATAACTGGCATTGTGTATTGGTGTGTATTTATGTTGGTTTTAACATACTGAAAAGTATAAACATTTTTTCCATACATAGTTATGATTGTAAACTCCCGTGTTAAATAGTCACTCAATTTCGGTTATGTAATCAAGTGATTTTAAAAATTCACAGTGAATTGTTTTATTGCACACAAAATCGATCAGTTGACTTGAAGGATAAATTAAATAATGAACGACATTGAGAAATTTCACTTCGCTAAATTCACACTGAGATACCTTTAATGAAATAAACTGAAAAAAAGAGGCCGAACAAAAAACAAAAGTAAGAAAAAAACAATAAAGTAAACTACTATTTTAAGAATGAAACTGTTTTTTATAGTTAGAAAAATAGTGCACACTCCAGATTCTATTCCCAGTTGCTTTAAGTTGGTGAATGTTCTAGTGAGGATTCGTTAGCTGGAGAAGTTAAGACTTGTCGAGAGTGAGACAGTTATTATCAGTGACCATGGATGGTCGCCGCGGTATGTCACAAACTAATGGAAGTGGTAATTCTACCATTGGATGCCGTCCCAGTGGTGTAAAGGGTTAGGCGTTCGCCAACCTGAAACCGCTGGGGCGGAATCTACGGTACTCAGTGCTGAGGAGTTCTGTACATAAACAAAACGGCTGTTTAGTGATAGCTGGTTTTCAGTGGTACCCTGCTAGCATCAATCTTCGATGAATTCAATCAACTAAACTCAATACCGATTTCCACAAGCTATCTCAATCCAATGCAAAGAGATATCCAACCATAATCGGTACAAGTTAAGTAAATAAAAATAATTAAACTGATTATTAAACAGATTCGATGAACAATAATTGAAAGTAAATAGTTATGAATAATACTTAATTTGAATAGTTTCATTAGTTATGAAGCATTACTATCTGATTTCACTAGTCGGTTGTCAAAGAACAATTATAGAAAATTAGAAACACCTAAACAGTTGTTTCATTCTAGTATGAGTTTCGTCAGTAACAGTGAAAAATGAATTTGGGACGTTTAGACTACTCAATGAGAAATAAACTTTTAATCCACTTAGTTAGCTTCCTGACATAGTTGAATACAACGAAAATTTTGTCTAGAATGTTTAACTACTACCTCCATAGTACTTTATTCTAACGGTAATTCAATAAAGTAAAACTACCAGGAGTAAAAGATGAACGTAACGTGTTAGGATACAATTAACGTTACGCTACATAGTAAATTTTTCAGAGTTGAGATCTTCAATCACTGAACTTTAAGGTAATATCCTTCAAAGTTTTCTTATTTGTTTGTGTACATCTGAAGAGTTTTAAATTAAGTTAAAACGTATATTTAGTTTTAAATTGTCTTTTAATTCATACGTAAAACGAATACCTAAGTAAACTGTTCTCTATAATTCAGCAACATAATACCACAGTAGGTTATATCTAACAATTTTGTCCTTAACAACCGAGAGAGTATCGAATAATTCGCTTATATTGTATAGATACTGACAACAATCCAATTGTGAATATTAACAAAGAGGAGACATAAATATTGATAAATTAACGAAATTTGTTTGTAATCAGCAAGAAATTATTAAATTCGTACATCATTTACGTACATTTGATATCAAAATCTGTATGTTTTCCATGTGTTTAAACGAATTGGGGTGGTTTTTCTGAAGATTAATATTAAGTTTAGTGAATTATGCTCTTTGCAGACTGACGTTAGTTGAATAGTAATGAAAACCAATGAGCAGTGGAAACCCATTTCCTCCGAGTATGGAACTCATCGATAGTGAGCATCCTTGAGTTTCACGACAGAATCGTAGCAAGTGCCTGTAGGTCTCATAGGCTAATGCAAAATCCTCTACACCAATGTGTCCAGTAGTATACTTCATGTTTCCATTAATTTGTGATATAGAACAACGAACATCCATTATCATTAGTGATAACCATTTCATCCCGTCTGACAACTCTAAGGCCCATCAGTTACGACTTTAGCAATATCCAGAATTTAGTTACTTGTCAGTTGAAACAGCTATCTATTACTTCAAGGTTTTTAGTGGCATCCAACTGATACACATTTGTGATGCATTCAATAAACTAATTCTGGATTTTAAACCGATAATTTCCAAAATCATCATGAATTCTCATGTATCATTGGAGTAACGCATTCATGAATAAAATCGGAACCAGTTGTTTGTCATTTTATTTATAGCCTGTTTATTGTTGGGAATGTTGCCCGGAAAGCTGATAACTAACTTTCACTCGAAAACTTTTTGATGTTTATGAATATATGACATTACAAATAACAGTTTGTTAAAATCTAAATGTATGTCGTTAAACTTTATCGACGTGGCGATGTTATGTCACTTCAACAAAAATCACCATCAGACTAATCAATTCTTAAGTGAACAGCTTAAAAATAAAAAAAACTATTACTGTTACTCAGTAATCTCTGAGTAGTAAATAACTTGCCATTTTCTATTGTTTGAGTTGAATTGTGGCTAGCAAACGGAATCCAAGACGCGAGTTTCACCCTATTTGGTACACGTCAGCGGGATCTGCTTGCATCTCAGTGTTAATGTCTGCACCGTGACTCGAACTCAGTTCATGACCAATCAACGAAAAGGTTCAAATGCATTTTAATCACCATTATCTACCTTTTAGTACTGACGATATTCTGTTGATTAAGATGCTGTCATTGATGACTATGCTAAATAATTCTACACTGTGTTTTATTTCATTGTGTTAGATAACTTAAAGCAATCGACTTTACACTGATAAATTTCTATCATCACAAGGTGTAGATAATTACAATGTTAGGTACTATTCAATGATCGTTCAATGCAAATATCTCAGTTTTATAAAAAAGAAAGGCAGCAGTTGTGTTCAGAAGAGTTCTGTTATTAGACCTTATGATCATTACTTTCAAACTGAATCCTTCCTATCTTTTTCTTATTAAGTGAATCATTAATAGATAGTGAGACATTGATAACAGTTATATGTATACTTAGTGTATTCAATAATCCGTATAACTTTAATGCAGTAATACTTTTCATAACTGATAAACTAAGTTGTACATCCATTCTATAAGTTAATATAAATCTTAATGAAGCCTAGAATTTAATTACCTTGTTTTAATTGTTTTCTTTTTTTATTTATTTATTGAAAAGATGGTTAACTGATAATACACTAAATAGGAGGTCATTGAGTTCGTTCGTACGAGATTTTATTCCTTCAATTGTATTTTCTTCATCATCTACTTTTTCTTCTTCTTTATCATCCTCAGATCAACAATAAAATTTCATTATGCCCACTTTGTAAATAGTGAAAAATAAAAATAAAAAAATAGATATCCCTATTTTATATTCAAACCATGTTTATCATGTTACAATTATGTATGTATTCAACAAGATAGGTTTTCTTCTCTTATTCGTGATTATATTCACCATGGTTTACTTTAGTTTCAATCCGAATAGACATTTCCGTTCACCATTTCACTATGCATCATATACATAGTAACTAACTATTCTTATCTTTAAAAGTCAGCTGTTTGGAACAAGTAATTAACTACTACAACCTTAAAATCACATGACAATTTGTGATTACTATGACCTTTGAATTGAGATGGTTTTTTGAAGAAAGGTTAGTAAGATTAGTTGTTTGTATGCAACAAAGATTGATATTGGTTGGGTAATAATGTAAACTAAGGTTATTAGACATCTCCTAATCTTGGTATATGACTCCTTAGTAATGTAAACCCTCGATTTCAGCATTGAATCAAGCTCAGTGCTTTCAGGTATCATGCTAGACCAACCAAAGTTCAATGGTAGAATTCTAACTTCCATCAGTTTATGATAAAAGATAACGACCAGTCCACTGATAAAAGTAGGAAATTCTATCAATGAATGCCAGCCAATCCAATGCATACAGATAGTTAAGCGTTCACTAAGGGACTTCAAGTCTCTGGATTTGATTTCCTAGTGGAACTAAATGTGCACTTTACTGAGGATTGCAATACTAGAATGAAATATCTATTCAGTGTTCCTTAGCTTTCACTGTTATTGAACAGATATCAATCTTTGTGGAATACTGTAATCTTCATTTTACCATGTGTATATGTAATGATAAAATCAACAAAATAAATTTAACAATTACGAATCATTGGAATGATTTATGGTTTATGTAGGTTTTAAGCCTACATATTTTAGTATTGTAAATAAAGTTCTCAATTTTGTATTAATTAAACGTGATCGTTCGTATCATACTGAACTTCGTATGACGAGAATAGTACACAGTACAAGAAAACATTCGATGTTTACATTCATATGAAATGACATCATCAGTAAAAGTACTACTTTAATTGCCTATATTTGGTATATTAAAAGTGTTTGTCAGATTAACTGTTAAATAGGTCTATTACGATACTATTTTTAAAGTGCCGTAAACGTACATCATCTGTCAGGTACAATCAATGAATACAGTTTTACATCTAGTACCTACAACAACACAGTCTTTGCCTAACTAGTAAACGTATGCTTCCTAGGGTTGTAAAGTGATTTTATGCAAAACAGCATATATCTAACCAGTTAAAAGATAAGAAAGTTAATAAGTTACACTGATTGACTACTAAGTAACGATAATCATTATGTCTAGTTCTCTGTGTTGAATATTTACTGCTTACTTGCTAAAAAATAAGATGACCGACGGCATTATGTAGCATCTACTTCATAGATTTGTCCTCTGGATTGATTTTTTGTTCTAGTCTAAGATGTAGTAAAATTGCACACTTGTTACTACATACAGAATCGAATCTACAACCTAAAGATCATAATAGGTACACGAATTCCAGTAATCTATCTTTTGTTATTACAAGTTCAGATAAATCCTGATATTGTGTTTGTCAAGTGATATTTGAATTTGTGTTTTGTTTTATTTGAAACAAGTCAGTCGAATGTATCAACATCCCACTTTTAATCTTCGCACCTAGTCTTGAATTTAATCCAATTTTGTTAAATGCCACTGATTTATCCGCTGCCGTACTAGGTCCAGGAAGTCACTTATTTGTGCGAAGGTAATAGATTCTACATACTTATATATCAATGTATATTCCGTTACCACCGTAGATATAACTATCTATGAAAGATAAACAGTATGCTCTAAAGCATTTTAGTAACTGTACAGTAGGATAAGCTCTGTGTTAACTTGGAATTTCATTATGAAGCCTTGTCTCTTTTCTCACCAATCTAACTTCTATTCACATACATTATAACATTTACATGCATATTATGTCTTTATTGTCTTTAATTAAATCGTGAGAATAAATAAACCAATCTGAAAAAAATGAATTATGGTTAAACATTATGGGTATCATTTGTACTATCAACGTACTTACTAACCTTTGCTTAGTTGCATTTCGCTAGGTTACATGATACGTTGGCGAATAGTGCTACTTCACGGTAGATTTCTTAACATACTACTAAGTGTCGAATGGTACTGATCAATTAGTTTATCTCAGTAAAGTTTTCCAACAAGAATATAAAGTGAGACTTTTAAGTGTTGTGACAAACATAGATTATCAGACAGTATATAAGTCTTACTGTCTAGCAACTGTTTTCAGACTTGTGTTTCTTTTAAACGGTATTAGTTAGTAAAGTTATTGTCTTATAAACAAAGTTTTATGTATAGAACAGAATGAGAACTATTCAGTGTTTTCAGTAATGTTCTTCCTGTGATTAAAATTACCAGCATAAATAAACATGAGAACGGCATTGCATTGCTAGTTGTCCTCCTTTCTAGAATGACGGACAACATTGCAAAATGAAATATATTTAGAAAGAACTCCAGTAGTAGTTTGTTTATTTCCAAAGCTTAAAACCTAATCAGTACAAAATAAATCTGATTAAATATCTTTTCCATGGAATCAAGTTATAATGTTTAGAAGATAGTGGGAATGAATAGATGGGATGTCTAAAGAATATGTTACAAACTGATAAGTATCCAGATAATTTCATAAAATGTACATATCCGAATTAAAACATAGAACTTAAACTGACATAATCTGTAAGAAAACTCTTCATCTGTTACTTGATGCAGCCGAATCAGTTTTCACTCAACAACTAAGCGAAAAAAATATCAGAAATGGGCACCTCAATGTGTGTTCACTAATTTAAATGCTTTTTTTAGGCTAGTTACATTACTCGTATTCAGATGTCATTGTCGTTATATGCTTATTACCATGTATAATCGTGGTTGAGAAAAAGGAAGAACTAAGTAAATTAGTAACCCGATACTTTTGCACCTGGTAGGTAGCGAATATCCAATCAACATAAAAGAGGATATAACTCCAGATCATCAGACTTATACATCCAAATTGGATGTGTTCAGCCTCTATCATAGCGTGTGACTATGTTACCCCTCCCCCGTTTACATAAGTTGACTGATCTAAAATCTCACCCTACTAAAGTCTTCTATTTATCTCAATACTGTCTAATGTTTACTTGCACATTCATCTTTCTCGATTTATACCAATCTCTAATCATCATTATTACCTTGACGATATCCTTCCTAATCGTCATGACTTTATTATCGTTATTTGCTTAGGTACTCTGACAACAGTTTCCTGATTATCATAACCAACTAAATATACCATTTCACTTATTATGTCATTGTATTCATTACCTTCTAACATTCAACCCCAACCAGTCGACTGATCTAGATGGTTAAGCCTTCACCGCTGGACTTGTAGATCGAGGATTATAATCAGCTAACAGAATTGTGGATGTTAAGTCTTATACCATTGAATGAAGCAGCCATTTAGTTCGCTACGGTTTTCACTGAATACCCAATCAGACATTAATCTGTGATGAATGCAATCAAATAAACGTCTATTATTTTAGTTGACTGAATGCGTCACAGATTGATGTTAGCAGGGAACCATTGAAAACCATGTAGCACTTGATAGCTGTTTCTTCATAAGATGAGATTTTTCAGAAATATCCATCTTAAATTCATCACTTTGTTATTGTTGTTTACATTAGGCACAGATTCGTGTTTGGTTAAATTGTATTGAAAACAAAGAATTAGTGTTTCGTCCTAGTATAGGACTCTTAGGCAATACCTACTCAAGATTCCATCAGGGGAATTACAAATCAATGCAAATCAATGTATATAAATTAGTATCAATTATAATTCTAAACTATCTTATCATTTTCGTTTCTTATAATACTCTTCAATGAAATACAATTAAAATGTACTTTAAAAGGAAAACAAATTCACTTTAGTTAAATAATAATAAATAAGTAGACTTGAAGAAAATTTGGCGACTAATTTATTATTGAGAGAATTCAAATAAACCGCAATAATTTTCTTTTAATTAGTATTAATAAAAAATTTGTAAAAAAGATTACTGACTGACGCCATTCTCATTCTATAGTTACTATGCTATTTTGTCATTACCATTTGCAACAGATACAATAACAACAACAACAACAACAAGAACCAAATCTCGACTACTTTATCTTCGAATGTTGTTTGTCGACAGAAACTTGCAAAAAAAAAAGAAGGAAAGACGAAAACAACATTATTTATTATTTCAATATGCAAATAATAATTGTATAGATGAAATAGAAAATTTATAAAATTCTCATAAGATGAAATTTACATAAAATTAGTATAATTATGCAAGAAGGATATTATAATTACGTAATAACCAGTATTAGTATTACTAATAATCATAATAATAGTAGTAATGATTACATAATCTTCTTGTTAATCTACTGATGAAGATGATGTATACTTTAATTTCTTCTAATGTCGACAAATAATAAAACAAACATGAGAAATAGTTTAGTTCTCATAGACAAAATTATATGTTACTTATGTAATTTAATTAAATGAAAGTGTATACACGAGTACATTGTATAACTGTCGACTATTTAGCATTAGTTGATTACCATGTTAACATGAATGTTTTTGATACACATCAGTTTGTATTTAAATTTATAGTAAACATAATAATTGAGCATTATCTTTGTTGTTGTCCTGGATTTCACTTACCGTACCACAATCCAACTTAGAACTTATCTACTTGTTATTGATACCGAACTAAAATAAGTTACATTTAGTAGACAAAACAACTCTATAGTAGTGAAATTTGTTGAAGCCATCACAAATGAATGGCTAAGATTTAGTGATTGTATTCATAAGGAAATTAGCCCTGAACCTTCAACTATTATGGTAAATGGCATTAATGGTGAACATTACCTCTTCCTGGTCATGAACATAATTCAGTGTTTAATTTCGTTATTCAGTCCCATTAGTCTGTATTATTTATTATGTAATCAAGTTATTTCTAATTTACGTGGTTGTGTAGAGATAGTTATTAGATTTAATTTTTTGATTCTCCACAGAATAACGTCGGTTGAGTACACCTGAAAACTAGGTAGTACTGAAGTATTGTTTCATCCTAGTGACTAACTTAAAGATATGTCTGAATTTCTAGTGAGAAATGGTAACTGACAAAGCTAACACATATCGGAAATGAGACAGTTATCGTCAGTAGCAATGACAGGTTATTACACTAAATCACAATTTGATGAAAGGGGAAATTCTAATATTCAACACTAGTTGGCCCATTAATCCAGACGGCCAAGCTTTTGCCGTGAGTCCTAAAGGCTGGCAGAATCAAAAATGTGGACTCCTGATAAGTCCGACATTATGATAAAGCAACTATGTAGTCAATGGTGAATAGATTATTGACTTTCCGAATCTGATATGGATTGCAAGTTACTGCAAACGATTAGAAATTGAGAATACATATTAACAAAATGTTTACTCAAATAGTATGCTTTATTAAAAGACTGGAACTTCTTGTGTCTAACTAAATGTACAGCAGTAGATTTATTATCTGAACAGTTTCAGATTAGAGAAAAAGCTATTTTAGTTCACTCCTCTTTTGTAGGTTCTTCGAATAATTGTAGCTTGGGGTAGAAATTACTTTATAACCACGCAAATCCGTTTAAATAAAATAAGAAGAAATAAGTTGGTGTTTGTAATTCCTTCTTATTGACGTTTAAGATTTCAATTTATCAGTTGTTATCTCCATATGTATACCATAATAGGGGTTATCTAGATGTCACATGTTCTAGTGAAGTTCGATATCCTTGGAAGAATTGTATGACGCCGTAGCCAACATGTAAGCGATTCTATTACTGTAATAGTTATTAGAAATTTGTTTCTAAGAAAACGTTATTTATTAATAAGACTTAAAGTCTCATAATAAATGACCAGCTTCAGTTAAATTCTGTCAAACTTAGGTTCAAAAATATCATTCTAAAATACCAACGAAAATACTTGTTTGTTGTTTGCATTTATTACAAATGGATCCAGGTTGAGTATTACTGAAAATAAACGTGCAATGAAAGGTTGTTTCGTCCCAGTGTGGAAGTCTTCAAGGATTTACTCCCTCAACCCCATCAAGAAATCATATCCAGTACCTTCAGATCTGGCAGCTAACACTTAATTATTCAAAGAATTGTGTCTACTGCTGCTCAGTATCAGGAAGATCATTTAGTGCCACCTGCAATATTTCTTAATGTAGTTTTTCATCACCAATGAATGCTAGTTAATAATATACAGTTTCAAAAATGGTGGGACACTAATTGAATAATATCTAATTTCATTGTTGATCATCCTGTCTGATGTTCCTATTATCTCATTTGTTACAATCATATAAAAGTCCGATTGATCGAATCAAGTGCTACTATATTAGACCATATATTCTGTCTCTTGAATGACACCTTTACAGTATAATAATGAAGTCTACATGATGTCACTTTAGTATTATTTAGTTGAGGTTATTTTGTGGTGACAGGTATTATAGTTAGTTGTTTGGATTCGTCACAGATTAATGTAAATTGAATACCACTGAAAATCACAGTGTACTACTAAACAGTTTTTTCGTCCCAGTATGGGACTTCTGGGCAGTGTACACACTCAAATTCATCAGAAAAATTCAACAAAAGGCCTTCAGGTCACCCAACAAACGTCTAACCATCTACACTGGTGAACTGATTAGTGTCAAAAAGCAGAATTTTCATCTCCATCGATTTGTGATATAGGGCGATCATCATTTATTAACATTCGTGATAACTGTCTCACTCCTAACATGCCTGAACTCTGCCAGTCACGACTTCTTAGCATTACTTCAAGAACATTCATAAATAACGAAAAAAATCATAAATATAATAATAGATGAAGTAGTTATGTTTGATGTGTTTTTGAATACAAAACAGTCTTTAAAGTTCGACATCATACAGCCTCCTAGATACAAGACACAATGTATTTACTTAATGAATACATAAACAATATAGTTGATAATTAATAAAATTCACTGATACTATAATAATTAAAAGACTTGAAGCAGTCTATTAGAAGTCATTTCGTAACTCTATGTACTCATTAGGAACCTATCTCAGAACTGCAATCATCAACTTCGAATACCCTTTGAATAACTTGTATTATAGAATAATGTATGCCTTCAACCTATAAATAATGTTAATATTTCAAAAGAACTAAACTTCAAAACTTGTCTGTAGATGTAATCAAAGCAATGAATTACAATGAATTCAACTTATTCTATAAGTAGTATATTGTCACTTTCTTAAAATTAGTATAAATATATCATATTCATTTAATAATAAATACTTAATAAAGAATTTCAATCAAGGTCACGAAACAATCAATGAAGTTATATAAGTTATATATAGTTATATTACTTAATTTACCTACAGAACACACTAATCAATATATTATTCTGTAATTATTTACTTACTACTTATTTACTACTTTATTCCTTTTTCCTTATCTACTTTACTTTATTAATGTATAATTCTTTAAATAAATAAAAAAAGAAGATTAGATTACAGAAATGATTGTTTATGCATCCTTATTAAACTATACTACTATCTTCTTTATAATTAATCAACTTCATTGTTTACATCTTCATCATTTTGATTGTTTAGATCATTTTACGAAAATTTCATTTAGATAAATTATATACAATTTCATTTAGTTCTATGCAATAATTTATGATGAATTAACTCATTTAGTTTATTCTTTCTTTCTTTCTTTTTTTTTTTTTGTTTTAATAATGATATATGTAATGTGTATCTAGGTGGGTTATTCATTAACTTTAGATTACTTCTGTTACAGTAGACAATGACATAGAATAATTTATTTGGTTATTTGATATGTACACCTTCATAATTGTTAGGATCTAGTTAAATAGAATGTGTAAACAAATGAAAATTTCTATGATTCTCTTCAGTATAATAATAATAGTCATTGAGATATTTGATATAAACAATTAATACTAGGAAGATTAAACTATGCTAGTTAGTTAATAGATGACCTTGATAAGCTACCTTATGAGTATATTTATGTACATATTTTGTTTTGTATTAGTGTATCATAAGCATGTAATAAATGTTACTAAGTTCCAAAGGTCAAGATTACGCAATGAATGGTTCAATAAAGGTTTTTTTTAATACTAGGTAATTAACTAAATAATCTTGAATTATTGAAATATTCTTTGGTGTATAACTCAGAGATACGCTTTATTATGATGTAAATTATAATTGTCAACTTTTTCTATGAACACTTCTCCTAATGCTCTAATCATCACTTAGTGAATTTCGGTTGGTGACTGATAGATTACAATTGAAATTAAAAAGAGCTGGATTTTGGATGATAGATGTTATGTTTAATTGTTTGTATTTATCAAAGACTAATGTCGATTGGGTACCACTTAAAACCGTGGAGCAGTGAAAGTCGTAACTGGTTAGGTTCAGATTTGTCAGGAGTGAGACAGTTATCACTAATGACAATCAATGATCATGGCGCCATATCACAAACTGATGGAAGTATAAATTCTATGACTGAAAGTTTGCAGTCTTAGTGGAGCAGATGGTGAAGTGTCCACCGTGAAACCTGAAAGCCACTGGTTAGAATCGGCTGGCTGAATCAACGATATGCCTTGTTGAGGAGTCCCATAGTAAGACAAAATATCCGTCCAACGTTCTCTGGTCATCAGTTGTGCATAGGAAACATTATCCTGTGAAGAATACAAATAACTAGACTACATACCTATCTCCACTAAATCACCTCAACTCCAAAGCAGTATGCCTTTGTAAATTCATCCTCATTGTTCTCTAAGTTTGTTGTTATGTTAGTTTGTTTATTTCTCAATTATATGCTAATTAATTTACTTAAACCACTTTAACAGTAATAATAATAGTAATGATTATAATAGTAATGATATTCTTCACTTGATCTTCCCATTTTTTTCACTGTCTTTAATCTTGACATTATTATCAATTTCAAGCATTCTAGTATCCATATGTCTTATTAGGTCCTCAATAAAGTTAAAACTGTCCATTGCCGTGTTCTCAGTTTCGTGAGAATATCCTACATTTGCTTTGTTAAGTCCGATTGGTTTATTAAAACATTTTATTTTTTATTCAATGTAAAATCTATTCGAAAACTTATGATTTATAATAGTTAATTACATAATACATTGCTTTTCACATTTGAGAAATATAACTTATATAATTCTCCTGCCATTCTGTAAGTATGACTTTCCTGTGCCATTTGTATGAGACTGATGTCTAGTTTATGTATACTTACTATGTAGTTCTTTAAATAGTAATCGGGATGTTGTATTTGAGGTTACATGAATTAGCGTACTTAGTTATGCTTATCAGAATCACACTGTTATTAAGCCTCCCAATGAATTTGTGTAACTGTGTTCTGTAATCCTGTCAATAGTAACGTATTATTCATAACTGGTATTGTTCAGCCATCGCAAAAGTAAGACACTAATCCTTGATTGCATTAAATGACCTCCATGTTATGTTACAAATTCAAAGTAGTTGGAAATATTAGTTAATGGATTCAAACGAAGTAAACGAAATTCATTACACTTGCTACTTGATATAAATGTTTTAGCTAGGATCCATGGAAAGGTCATCGAAGTGCACTGATTAGACTGAAAATGTGAAAAAAATAGCTGTTCAGTAGTCATCAACCTTCCGTGGCATTTTTGATAGGTGTATTCTATGTATAACAGGATACTTTGTTTGTAGGTTGGAATTTCATCAATTTTTTTATATTGACATACCTGACGGTGTATAAATCTAATAGTAATTTACTTTCAGAAGATCAAGTAAAATGAAATGTTCCTATACACGAATCAAATATGAGTATATCTTTATAGAAGACACACTACACTAAGGACATCTCTGTTCACATGGAACTTCGAAGCAATTGAGTATAGACGGATGATAATAACTGTAATTGAAGATATAAATATAAATACATACGTTTTACTATTTTCTCTAACATCATTAAATGAATAAACAATTTATTGTTAGTATTCGTCACAGATTTAAGTCGGTTGATTACCACTGAAAATCAGTGGACACTCGATAGCTGTTTTGTCTTTATATGCATCACCTCAGGTAATAAGCACTCTTAACCCTCCTCCCTACACCATTAAATCAAGCCTAAGACTTTCAGGTTTCAAGGTGAACGACTAACAGACAGCACTATTGGATGGGATTCCAATGCTACAGTTCTCACTTCAATAAGTTGATCAGCACAAGACCATTTCAACTTAGCTATAGTTGTCAACTTATTAGTGACTGACTTCAAGAAGTTCTTTAAGTTTTAGTGAAAAGTCGTGACTAGTGAAATTTAGAAATGTCAGGACTGAGACAATTATCATTAATGACGCTGGCTGATCGTCTCTCTATATCACAAATTGATTAGAATGAAAATTACAGCATGAGACGCTAGCCTACCCAGTAGTAATGATCAAAGTAGAGCATTTGTTAAGATACCAAATTTGACTATCTTGTGGGGTTGTGTAAATTGATTTTTCCAAGGAACCTCTTATTAGGATACACCGACTGTCGAATGTTCTTTAGTTTTCATTAATACCAATCTAAAATTAATCTGTGAGGAATACGAACAACAGACTAGGCATTATTCTCTATAAAACAACCTCAATGTACATAAATAATTTTTAGCTTATGTCATTTTCCTTTCATTATCATCCTATGAAACAATAAACCAACATTTTTAAAAGATTAACTGAAAATTTTGCCAATAGAAACAGTTTGAAACAAACAAACAAACAAAAAGAGACGTTTCATTTAGTTATTAAATGAATCAAATGTACAACTATGTGATTATGTAATGAATGAAGGATTGTATTTCAATTGCATTAACATGTTTACAACAATAAATTTATTAGGCTGCGTGACAAAATAATTTTCTTAGATAAGACAAAAATCAAAAAAAAAAAATAACGACAAACAAATAATTTCATTGTGGGTGTTCGACGCTGTAACTTTCACTAGAAATTAATTGAATGAAGTTTCTATGTGAAAATAAGTTTTGTTTATCTGATTTGACAAAGTAAATTTATCGGCTTGTAATCATGACAACAGAATGTTTGTAGATAGAATAGTATTGTATTCTATGTAAAATAATTGCTTCATGGTATAAAACTAGTTATTTGTATTTGTTACCAAATGACATCGATTAAGTACCAGTGAAAATCAAGAGATATTTCTAGATTACTGTTTCTTCTTGGTATGAATCTCCTCAGCAGTGAGTGTTATTGATTCCGTTAGTAAATCGAACTTCGTGCTGTTATGTTTCACGGTGAAGATTTAATTATCTGAAACATCAGACCGGATGGTGTCCAATGGTAGAATTCCCACTTTAATCAATCGGTAATATAGTGTGACTATCAGTCAATGCTATTGGTGGTAACTTTTCCCACCCGCAACATGTCAAAACTTTATTGGTCACAACTTCGCACTACTATAAGCAGCTAAACTTGATATCTGTACAGAAATTCATTTGAAATAATAAACACACTAGCGACCAACCTCAAGATTTTCCTAATCTACAAGTAAAAGATTGCAACTATTGGAGTTCAGACATATGAGAAGTGAGACAATTACCACCAGTAAAAATGGATAATCTTCCTACCGTATCAAAAACTTATGGAGTTCTACCACTGACTCCAGCCTAACATCTAATCCAGGTGTCTAATCCTTTACCATAAGACTCGATGGCTGAGGGTTTAATCCCATGGTTGTATTGATGGTATACGCCAATAAAGAGTCCCAGATCAGGACGGGAACTCTGCCTTTCAGTTTTCCCTGGTTTCCATTTGTGCTCAGCCATCATTAACCTGTTTAGAAAACGGATAATTTCACTTATATAAATAAAACTTGTCAAAATAATTTAAATTTTTGCATTTTAAAAATAATTGGGAAGATTAAATGAAATAATTCCGAAAATACTCGTTAATGAAATTCAAGGTTGAGAAGTATGAACAAAATTATTAAATAAATAACTAAAGAACATTGATGGAAACATTTCATGATATGAATGCTACTACTACTACTACTACGACGACGACCGCTATTACTACTACTAATACTAAAACAACTAATACTAATAATTATACTAATTATAATCATAGAAACGAGCTTAAGGCCAATATAGAGACAAATGGCAAAACTTACTTCTTTTGTACAGAAAGTTCAGGTTTCATATCTTGAGTTGCCAAGGCTTCTACTATATTACGGAATTGAATACGAAGAAATCAAGGTAGAATGTAATGGATTCTGTAAACGATCTTAGAATTAATATTAACGTTAACGGGATGATCATAACCAATTAAATGTTTAAAGACAGAACTTCTAACAGTTCTTCCCCCATCAACCTTATAGAAACAAGCTGGCATACATTCTCAAATTTGTGTTGACAGCCAAAGCTAGCTAGGGTCTTCATAATGAATTCGTTGAAAATAGAACCCTTCATTGAAATTCAATTACCAATGTTGAAATAATATTCTCATTCAACTTTTTTACCTTTTATAACTTTAAACATCCAGTGAAATAACTAAAGTTATAAGTCCGAATATACTGACACATAGAGGTGATAAGGCTGTCAGATTAAGTGTTAAATGTCAACTACTGAATTCTACTGAAAATGATAAAGACTTAGTAAGAACTTATGAAATAGTAGAATTCATAATTAAAAACTTTCACGTTTGTACAAGTCTAGTATTAATGTTGATAGAAAGAATGTTTTAACTCATAGAAATTACGTCACATGTCAAATGATATGAATTACTTAAGAAATAGAAGAGTGAACTCACAAAGTGTATCTATGTACAATGATAATAACAATGATCACTTTGAACTAAATGGGTCCATTGATATTTTTCACAACTTCAATGTATAATCAAACTGGTAGATGTTCACGAGTACGAAGAAGTAAGTTCGTAGAATACTTGCTAATGTAATTTATCCCCAGTATAAACAGTTAAACTAATAGATATAAAATGAAGTATTAGGCTTAGGTGCTTTATCTTTCAATCTCATTGTCACTAATGAATCAGTAGAAAACATCATCCATAGTTTACTTGCATAGAATATTTTTCAGATGGCATTGTATAATCTCAGTATTAACATTTCACTGAATCCATCATCTCTAAATGATAGTCGTATAAGAAGCGATTATGTTAATAATTATTTATTGTTTTCTTCAACTGATCATTTCTCATCATATTATAAATAGGCTTACCAACAATCTATGCAATATGTACAAGTATCAATGTTGAAATTATTAAATATAAAAAGGTTAACTCAATCATATACATTTCTATTTGAACCAACCAACCCCCCCCCTACCGTCTCTCCACCTACCTAATATACAAATGATTAAGAATCACTAATGTTACCATGACAATCAACAGTTAACAAAACACAATTAAACATAAAGAAATAATAATAACAACAACAACAGACAAATGAACAATTATTGACAGTTGAATATTACCAATTGTACAAATTTATAATTTTTCACCTCAAAAACAAAAATTAGTGCAGAAAATCAAATCAACTAGAATAGAAATTAATCTGAAATTTGGAATAGGCCTATCTAATTTGCTTCAATTTATATTCAATGTACAATATAGAAATGGAAAGAAGAAAAACTAACGACTTCCAATATGTTTGTTTTCTTTGATTATAGAAAAAAAAAACAATGTGGAATTCTTTTTATTTGCACTTAGTTACATAAATGTTGTTGATGTTGTTGTTGTTTATTGTTATTTTCATGCATATTTCACTTGTTGAAATATTTGACAGTATAGTGAATCAATAAATCAATTTGACAACTTTGACAAGCTTTGACTGGACAACTAATCTAACTACTTCATATTTATTTATTTGTCTCTATTTCTTTAGGTGGATAAGGTGATAGGTAGAAGGGATGAGAGAGGGAGAAAGGGAGGGAAAATAGGATGGAAGGGTGGGTACTGGGAGAAAAAACATTTATACAAATATATATATATATATATGATGTGTAGAGAAACATATATACATATAAATGTATTCATCATTCATCTTGAAATTTACTTCATTAGATAATTAATTTCTCAGCATTGTCTTCTGTAACCATGTTTATACATATGGTTGTTTTCTTTTTTATAATTAAAATAATTTATGAAATAAAAACAACTAATCTATACAGGTTTAGTATCATTGAATATGTGATGTATACATTTGATTGCAGGTAAGTCGATAAAGACACTGATATGCCTATCATGAGATGTGTAGTGTATTGCAATGGAGTGTAGTGTAGTGTATTGTAGTGTAGTGTAAGTTAGTCTAATCTTATTTTGGATCTAGTGAGAATGAACTAGGCTAACTTTACTGTCAATTGAAATTACTAACTGTTTATGTGTAATGCATTAGTGTATCTATGAATGTAATTATGGATCATATATTTTCTATATGTCATCAACATAAATAAATTATTCAGCTATGAGAATGTAAGAACTGATGATTCATGTTCAGATTTCCTATGAAAGGAGTATGGCAGTAGATACAAAACGTCTACGCTTTACGAAAGTCAATAGATTACTATTCAGATCATTGTCGAATATTTCCCGTAAGAAAAATACTACAGGACATTAAGTTAATAATTCTTCCTATTAGTCCTCAACATCAAACATCGTTATCAAAATGATATGACCAGTGGAGTTTAGTCGTATTGAGTATGCGGGAATAAATGAGGTTGAGTAGTATATTGCTAAATTCATTGAAGTTAAAAATATCAGGTAGAGTATAGTATAAGAAACGGTAGAAACAGTACTTGAATGACTGTGTAAAATTTCTCAAACATTACTGGCATCAAGTTACAAATGCATCCCTATAGATAATATACGGTAGCTATGACCAGCATTTAGGCTTAAGATAAGGGATTTCAGTTAAAATTAGGCTTTCAGTGTTAGAAATATGATTTTGTGCCAGGCTTGAGGGTAAGAAATAAATTTCATATTAAGAATAGTTGATAAATAGAACCCTGTACCTCAATACATAGTTACAGATCTTTCTGTAAATATAATCAAAAAAGGAGTTGCAACAATTTAGAAACTACCATCATGCTGGTTCTAATTATGTTCAAATATTATACTACTTGATTACCTCATTTATATTTGTTCTCATTTAAGTAGGTAGGTCATACTGAAATCCTGGTTGTTGCAATTATACTCACATTCTGCTGGGAAATTGTCCGAAAAACACAGGTTTCTACAGTGCTTCCCCCTGCCCCACCTCTAACGTTTATCTTGTCGCGCTGTTTCAGCCAGTCTTACATTACAGTTTACTCGAAATTCAAGGTATAACTCGGATCTCTAAACTATTTCCTCAATATTAATCCATACTACAAATTCTGTTCCTAGTCTTAAATCCCATTTGTATTCCTGAACTTAAATTCAGCAAGGCTGTATGGTTGAGGAAAACGTAATCCAAAGTAGGGCAAAACTAAAAGTAACGTTTGGTAAAATTAATATAATTCCAAAATTAGTATTTAGGATTATAAATTTATTTTGAGGTTGGAAGTTGGAAGTTGAAATTCAGATTATAACCAGTTTTATATTTAAAATAAGCCCAGAAATAATGGATAATTGTAATTTTAGTCGACAGTCGGTTTGTTCATTGTCAGTGAAATCAGACTCATCATATTATGACTTTTTAATGGAGACCTTGAGTTAAATGAGATTCATACTGCGAACAACATCTATATATGGTGTTTGAGTGAAACTACTGTAATGTATATCCACCTGTGGATAAAGATTTTTCAAAGGCTGACATATTGTAAAGCGTCTTAACTTCAAATTCTTTGAAAAATGAACTGACCGCTTTTCAGTTACGTAAATGAATTAACTTATCGTCGTTTCTGTGGCAACACCAATACACTACAGGGATCCACTTATTTACTATGTGAAATATTTATATCCTCTTTTAATATAATTGCTTCCTTTCCTATAAGTTATTCAGCTATAAAAATTGATTTCTTATTCACTTAAAGTGGTAAGTGAATCGTACTATGATTGGCCCATTCACTAACTAGTCGCGGACATTTTAAGTATTACAAAATCCTATGCTATCTTCTACCTGAAATATCAGCTACTGAATTCTGGCTCAGCCATCCAAAGGGTAAACGTTCATGTCGAGACCTGAAGGTCCTTGGTTTGATAATCAAGGTGGAGTCGTAGTTTCATATTTTTTAAGGTGTCTAGTATTGGAATCAAACAACAGTCAAGTGTAAGTTCCTGGTTTTCATTAGCTGCCTAACTTAGATCAATTAGTAATAATGAATTCAAATTCGACAATCTCTACAACATGCAAGTGCAATGATAAGAACTCTTTGGAACTACAATTTAGTCAATACAGCCTTTGTTATCCCACATGAAGTTGTGCCATTCGAATGTTTTGAGTTGCAAATATCTGAATTCCAGTCCATTTGAATTCGATTTGGGTTATCTATATTGTTTCTATATAAATCAATTAAGTGTTTACCCCACTTTTCCTTCTATTTTTCCCTCGTTTGACATGCTGTTGGTGTAGACTAAACCGAAATACTTAACTAATATGCCAAGTCATCAAATTACTTATATTTTTATAATTCTAAACTTATGTCTAGCTGCTACAAACACTGGGGATATCAGTCGGAATCTTCAGTAACATTCCATAAGTTTGAGATGTGATACAGGTATTGACATCTAAGCCTCTCTTAAATTGGTGTCATTCGGTGGGGCTCTTAAAACATATTTCATCATTGTAGCTGTATTATGTATAATATATGTCTGCAATAATAAATGTCAGAGGTTTCTTGGAGTATTTGAATAGTTGACTGTTTTATAGAACATGTATATACAAATGAAGAATCGATGAATTTACTTGTTTTGTAAATACTACCTTACACATGTATATTGAAGTGTATATGGCTGACATTTATCAAAGTTTATTAGTACTCTATAAAAATCCTGACCCATTGTATAAAGTAAGCTTTTATCTATTGAGAATGTTGCTAAGTTATTCAAGTGTATTAGGTCGAGAATATCTGAATTATGATAATAATTTAATTACATGACAACATGCCGGCTTACCAACGCTCAAGCTTAGGAAATAATTGTTTAACGTTTCCCTCCATCCTTTTGATCATACAGCCAGCAGATGAAAAAACGAAGGTAGCTGGAGTCTAAGTAGATCCATAAATATGGTAGCACTGATGAAATTGATGAAAGTATAAGTTGTTGAAGTATTTCTCTGCACGAGTGTATCTGTTTTAAAATTTCATTTTAGTTTCACGGCGTAATACTTCTTCCATTGATTACAGGGATAAAAGGCTGTGCGTAATCCGCCATTTTCACAACATTTAGCTTGAGTGATATGACGATATGAAGAATTTTTGAGGTGGTAACCTGCTACCTGATATGACTGTAATTATTCTTATAAATAAATTTAACTACTTACTAGTAGTTTAGTGTTGATTGTTGAATTTGAAACTACTGATTGACCTGTTGTAGACAACAATTTGTAACCAGGACTCACTAGGGTAGCTGTTTGGTCTTTGTGTAGGACTTCTCAATAAAACACATTCACAGCCCAACCAGGGGACAAACGAAGGACCGTCCGGTTTATCGACAATCACCTAACCCTTTGATCATGAACTAGTATTCAGCTGCTAATATATCTAGCATCAGTCAAATCGCTTCATATGATGTGACCTCATCTGTTACGTAGCTTCCTCACTGATAACACAGTTGAATTTCGTCAGAAGCACAGGAAATGTCTGCATAAGTTAGTCACTAGTGACTTGATACTCATTATAATAGAATCTTAATAAAGATTGTTTAATTAGAATTATATATCACCAGTAAATAATTTATTGAAAACCAAGAAGTACATTTAGTATTTATTTCTATTTGCATAAGAATTCTAAGAACATTTTCTAATTTTTTCATAGGTTGGATACAATAGCTAAACTTCTACATTCACATCCATTGACTTTATCTGGTAATTCACGAAGTTTACACAATCCAATTATTGAAATCTATGATGAAAATAATAATCAAGCATCATCTATTACTAAGAATACAAATACCATGAGGTTGCCATGGAATAATATGCCAGGGCTAACTTACCAAAATGAAAGACACGTTGTTCCATATTTAAGTCATGAAGTTCATAGTGGTTTCGGTAGCAGTAGAAGTGATAACAGTAATCAGAACAATCCATCAGTTTATGGATGGAGACGACAGTCACTTGATGTAAGTTTGTTACTGCTTAAAATTGTTTTTGATTATATAACATCTTAAATAGAATACTGAAGATTGGCTATAATGAAATTTCTGTATACTTAAGTTAAAATAGGCCATTGAATTGACTTTTATTAATAGGAGGTCAGTCAGTTATAGTCAAAGTTGGAACATGCACCAATTGTTGTTTACGTCAATTGCAACTCCATATCAGAAGGACTAGGTAAAACTGATGGAATGAGTAGGAGAATGATTCAAAGTAATTTAATGTCGACGGTAATAGGAACGAATAAATATTGAGGATGTGTTTCAAGAGAATATGGTGTAAAATATTCAAGGGGGGAGAATATGAAGACAAACAGTGAACTAATCTGAGCTAATATGGATATTTTTGAGTCGTATCGCTTAAAGTATCCTTATATTAGCTACATCGACATACCTTACTCCAACCAGGTAGTTTCCATCTATCTATGTGGCTCACACCAAGAGTCATTAATTCTATAAATTGGTAGCATATATTAATGTTATAGAACCTAGTTTTATCTAAACCTATTCTCACTAAATTTATCATTAATTGTCAAAATAGAAGTTGTGTAGGCATATGTAGCATGTATCCCAGAAACTTTAGTGGATAAAAACACAATACCTCACTAACTGATTTGCCATTTTTTTAGTATTATATATCTGTCCTTAACAATGTTTCATAAAAAACTAGTCATTTTTCAAAGGCATAGATGATCAGAAGCTTGAATCATCTGGAAATCTTCTACTTTCATAACTTATGCATCACATTCATAGAGTAATTCGAACCAAGACGATCACTGAGATGTTGGGTCTAAATCGTGTTGATTTGTTAATTTGTTTTTTCATCTGTTGATTAACACATTATTATAGTACCTTATTTAGAAGTTTCATGTCAAGTGTTTAGCTTGTGTTAGTTTGAACCTATAGTTCTAAAACAATAGTTTTTTCCAGAAATCTGATAAACATCATTTATGAGTATAGAACACCTTTCTACTGTTTGTTCTAAAGTAATAAGAACCCTAATTAAAGATGACTTCTTTTACTGGATCATTAAGATGCAAAGACAAATAGTAGTAACTGCTCTGTAATCATATTTTATATCTTCATCCCAAAGATTTAAATCTACAATCATGATGAATACGTAGCAGCAACTAGTGTCAGATGGTCGAAAGTTCATTTCATTAAAAAAAGGATGGACCTAGAGCTTCGAAAATAAAACAGTCGTTTCAAATGACAACACAAATAATCGATCGATTTGGTGATGAATCCAGTCTGATAGATAAATCCTAAAACTCCCTGATTATCAGTTTAATTAGTGACAAATAGTGTTATATGTTAAAAACAATCAAGTAATCACAATGTATGGAGAACAGTGACCTCGACAGTACCAATCAGTGAGCATACACTTCTGCAGTTTGACTACTGGTCCCCAAGTCGAAAAGACGAACACATGACAACTGAGCCAGTCAGATTATGTTTCACTCATCCACATATATGCATGCAAAACCTGATAACACATTACACCAATTAAAAGAATCACATTTGTACAAGACGGAAACAATAATGACTAAAGACTGAGTGTACAATTACATAATTAAATGGTTGTAGCTCATGAATGAAAAATAGTAGGATAACAATTTATGAGTCTAATGTAAGGTCAGGACGATGGGGGCATGACAATGGAATAGAAATAAAGTAATCAATTTACATATACTCAAAATAAATGAAACGGTCCTCTGTAAAACAGTACGAAAGTTAATTACTCTTCTTGAATCTCCCGATATAACAAATACAAAGAAACCAAACTTGGTAACTACCTCCACAAAGTCACTTTAATTCAATGACAATAATCATTTTACGGGGGAGTAACTTTAGGATGTTCCTGCAATTCTAGCGAGAACTAGTAACTTGTGTACTATAAACTTGTTGTGAGTAAGATAGTTATTACCATTAGGATCGACTGATCATTTCGTATGAAATCTACAATTGGACGCCATCCACGATGTGAGGAGGGTTTGAAGTTTGTCAACTTGACAGCACTGAGATCGATTCCCTGATGGAATCACAGATGTGCACTGATGAGGGATCCAATAGTAGGACATAACAGTTGTTCACTGTTCTTCAGTTTCCAGTGGTATCTAATTGATATCAATATTTGTTAAATACAAACAACTAAACCTAATGCCTATCTCCATAAAACCACTTTAATCCACATGTAAAACTACTTCAGAAATACAATATCGTCTAAGATCTTTATTCTTCCATTTGTTAAAAAGTTTTTCATATTAAGTAATTTTTCAAATTTAACAAATTGATACTATTGAATAATTCCATTCATCATGTGATGTACTTGAAGGACATAATTTTCTAATGAATAGACATTAATTTACATCTTTCTGAAAGTTTTATAACTCACGTTGTCTTACTTTTTCTCTTTCATTATAGCCTATTTCACATAGTACAGCATGGATAGAACATCATGTTAGACAACGTATACAACGTTATAAACAATGGTTATCACCTAAACAATGGAAACAGTTTTTAACAGATGATTCAACAACTATTACTGGCAATAGTATAATTAATGCACCAGATAAATTTAATTTAGCTTTATTTGAAGCTGCAGTAGTTGGTGTTCGACGTGCTGTAGCTGAATGTCGTTATCAATTTAGGCATGAAAGATGGAATTGTAGTCAAGTGCCTAATGATGAAACTGCATTGTTTGGAAATATTTTATTAAAAGGTTAGAAAGAAATTTCTATTTCCTATTGTTGCATAATAAGTCTTTAAAAAACATACATACATTTTTATTGTGTTTGTATCTTTTCGTTTGTGCTTTATGAAATGTTTCAATATGTGTCCTGAGTGAATTGCTAAGATATAGCAGTAGTTTACAACTGAAACTATAAATACTACCTGATGGACAAGTATGAGTGTACAAACTTAGTAGAGTAGTGGAGATACTTGACGAAATTTCACATGAATTAGCCGAGTATGAGCTTGGGTATGGATATCAATTGGCATATCCAGATGACGAGTTTCAGGTGCAACGAAATGGCTGTTATGGATTCTCCTAGATAGTCATAATTCAATTTTAATCAAACTATTCTCTTGGTTCTATCCGATATGAACTGATTGCTGTTACTATGAACCAGTTTTATAGAAACGTTATTGATCACATTTTTTTTAAGAATGAGACTCTCATGAATCATTGAATGTGTTAAACTGGAAGTAAATTAAAAATTGAATTTATTGTAATAAAGTACATTATTTGCAGCAAGTGACTGAAGACAGTCAACAAAACGAGGAAGTCTATGACTGTAGAAATGGGCGACAGGATTTCGAATCACTATGGAATGTGTGGGGAGGTATAGGTTATGTGAAAATTGCTTAGGCGTTTTGGTAATGAAGGCCAACTAAACTTAGTGTATCCTATAGATCACTTTCAATTGATGTATACGTAAAAGAACGTCAACTAATAAGGATCTACTTTTTTGACACTTAGCCATAAATATTTACAATTATTTCTATCAGTATCATTTAACACCCTTGATGTTATTCTCATCATAAGTAATGATGAACAAATCAATCTACCTTCTTTTAGAATCTTATCATCAGACATTAACTGGTGATGTACTATAGTTTACTGATCAAATTAAACAATAGTAGATTATACTTATCTTATCATCTATTTCATTCTATGATCGTTAGACTTCAGTCAGTGTTAAAAAAATATGACATGGAATTGTTGATTATCCATAACTTAGTTAATTGTGTTATACTCTTCACTCAAGTCTATGACCTCACCAGTAAATAATATACACAACCTTAAAATACACAACCTTAAGTGTTATTCCACGTATGTAAGTCTACCTCAATACTGTCTAACCTCAAGATTACTAGACTAAGCCAACTTATCCGAATAGTGAATTCAGCATTGTATTTCATATATTCATTTAAACCATTTACATTCGAATCAAGAACACACAACAGTCTAATTAAGACAACAAGATCAATACAAAGTTTAGTCATTCTTCATAACCTTGTCCATGACAACATTTCGACTTAATGACTGATAACTAAATTGGCAATTTACTGATGATAACAGAATCACCAACAAATAAGTTAGTTCTTTCAGAATGTTATTCATTGTGACTATTGTGTCAAGATAATGTCGCTTTCTCAATGGAACAGTATGAAAGCTCACGTTCATTAAAGTTCTGTTCATAGTGAACATGAAGATTTAGTACAGTCAAGTGTATTCTTATTAAGTAAGGATATACAGTTCATGTTTCCATGTAATAGGGTATGATTATTATTTCAAGTGTTCTAAGTTTGTGTGGTGATCTCTATCATTCAGTTTAAGTAAACTTAGTCAATACTTTGACTTATGTGTACTTTAAGCCTTGGTGCTTAAGAAATATATGATTGTATTTTATAATACATGTATCCATTCTTATGTATAAATGTTTTTGTCTACCTACTCGCTTTCTTTATTTCAATGTTTGATACAATATCTACATCATATTTCTTATAGATCACTGGTTGTTCTATTCTCACTTTCTCTAACCTCCCTACGTTTGGCTATGTATAAAACAATGGTATTTCGATATGATCTGATACATATTCCTGGCCAGACTGCTTGTTACTTTATTTGTAGTTCTCTTACTAGGGCAACCAATACAATACAACTACTACTGAGTTCTTTCCGGGTTACTTTGTAACTGTGATATAAGATGCCAAGTTATGATAATATTACGTTTAGCTTAGCAATCAGGTTCCATAGTAGAATCATTACTGGGTTCTAAAAACACAGCATTCCGATAATATTAGAGTCTGTTACAAAGAAACAACTAAATTTAAAGAGGAGGGATTTAAGTTAATGACCTTTTATATAATAACCAAGTGTTTAAACAACTGAAGTGAAATTGCATGTATTTGTGAATATAAATAAATAGGGAGGAGATAATCCCTCATTACAATCAAGAGTAATGGGACATTAGCTCAAATGGCTTCAAAGTCAAATTACATTGAATGGAGCTATAGAAATAGGAGGTAGAAAACCTTACATATCTATTAGTAAAAATATAACTGACACAAGCGACAAGTTTGACCTAGTAACATTTCTCAAGTTTTTGCACAGGAATTACCATGAACCTGTTTTTAAATTTTTAGTCTTTAACCTCTGTTGTGGGTACAAAACAACTTGTTATGATTTTGAATCTACCCTGGTGATGATATCTATCTGTGTCGGTGTGATAATTTTTTATCTTTTTCTATCTTTCTGTTTATTTCTCAGTTATGATATTTTTGCTGAAGTGTGGTAATTTTGTGAAGATAAATACTAAGTTTAGCTGTTTGTATTCATTAAATGTTGATGTTGACTGGAAATCACTGAAAACCAGAGAGCACTGAACGGTTGTTATGTCCTATCATTAAACTCTACAACAGTGCTCACCCGCCCCCCCTTCCTCCATGAAATTCAACCCACCTTTTGTCGATCTTATGGCAGACGCTTAAGAATTTGCACTACTGAGCTATCATCCATCCAATGATTTAATTTCCACTTCCATCAATTCCTGATATATATTGCGATGATAATCCATTGTCATTAGTGACAACTGTTTTACTTCCCGACAAATCTGAACTCCTTCAATCACAATATCTCACTAGAACTTCAGGAACATACTAAAGTTGTTATTACTCGGTTTTTTATTTAATATGATTGCAACTGGTTTCACATTTCTATATACAAATGCTTTGATAAGTATATATGTGACCAAATTGTTGGGAATGTATAGAGCAAATGTATAATATTTTTCAATTCGACTCCGTCTTTTTGATACAAGATCAGTGGCTTAACTACTTACAAATTTTTATAACAACATATTTCATACCTACTTTGATTACAGCTTCTATCTAGTTTATTTAAGTTAGTTATACAATACTTTGATATTAATTTTAGTGTCCGATCTGATGAAATTCTGATTAATTGAGGTGATTTTCGTATTCGTCACAGATTGATGTTGGTTGGGTACCATCATAAAGTTCTAGGTTTCACTCTTTGACTGAAATCAAAGGTGTGCACTATTGAGGAGTCCCATAGTTGGCTGAAACATTTGTCTAATAGTGCTTCATGGTTTTCAATCGTACCCAGTCAACATCTATTTAGTGATGAATATGTACAATAAAGTCATAATTAATTAGCTCATTTTCAAATGTACTACTATTATCCGTTATTTTCAAGGTATACCACAAACCGCATTTATTTATTCAATTATTAATGCTGGTATAGTTCAGTCTGTAGCTGAAGCATGTTTAAATCAAATCGATAATTGTCCTTGTAATAATCGTGGTAGGCAACAACCATTTTCAGATTGGCAATGGCAAGGATGTGACCATAATATACATTATGGTAGACGATTTTCACGACGTCTACTTGATACAATGGAACGTGGTTCACATATAAGATTTGAAATGAATTTACATAACAATGGAGTTGGTCGTAAAGTAAGTTTTCATTATATTAGATTATGTATTAATTATTAAGTAGTAAAGATTGTATATAAAGTGTACCATATATGCAACCAAATTACGCTTGTGTATTCAGAGTAGCTTCTACTAATCAAATCCACACGCAATGATAAAATAGAAGACAGAAATAAGTGAACGGGAAAATGTACTTGATCGTAAGCAGAACATGAACGACATTACAAGATCTATGGTGACTTACTGTGGTAGGATCTATTTTCCATAGTTTGTCGTGTTATAATCTAGGGGTGTTGCTTGGCTGAACGTCTATTGTTAGTTATGTCCACATTATCAGTAGAATGAACGGCAATACAGTAATTTAGATGGAATATAGGGCTTTACAATACTCTGTACGGTGATCTCCATTGTTTAGTCAGTCAGTTTAACTAACTAATCAAACTTTAGTCAGTTAGATCAACTGAATGTGATATTTGAGAATATTGAGAATTATTAAAACTTTTTACTCTTACTTTTAAAATAACTCAGAAAGACTCGAACTCAGAGATTAGAAACAGTTTATTTTGTAGATGTAAACTCATTCATTAAAGCATTCAATGTATTCCATACAAAATTGTGCTACATACAGAAAAATATTTGCAAACATGTTTTACGTTACGCGAATAGAATTACTTGAAACAGTGGTGTAATCACCAATTGAATAATCAATATCTAATACTTTTATCAAAGTTATTATTATCACCAGCCATCATTAGCTCTGGAGAATAAAGAAATTCACAGTTGAAAATGGGGATTATAAGACATCAATTAACTGAATGCTTATACTGTAGATTTTACAGGGATTTTAGTGTTGTTCTACTTAGGATAGTTGATGTACACTAATTACCAACCTATAGCACAAATTCGTTTTTATTTTCTTTGGAGTGGTCTATGGTAACTTAGTAATGATGGCTGAAAATGGAGCCTGTGATTATATTCTGAGTTTCTCTAAGCTCTTTAGAGACCTCTTCAAGTATATATTTATGTTTTAATTTAAACTGTTGAGATGGCTCCCATAAATATCGAAAAATCTTTCAGAAGCTCTAACGAATCTGAAAACATTCTGTTCAACGTTAGAATTTTCTAGAATCTTGGCTTGAAATAATTCTGTTAAATGATAACCTAAACCCTTGTTTAAGGATTGGATGCTTTATAATGTTAATTCCAATCCACCCAATAACCATAAATACCCATGTTATTTTGTACATATTTAACGCTTACTCAGTAAACGTTTCGTTATAATTTTGCAAGCTTTTAAGTTATGACTTAGAGGGATCGTAGTGTTGGAGATGTATACGATATTATCAGTAGTCAAGCACATGTCATATCAAAAACTTCAAATTATTATTTGCTTTGTTGAAAATGCATGAATGATGTGTTTTTCTGTAATCCTTGTTGATTACTGTCAAATATTTTAAGTCTCAATTCTGACTTATTAAGTCTATTCCAATGGCTTATACTGGCACCAAATTGATCTATGGAATATTTAGATTATGTGTTGAGAAATCTGTTATTGTGGCTTAATTGCATCAATCCTTCATCTTCCTTCAAATCTTTCATAATTTACCAGCCTTCTGATGATTGATTGTTTCAATATAATTTTATATTCAATGCGTATTACCATTCTGATGATTTCTATGCAATGAGTTGTTGTAACTTATGCTGATGTATAACTTAAGCAAATGTTTTGCGTTATTAACGACTAAGTGATTGCTTTTGGCATGCTCTGTATGTTTATTATGTTGACACTATGAACTACATTCTGGTATTTAAAATCTCAGTATCTACTGAAATAACTTTACATCATGATGATAAACTCGACACAAAAATGATACCAATGAATTTTACTGGTTTATGATAGTCTTTTCGAATTCATTTCCACCTATTATTTGGATACCAATGTTAGACACTTATTACTTTTAGTTTCAATAAATACATTAAGTGATAAAACAAATTTATCCTGCGAAAGGATTTCTTTACACTGAATCCTTTGTCAAGCTGCTCAATCCCTATATATATATATATATATATATATATATATATATATATATATATATATATATATATATATATATATATTGTAAATTATAGGTCAACGAAGGTATATAGACGAGTAGATTATATAGCAACGTGTTTTCCACTGGGTTCACTACTAAACGACTTTCATACGATTAGTGTTGATCTTGTATCGTAAAGGCGAAATTCAATAATTTAGTGTTGTGTAGGAAGTATATAGATGATACATTTATAATATGTAGTGGAAATTCCGACGTTCAGAATATCATTAGATCCTTTACTAGATGCCACCCGTCAATAAAATTCATAATGGAAGAGGAGTGCGATTTTGAACTACGTCTTACTTGCTAGAAAAAATGATGGATCTCTACAAGGATCAGTTTATAAAAAAACCTACTTGGAATGGACAGCTGACCAACTTCCGTAGTTGGGTTTCAATAATAAGAAAATGATACAGCAGAAAAAGTTCAGTAGCTTGTATAAATAAATGATCTGATCTTTCTGAGATACGGCTTCTTCGAAGACAGATACTCTATACGTTTCATCGAAAGGAATGTGAGGGAGAATTAGCCCTCATAGGTGAATCATACTGTCCCAACAGCATTATATACAGCTTTATGTATGAACCTTGAATTTTAGAGAGCTATTGCGAATAATATAGTTGAAAATCTTTCTGAGAGGCCAATTAAAGAAACATTTCCTGCAGCGATTCTATGTATCACTTTTTAGAGTAGCCCACCAATATGCCTCCTGCTAAAGAACAAGCTGCCACGACTGACAGACTTCACGTGAATCTACCATTTTACCTGCTTGTTTGGAGCTACGTAAGCAAGTCGTTTGTCTAGGCTGCTTCTTTTCTTTATCCGAAATCACTTTCGGCATGGTTGCGAGAAGTACAACACAGACCAATTACGTCTTCTATTCTGCATCATATAGTGAACTCAGGATATTTAGCCTCATATTCGTCATTTGACATTCTATGCAATTTGGTCAAGGATATCAATTGTCCTACATCTGAATCTTCTTTACATTGAAGCAGCTTTAGCTGTCTACAATTTAAAGCACATGTTGTGCATACGAAAACTACTTGCGAGGTTACTTTCTACCTTAGTTTTAGAGTTTGCTTTATCTAGTCTATTTATTTCTTTGTACATTTTCGTTTGATTATATGCCATTGCCTACATCTAGTCACATTCATAATAATTATCATCTTATTATTAAAAAGACTATCTCCATGCCGACTTTTTTTATTTTCATGTACACATTATCACTATAACCTAACGATAATCATAGTCACTATGTCTCTCTGATACAGGCTACACAATTCGCATTTTTTATAAATCCCCCTTCACTTACTAACTGTTTATTGAAAACTCCTTGTGGTCAAAATATGTCACATGGCAACTAATCGGTTGAAAGGGATCTCATTGTTGAGTTAATTTATTTCGTTGTAAATATTTAAATTGCTATAACTACTTTTATAGTTGTAATAAAAGCATAGTATTATCTTGATTTTAGTTAGTTTTTAAGAATATGGAACGTTATTGTCGATGTCATGGAACAAGTGGATCGTGTACTTTAAGAACTTGTTATCGAAGAACACCACGAATGCGAACACTTGGAAATTTATTAAAACATATTTATGAACATGATTTAGTACAAGTTAAACTAAGTAAGAGATAGATAACTTTTATTATTTATATACATTATTATTTAATAATTTCTATTCATTGTTGTTCATAGGAAAATTGACTGATTGTTCAATTTAAGCAAGTTGTTTAAGGGTTACTCAATTTACTACTGTTATAGCAGTGACGCTGGATTGCAATTGAGTGTTGTAGAGATTGTTGAATGTAAAGTCGATCTCGCTAATTGGTCTGAATTAGACAAATATTGATCACCAGAAAACACTTGACAACTCATTAGTGATTAACTTCTCGAGTTAATTCTTGTGGTTTTAGTGAGAAGACGTGACCAGTATAGTTTAACCTTGTTGAATGTGAGGCAGTTACCCACTGATGGCAATGAATGAGATCATAGAAACGTATCGCGAATCGACTGAATCAGAAATGTCAACCGTTAGGAGCCGACTCAGTGGTCTAATAGTAAAGTGTTCACTCCGGAGCCAGAAGGTCCTAAGTTCGGTTCTTGATGGGGTTGTGGATGCTCACTGCTAAGGAGTTTTATGCTGGGACGAAACATATGTTCAGTGCTTTCTGATGATCAATGTTTATCTAATTCAGACACATGCGTGATGTAAAACTAATGCTGGATGTCGCATTGTTATGGAACAATCATCAAATAAACTACTTACTAGGCACAGACACTATATTTATATCTGAATAATAAACATTATTTAGTCATTACATTGAAATGTGTATTGAACACAAATGTACCATGGTAACTGTTTTAATTTTTGAATTTACTTTAGCTGGTTGTTATAGTAACAGACGTCCCATATACACTTCGCATTGGCTCCCAATATGGATTGATTATCATCTGTGCTTTGCCGATATTGGTCAATAGAATGACGAAGCGTGTGCCATAAAGATAATATCATCCGAATCAAAGCAGCCTAATCATAACTGTATCATTCTACAAACACTCACGTAATGAGTACTAAACTCTGACTGATTAATTATATGATCTAACTATTTATAAGACCTTGGCTTTAGCTATCCGGCATATTGCTAAGTTATTCATTCGTACTGAACAGAGAATGCCCGGATTCTAATTCATGTGAATTTCAATCATATTTAAGTTACTCAGTAACATGATATACATATTCCTTGGAATCTAAACATCATATGTAAATGTTATGAAATTTGAAGATTTATCTAATTTCAAATCCACGTAACACTCACTTGTCTCTTCTAATTTCATAAAGTTAGGAGAATTGATGAGTAAACTACGGTGATGGTGATAATCTAAATAAAGAAGCTGACTCAGAGAATCGTCAGTTCCTAGTGTATGTTGTGATATAGTTAACCAGTAGTCAATTAGTAACAAATATCAATACAATATGAATATTGTGGATAGGTAAACGCTACGGACCTAATGAGAGTTTGTGAAGGTCTGTTCAATTTGTAAATGATATTCATCATTTGAAGTACCATTTCAAGTTAGAGAGTAATGGTTTTTTTCCAGTCTGGGATTATATAAAAGTGTGCGTATGGAGGAAGTTTGTACACCCTTAGATCTATAGATGAGCATTTGAACATTAGTCCAAATGGTTCAAACTGATGCCGATAAAAGTATTGCGGAGGGAGGGGAGAGGGAGTGAAGGAATTTCCGTATTCTATTCTGAATGTGAAAACCTACTGTCGTTATTTGTATAGGAGAACCTCGTTAATCATCTTAAGTTCAAAGGAATTCATTACTTTTCTAAGGAAATCCTGTTGATTATTATGTAGTATATTCAACTAATGGTAGTTATTTACAAAGTTACATTATAATTATTGATTGTTTGAGTTTATTATTACTGTTGTAGATAGAATTTACTTCTTAGGTAAGTAATTTTATAACTAAGATTATCAAAGAAATGTTTATTAGTAATGTATTCAGTATATAGTACTTATATATACTGTAGAGGACTATATTACTCCATGAACATAGTAACTTTTACTTATTGTACATTCCTCCGTGGTATGCATATTTAACACATGATTAGACCATTTCCCTTGAAAAACACTTCCTCTCTACTATGCTGCATGAACTTGGATTTATTCGGTTCCAGTCTTATGTAATGACTTCTGAAATTACGTGCATTAGATCATTATCATACGCGTGTTATACGCTAGATTATGTGAACTCCGGATACTTAATTATAGAAACCTAACGTAACTATTATCTAGTATCTCAAGTTCCTGTATTATATTTCAAAATACACTAATTCTACACTAAATATGCACTTTCAAGTAATCCAACTGTGACGAAAGTAGTATATTAGTAAATTTTCTAATGATAAGTACAATGTAATTATCTAATTCAATATCATCTTATACAATTTCCTTTAGACACCAATCAACTACGTAGTATTCGTAATGCTAATGAAGAGAGACAATCAACATTTTCATCATTATCAAATAACTTTCAACCTTCCTATTTAGATAAATCTATCAAATTTATACCATATCATAGAAATTCTAAAGAACAATTAACACCAATAATGTCATCATTAAGTCATGTAAATTATAATAGAAAAATCAATGAGAATACAAAGAAAACTAAACAATCAAATTTGATCATAATACAACCAATAAATATTCGATCATCATCAATATCATCATCGTTAATGATAAAATCTACCAATCTCATGAATAATTCAATACATCCACATTCATCTCAATTAGTCTATTATGAACAAGTTAATGAGAATATGTTTTGTGATTCTCATCCATTCTATCATATATTAGGTACAAAAGGTCGATTATGTAATTCATCATCAATTGGTATGAATAATTGTCGTCATCTATGCTGTGGTCGTGGTTACATAACACATCATTATTATACAATGGAATCATGTAATTGTAAATTTATATGGTGTTGTCGAGTTGAATGTCAACAATGTTTAGTATTAAAGAAAGTGGAAACATGTATTTAATATTTATGGAATATTAAACATAGTACTGATATTTAAATTTAAAAAAACAACAGTCTTAAGTAGTGTATAATCGTATTATTTCATATGTATTCATACATGAAGAACCAATCAAATATCTTATAGGCTTATATCATTTTGTTTGCCTTATGTATTCATTCTACCTCGAAAGTACATATTTAATATTCAACTGACTTCATATATCCTCGAATTACGCGTATCCAACTGTAAAATATGCAGTGAAGATCAAGTTATACTACTTATTAGTAAGTAAAGTTATAGACAAATAATTTTTTATACGTTTCGAAAATGCCAACAGAATGTGATCAGAACTATTTTTTCAGTAGTGATGTAGAAAATGTGATAGAAAAATCGCATATCACATTTCCTGTTTATATAAACACACCTAAAATTACTTATGTATCATTCTAACTACTAATAAGTAATATAAAGTGATACTCAAAGTTTCGTGTTTTCTTCCAATGGTTGGATACCATCAACTTATATTACTAATATTTGTAGATTGTTCTAATAGTTTATTTGTCTTGTTTTGCTGTTTACCATGTACACATAAATCTTATATCTTAGTTGGTTTTTAGTTTTCTTTTCTTTGGTTAAACTAATTATTTAATTCAAAGTAAATGTTCAATAGTTACGGTTTACAATTGAACACCTTCATTAGGTTCCATATGTCATTATCGTTTGTATTTGTTGCATTATGGATTATAAATTATCATATACAGTATTAAAAAGCCTTTAAATATAATTTAAAAAAATAATTTGCATACATTTTTACTATATTTCTTAAATGAAATGAACTGTATTGAATATACATTGATAGGTAATATGAAAAGAATGAGTCTAAAGGAAAGGAAAAGAGATCATCTGAAGTGATTGATGAATAATGGTGACAAAATATGACATGATAGTCACTAGTGATATTATTGCTCTAATTGAATTAAAATAGTTTTGTTAAGGGAAGTAACAAGTTTGGTTGTTTATATTCGTAACGGATTGATGTCATCGAGCTATATCACAAATTGATAAGAGTTGAAGTTCTACGGTTGAACAGTGACCGGCTTGATGGTGCATTTGGTTTAGCATTCATCAACCTCAAAACACTGGGTTCTCTGATGGAATTCGTGGGATTTCCACTGTTGAGAAGTCTTATACTCGGATAAAAACACCTCTATAGTGCTCCTTGGTTTGGATCGTTACCCCATCAACATCAGTCTGTGACAAATACTAACTTGACATCTATTTCCACAGAACAACCTCAATGCATTGCACTTATGTTAAACTTCAATGAAATATTTTAAATTATAAAAATTATGAGCAGTTTCTTGTAAATGTTTGGTTTCTTATTGGTAACTCATGAATCATACAAGATTGATATATAGAAGCTCCTGAGTTCGATCCCTTCATTAAGTGGTCGTAATACTACAGATTCCTATACTAAGACAAAGCAGCTGCCTAACGTGTGGAAATCTGAGACGAACACAAACAACAAGTGAAGTGACCTTGAGTGCTGGTAAGTTAGCGAGACAGGAAGTGACCCAGATAGCTGATGATTCAACCTTACATCGAAGAGAAAAAGTGGGATTTGCGATTACAAAATGATGACAAAAGTAGGTGAACGATGATTGATGAATTAACATGACTAACTAAATCCTCGTTTAAACGATAGAAAGAGAATAATACGTCATTGGGTAGGTAATCATTCAATGAATATGAACAACTGATTTTCCAAAGCCAATAAGAGATCAACTTATGAAGGAAAATGTGAAACACACAATAAAAGTACTAAACTAGAGGAGGAAGTTGTGTACAGAAAATATAATAACAAGTTTATAATTAAATTACAATAACTTGTAGAAAGTATAACATTCGTAATTGAAGAAACGTTTATCAATGTTTAGTCAATACACTTTAGTAATACAGATCCTGAGATCACGCAAAATCTATTATAATGACAAAGAAAACAACAAATCAATGTTCAATAAACTTTAAACGACTATACACAACAACAAAATTAGTTATATTCATATTTAGAATGAATTATATAACTAATTCCCTATAGAAATAATTCTATATACTCCATACTTAATTAGTGAATAATATTCTTAATTACAGCTAAATTATTAATATAAATCAAAAATATTTTATGAGTTGAGCTGTTCAATAATCAGATGTCTAGCACTACTTAGTTTACAGTAGCGATTCAATGAACATCAATCTGTGACGATTCCAATCAACTAAACTAATTACTACAAACAAATGAAGTCATAATATTCGAGTTGAATTGTGGATTGGTAAGTGGAATTTAGGAATCGCGTCTCGTCCCACTTAGGACTCGTCAGCCGGATACATCTGTATCCATGCATCGACGTTTACACCGAGACCCAATCCAAATACATTTTAATGACATGTAAATGTAGTTGTTTTATGTGAAAGTAAAGGCTAACAGAATGTCTAGTCAATATATTCATTACTAGTAAAGATTACCGTATGTCTGGCACGAACCAGCACAATTATGATCTACATTGAAATTTTAAAAGCAAACATTCATTACTTCATTACTTCGACCTCAATAAATACATCGGATCGACTTTATTTAATAGTTGTCAGGTTTTACTAGAACTTAAATATGAACTCAAAAAATATTATTTAATTAAGTTGTCAATATGGTTAGAAGTTGTATTTTTTGCTATAACTAATACAGTTAAACAAAAGCATCACAGAAATTGGCTGAGGTTATCGTCAGTATGACTTTTATCTAGAAGTTTTGATCATTATTCATTTTATTCAGTGGATAAATGCCGTACATTACAGTGTAATTTACATAGTAGATAACATTTTCTGGCAAAACAAAAACGTTAAATGTATTTACTTGAAACGAATTTGAATCTTACTGTCAAGGACTACGGACATCAACACTAGGAAGCAAATACATCTAGCTGACGAGTCTCAAACAGAACGAAACGGGAGTCCTGAATTCCGCTTTTCAGCCACAGTTCAACTCAAATAATACTTGTTGAATGTATATATTTACCATTGTCAATATGTCAGGATATGCTAGATTGTATAGTTTACAGTACACAATGTAGCGGTTACTTTTAAAAGTTCAAAATATATCCTTCAATTGAAATTATTCTCTAATATACAACACTTATTCACTAAGTGAACACATTTCCTTAAGTGTTATAACATCATTAATCACAATTGATGAACATTTCGAAATTGGAAGACTAACTTGAACGATTTTTAAACTGTCCACGAAGAGTAACCACTAATAATCAATCAGCAATGATCCAGAGAAATATGAAGTGAATTAGAAATCACTTATTATGTTTATGTTTGATGCCATTACAATGTAAAACAATTGTTTAAAGAAACCTCACTTTTGATAGGATAGGGTGAAAATACCAAAGCCAACCTTAAATCGGCGTAAACTTAACTTTACTGGCGAACTGAAACAATACAAAATAACCTCGAAGTTTTCTTAGCCAACATAGGATATCGTTGTAAGGTAAAGGATTATACCTAATGAAATATCTGTAAAAACAGCCGGAAAAATGATAGTAGTTTAACACGCTTATTGAGACCAATAAACCTCTATGTTTTGAGCGAAGATCCCAGTGGTTGGGCCCAAGAAATTTCTCTGATGGATAATAACAGGACGAACATAGACAAAACTCTTTAAAGGCCGGTAGCTTTTTCCTTCCTCAATTGTATATATAGTTGTCTTTGGGGGAACGTACGTCCTGAATAATTGGGATTAACGTTGTTGCCATATTACTATGTCTCTTACCAGAAATGCCTATCGTAAGAGCAGGAAACTTGAAAGTCTCATTATTGTGATTGTTATTTGCCCATTCCGTTTTAATGTTTCCCCGTTTATTAAGTTTAATTTCCTAATGGTTGCTTCATCAACTTAAATTGTTTTTCAAAGCCTACCCAAAGTAATTTCAGACTTAACACCATTTCCGGGCATACGTCTCGGCAGTGTTGACACCACTGAACTTTTGAGACTTCACTTGCATTTAGAAGGGTCGATACCACGCTAACAGTAACATCCATAAAACTACCAACACATATGTTTGTTTTAGTATTTTTCTATAGTCACTCAAGAAACTCACTTTCCATTCTTACATATTTTTTGCCAGCACCCATTATAACGTAAAATAGCTGTCACGAGTGTCAACTGATCGTGCTACAGCCATAGTATGTCCACAAACACAAGGATACCCTGTATAAAATAATTCAAGAGCTTGTAGATTATTAATGATAACGTCATCATTAAGAACTGCAATTAACGATCTAGTGTAGGCATTTTAATTTGAATATGTGCGAACTTGGAATCACTACCTTGATTTTAATCAGTTTTCTTTAAGTTTCCATACAAAGTTTAGTTCCACTTTTAAATCTAACCTAACCCTATCCATAACCTTAACTGTTGCATAACGGTAACCCTGAACATTAAACAGAATCAACTTAATGGTGCATTAAAGAACAAGAAATTATTTGATTTGATAAAACTAGTTACAAAATGATGAGGCTGATAGGCTCATTTATAAACTACGAATACCTGTCTATGAGATTTGGCCAAAGTGATTATTCATCTCGGATATTATAAGAATTGCTAAAGTTTGTTCCCTGTACTATATATTACTTTGAATTTACTGGTAGAAGTTATCCTATGTTTATCGCATAAAGCAATATCTGGTCTAAACCACGAATCGTACCTTTTAAAAGTTTTGGTGCGGGCATGGTTGTGCGTCATCATGTAAGAACGGACGATATACTCATTAACATTCACCACTACACGAAACATAGATTTACAGTCCAAGGATTTTGACCTAAATGTGCAACAATTACAGTCCACTTTCAGGTTTTTTTTTCTGATCAATCCCGTGAGATTTTCTTTTATTACCAAATGCAAATTTAAAAACGATGTAAATGTATTTAGAAGACGAAAACAAGGTGCTTTGACTTTGCGAATGAATATAATGAGTGCAGACAATCTACGATTGCATTAAATTTATTTACTTATAAACTGAAACTCTCCAACTGCTTGCTCTAAATCCTCCCAACTAAAAAATCGTCGACCAAGCACTATATTTTCAAAGGCTACTTTTCGATCAACAGTTATTTCTCGTGAGGAACAGGCCAAACAACTATTATTCAATAAGTAGATTGATAAAAACTATAGACTCGCCTATTGTTAGCCGTATTTCTTCGTAGATATGAATGTTGTTGGGATTTATAAGAGTTAATAATACATGACCCGTCTACCACATTGCAAATGCGAAATTGCCGCCACGCACCAATCCACTGAAGGTCACAAAAATATCATGTTGCATCAAATCGAACTGTGTCCCAATATAATTCTCATAAACTCGTCGTTGTCGACTTCTGTTATATACACTTACTCCATCGTTTATGTATGTGTATTATTCGATTGAATTTACAGTGATTTATAAATAATCTGGAATTATATTACTACTGGACATGGAATTTTTTAATCCAGTATTAACAAGCATTATCGATTCATATTTCACTAAAAGATAACTTTAAAAATTCTACCTCACAAACCATAATTAAAGGTAATTATCAATTCAGAATATGGGCACATAAAACACAGATGTAACGAAAGGCTATCTCAGAATTTTTTACAATCACAGTGTTCAGGTGAGAACTTTAATGTCAACAGTGTTCGCAAATCTGTGTTATGTTTGGTTTTTTTATGATTAAGAAGTCCCTACTAATCGATATATTTGATTGAAATTTTGTGATCATCGGTTCTCCTTCTTCTCTTTGTGTTCTGACGCTCACTTTATGGACAGTCTCTACACTTTTCTAAGACTTTTGTCTCAGGTTTTAGGTGATAGGCCTTCCTGTGCTGGATGTCTGAAGGTAGCGTTGAGCAAAATCATTGGATTTTCGGGGAAGAGGTTGTCATTCCTAGTTGCCGGGAAAAGAAAAGTTTTCTTAGCCTATTGCTACATATCCATAGTAGATATCAATAATGTCCAGATTTCTTGTTATGGTGAGAGCTACACAATATCTTATCGCGCTGCCAGAAACGGAGTGTCTATGGAGATAATTAAGCAAAATATGGACCGAAAAATCTTGTTAATACTGGATTACAAAAATACCATGTCCAGTAGTAATATAATTCCAGATTATTTATAAATCACTGTAAATTCAATCGAATAATACACATACACAGACGACCGTGTAAGTATATATATATATATATATATATATATATATATATATATAACAGAAGTCAACAATGAAGAGTTTATAAGAATCATATTGGAACACAGTATAAATCCAACAAGCAAAGAATCGAAACAGGTGCCAATAGTAGCATGTAATCTTCAAATTGGTTTCAATAGCACTCCGAGCATAGATATAACAGTGAAAATATGATGTACAAAATGTTATATCCGGAGTTATACTGTATACTACAATAGTCGTTTTGCTTCTCCTTTTTTGTATTGATATGTACATAACACTTCTGTATATTAAATTGCAGATGATCTGTCTAACTGCAGTGTCCCAGTTTTGATAGGTGCTATTTCGATGTCTGCAAATCGCATTCGCAAGTTATAGCCTTTCTTCATTTTATGTTGATTGACACTAAAACGTAATCTTAATAGGACTGTCGTTGATAAATAAGAAGAAGAACATTGGACCCAGTATGCTTGTATGCAAGACTCTGGACGATAATTTTATCGATTGTAACTATAGTCTGTTTACTTGAACGCAAAACACTAGATCTTTTAAGTAATCTTTCAGCCGTAATTGCAATTGCTCGAAGAATCCCGTGTTTAATATCTTTTTCACTCCAGGGCTTTAATGTGAACTTTGTAAAATAGCATGATGAGGAGTAATGTGTTCTCAGCAGTCCTCCCAACTATCTTGTGCTCGTGATACTTAATTTACCTTTTCTGAAGCCATGCTAAAGTTATTAAAAAAGTGTTATTGAGGAATTTTCTAACTTTACTGTCTATCAAGCTTTCCAATACTGTTGATAGTGTTGAACGTAGATTAACAATTCCATAAAAGCCGAGTTTTCCGTTTTTCTCCTCCTTTAAATATTAGTAAAAAGGGGGCTTTTCCATCCACTAGTTAACTTTTCTAAAGGCTTAATAATGGTAAACAACACACTAATGGTAGTGACGATAGTGGCTATTGGATGGTTACTGTCCCATAGAAAGAAACTGCACCCGTACGTTATCATCGAAAAGCCAGTCATCCGATGGAAAATGGTCCAATCTTGAAGATATTTTGCCGATTCCCCATCCTGTATCACTTCCTATGTGTTTATTCAGGCCTCTTCTATTCATGCAGTTCGTGAACTGTCTACCAAACCACTTATTGTTGAAGCATTTGATGATGGAATGCTAAAATTATCTACATTAATCCCCAGATCATACTCAACATGCTAAAGCGTTGACTGTGCCCAGATGATTTACCTCTTGTTTTTGAAATTGTTAGTAGGTGGCGATTTTTAACCACCCCAAATTAGATATTTTACGGCATTCACTCTGAAACGGTGTGAGATGGACATTGGGAGATTTGTGGGGATAAAATATGAGGGGTCTCCTATGCTTCTTAGGACAACAATAATGCTGCTCCCTGTGAGGCCTTTTCTTCTTCGTGACCGGAGTCTAAAAGTGCCTCTCCTGAGGATAATCTTTGCTGTCCAGCTTGTAGCCGATAGGTTTCCCTTATTCCAAGTATCTTCAGGTTGCATCTTTTCATTTCTTTAGCTATTTGCATGCTTCTCCCTGTCTCCCACATTGTACGGACACTCCATGTATCTACGTTAATGGCTTCTCTGGTTGTCAGAAGCGACATCGACCTTGTGGCTTCCGAAATAACACGGCTTTCACCATGAGGCATCATAACAGACTTTCCAACTCCTAGGGTAGAGTTAAAGTGGTTATAAAGGTTTTTACTGGTTAGCGTGTTTTTTAGCAAGGTTGTTGTTTTACGAAATGGGGTTGCTAACCCCATGCCTAACCCTTCACTTTTATCTGGGCTTGGAACCAGCAGCAACCCCACGAGGGCTCCAGGCGGCAGCCGCGATACCTAAATTTTTCTGTAAAACGAGGTATATGAAGTTCACAAAATTAATAGAAATCCAGTATAAAAGCATGGAAAGACAAATATCACAATGAAAATAGATAGCAACTACCTCATTTTTAGCCAAAAGGTCATTAGTATGTACAGCTAAACCGATTAAGGGGAATAAATTTACTTTTAAACGCAAAACAACGAATTACAATATGAAAATGTTACTTGGAGGAATTTTCACACAGAACTATTGAAAAAGATCTTACATTGGCCTCATTCTATGTGCAAAGTTAATCAACTATCATATGTAACATCATAAGTTTTATACTAAAGCCAGGGAGTCTACTATATTATGTATATTTACCTCCGGCAGTCAATCGTCAATCGTAACCATGAAATATGACATTCGTAGATAGTTTCTTATCTACTTGCAATGTCAACAGTTAAATTTACCAACAGCATTTGTCATCCTTGTAGTGCGTTTCAACTTACCTACATTGATATTATAAGCTTTTTTACTGCATCGAAATTTTTCGCTCTAATCCTCACAGTAATCGAGGGATATACACGTTTTCGAATCATCGATACTTCGGTTAATATGTCCGTCAAATTAGTTCAGATTGACGGGCCTCCAATTACGGAGCACCGACCACTGTTATTATCAACAGTGAACCACAATGTTAATCCGTACTCTCTCGCGAATTACCATTACACCTCAGTGTCCAATATGAGCACGAGTAAGTGATGGAAAAGATCTTTGCATTGATAGTTCTTCCGATTAAATAACTTTGTTTAAAGCAAAACAGTAATCTGAAGGCAAATATGTAGGTTTTAACCATGAGATTCAATAATTGGAGAAAATTACTACTGTCTATTTTTCAAGTAGCTGGAAACAGTATACTCACAAAATCTGTTAGCCTACTTAAACTATTGTGGAGGAGAGGCACAGGTTTTTAGGGACATTGCTGCGTTTGTGAGTTCTGTGTCTAGTTGATGTTAATTACAATTAATGAGTAAATCGCTGAAAAACCGTGTATGACACAAGAGAAGTCAATTATGAACTTTTGCTATCAGCAATATATCAGAGAAATGAGAAGTTATGTTGTAAATTCATTTATACTTTGGTCAGACTAAGCACACTAACCGCTCCAAAAAAAGCCAGCACAATGAACAGGGTTAGTGCCACAACAATTCCGAACACGTTTGGAAAACTCAGACTTCAGTTTTTACCGACAAGGTGAAACATTAATCAAAGTTTCAACATACATTTTCTGTTAATTTTGCCTGTAAAATGACTTGCTCTTGATACCAAGAGATAAATTATTATTATTACCTGTCATACATAAAGTCAGACATATTATCGATGTTTTCAGTGATATCACTCCTCACAGTTCCGAAGTCGAAACACCGATTTCTTTTCATAGATCCAAACAGAATTAAACATAAACTAATGTTGCATGGAGTTATTAACTTAAGTATCAAAGTTAACTGTTATTTTACCAATAAAAGGGAATTTCTGATCTGTGCAGCCGTTACCAGAATGGCAAAGTTCGGAATCTATGAAGTAAGGTGGAAGAAAAAATCGTGACTGATAAATTATGTATAATTTCAGGATTCTAGTTATCTTTATCGCAACGGATAGGTTTGATGCAAAGTAGAGTCGTTCTTTATCTACTTCAAGAAAAGACCTAATACTACGACTTTAACGCTTCATTAACAAGAACGAATCCGCTGGCCTTCACAAGATAAAAGCGATTCCAAAGTGCCAAGTCAGCTAGCAATCTGAATACATATTGATCACTGCTTGTCATTCAGCCGTTATGACCAATCAAAAATGAGATTATGTCAGGACCGGCAGGTGTTTAACAATCTGATCAAGCAATTATTAATGTCTTCAACACGATGGCTTCCATAACTTGTAGATAGTAAGGATAATGTAGTATTTTATTGGGTTTAAATAGCGCTTACAATTTAGATTCGAATTGATTAATGGCTTTCGTATTATCATTATCGTGTTTATCATTTAAGCAAACTACCACACCAGAGACGCCTACTAATTTTACCTTTGTGAGTTGTTGGAAAAGCATCCTAGAAAATACTTGTGATAAGTGAAGTCGGATATCGATTCAACGACACGTTGTTTAGGTCGACGTAACAAGGTGTCAGCTTTACTTTATAATATTTTAAGGCGAAAATCTGCTGAAGAAAGAAGTACAGATGCATTACTTGTTGTGATAAGGGCACTAAACGTCTAACTCATTGTGAATTATTCCTGCAAAATTATTTCTAAATGAGCTTTGACCTATTTATTGTATTCACTCAGAAGTTTGCCGGGTAACGACCAAGTTACGTTTGTTGTATAACCAGAGCAACTTGTAACAATTGAACCAACTCGTGCAAATAAGGATAAATCAGAAGAAAATAAAGGATGGAGGAGATGTTATATTTGATCGTGTAGAAGCGCTAATAAGATAACAACGTCTAGGCTGGCTAACTAGAGAGTAAGTTGTTACCCAAGTCGGGTCGTGTCGTGATTTAGTGCTGATGCGTGACCGAGCGCTAAAACGAACATGGTCAGCATCAGCATCTAGAGCCTAGGTTACTAAATATTTTGAGAATTATCTGCCGCTACAGGCCCATCAATTTGATTAGCATATTAGTTAAAATCTTGGAGAAAATAATGCGCGTAACATGTGAATTTTACGTGGAGTTATAAAACTTGCTGACTTCAAAGAAACATGGGTTTCATAGGTGCGTTTCCTGTCTTGCTGACTTGCTAATCGAGATGGAGAACTGGGCAGAAGCTATTGATAAAAATACTGTCTGTGGATGTAATATTCATTGACTTTAGTAAGGATATTTAATAAAGTGTCTCATGTCAGCCTTATGCGGAAACTACCAAACTTCGGGATAATATAGCCACTTCGAAGTTGGATAAAGAATTTCCTATGTGAGTGGACATATAGAGTTTGAGATAACGGACAACTCCGCGAATGGAAGCCTGTATTAGGTTGAGTCCCCTAAGATACCATATTTGGCCCCTACTTATTTTTGCTTTATGTTAATGAATTGTCACATCACCTAAAATCATCGATACTCGTGTTTGCTGACGATGCGGAGATTCGGCGAACAGTGTGTAGTGATGGTGACTAGCTTTATCTTCGACCTGACCTACACGAATTGGCTCAATGGTATCAAAGTCGGTAACGAGGGCGTTGGAAATTAATTGAGGTTAGAGTGCACTGATGTACATTGGCCTCGGTAGGAACATTTAGGGATTGAGGAGTAATTATAAGTCATGACTTGAAAACCACTGAATACTGCAACGCAGCAGCAGCTGAAGTGTTTCGAGTGTCATGGTCACTCCGCAAAGCATTCACGTGTTTTGATGAAGATATGTTCCGGATTTTATATCCCACGTATGTGAGACTTTCTCTTGAATATTGTGTCCAAGCAGCCAAGTCCCTATCTTATTAATCATGTCAAGAAATTTGATAACTCTTTTAATTTAGTTTGTTTATCACCCATCCAGACATTTGTGGCTCAGCTTTTGGATTGTGTTTTGATTGTTTAATTCCAAACTCTAGGTGATCACAAACTTGAAAGTTCACGATAAATTATCCTAATAATTTCTTATATGATGGTCGATAGTATAATACAAGTGCTATTTGGCCTTTATCTTCTAGATTTTGGCTAATTCAAACTTTGGTTTCAGTGTTATCGATTATAATCTCCATCACCTTTAACTCCGGGTCTATTACTGAATTGTGGTAGCTTAGATCGCAAAGACAAACTGAAGCCGAAAGGGAAGCTGAAATATTTGGAGAGAATATAAGCCGACCAAGAGTAAAGATCAAATATCACAAATAGATCAAAATTCAGTTTAAATAAAATTAAATAAGAACAGACTACAAGTAGTTGAGTGTTTCATGGATTTACTGCAACAATATCTAGAATAAAATAGTTTTCCTCAAGACATAATGGCTAAGGCCTTTAATTAAGCGTAAAATTGCCCCATCATGAAAACGTAGGTATAGAATTAGGTGCTGAGAGTAAATACAGAATGTTCGTGATAGAAACTATTGGTAAAGTAGCCTTAAGCCGTGCTGGTTATCATATGACAGAATTTTTTAACTTTGGAAAGGACCTAGGTATTACTGTTTGTAGTACGTTGATTTTATGTCACAAGTGTAGAACATACCGACAGGAAATTTTTGTTTACTCAGTTTGACTACCTAATTAAACCACTTACAACACATACTTGATCTGGAATCATAAGTTGGCCTTACGAAGCTAGTGTGAAGAAGTTGATTAGTTCGTCTGTCATGGAAATTTTGCATATCGACTGAGGCCTTATGAAAATCCTTGTGTTACGCTTCTTTCTAGCTGGCTGGTATCGGACCGACTGTATTCGGATGAGATAAAAGTCGATTGCTGACGTTCGTGTATACTGGTCTTCGCAAAGTTATTATTTTCCTTTTATGCGTAGCAACTGGTCAAGCGTAAGAACATGACAAGTTTAATGATTCGGCTTAAAGAGAATTCAACCTACATAGCCATTGGTCAAAAGTCTAGCGTATCTTATTGTTCAGTCAACATACATAATCACAATCAACGTCATAAATTCTATGAAAAAATAATAATAATAGTAATAAGACTATTATTTTTTAAAAATTGCAACTATGGGTACAACAACAACAAAGGCAATTCATAGCTTCTCGGAAGCAAGTGCTCTAATCGTTAATATAAAAAATTGCTATCCAGTTCAAAATAGCTCCCAAACAAAAATGAAGAGACTTATCACTCAGTTCAGTTCCAGAATTTATTTTCGATGCAGAGATTAGCAAAACGCTTGGGTCATAACTCAGCAGAATGGAAGAAATTTTTCAAGAAGAATATAAAGATATGGATGAAGCAAAGGAGGTGCAATTAATTACACATAAACTGGATCACTATGAGTGCTCTAAATACAAGAGTTATACCCTGCTACAACTTCTAAGTGTTCTGACATTCAATGAAACTAATGACATTTTGATTACGATATCTTGCGAACCAGTATCCCTATTTCACATTCGTTACGAATGCCTCCAGCTGACGAAATATGCAGATGAGGATTATTTGTCTTATGCAAGCAGAGCTAGTCTACAAGCTGAATGTTTAAATTTAATGCGTCGTCAAATGTTCAATCAGAATGTTAATTATTTGTTTCTAGACTCCAGTTACGAACAGATACTATCGTTAGGACAAGATTGTTATCACCCACTGAGAAAGACGACGACATGATAATACTGATAGCAAGGTCAGAATGTCGACAATCGGATAACCTTAAAAATGATGCAACGCTAATAGAGACTAAAGGAGATATCTCATTATATTGTAACATTTATTCTCTCAAATTTAAAAAAATCAATAGTGTTCCAGAGAACAATCAACGTCAAGTTAAACTGTTCATAGCCTCTTCAAAGTTCTGATTTTCGTAAGTTCTGGAATTTCGTGAGAATTAGCTGTTACAAACATTATATGTGTACGATGTGTCCTTAAGTTGGTCGCACAGAGGCCGTCTGCAGACAGAGGAATTATTTAGAACCTAGACCATGCATAAAATTTGCCCATCAATCATAAGAATCACATACGAATATATATGGTACATTTGAATTTTGTAGTAACACTGTCTGCTTCGGTTGACGCTAATACCTCTGCTAGCGCACATCAACTACAGTTATTTACTTATGAGTCATCTCTCTAAAAAACGAGCTCGTTCAAGCCCACAATGCTCAGTTAATAACAACTCTACTGCCGAGAAACCTCTAATCTAGTGATCCCGGGTTCGATAATCTAACTAATGCTCGATTTTGCACCAGTAATTCAACTACCAAAATTATTCGATAGGGATTACACATCTACGTCAGAAAACAGTAGCATTGAGAACGTTAAACGTTAACTGCAGCATCTAACCCAGCAGTTAGCAGAAGTGCATTCTCAAGTAGAGTCGTTTTCATTTATAGCATGTGACGCTAAACAAGATCTTAACACACCACCACCCTTTAAATTACTTACTGACCAATGATGCAAGTTCACCTGTTCTGAAAGACTTTAGGAAGGTGGAAACAGTAATGAACTTGATTGCTACAGAAGTAATTATGATATGTCGTCAGAGCCTGATCGTCTACAATATACCGTGTGAGGCACTATTAAGAACCATTGGGTGTTCTATACTAAGAGCCGAAAATATTTCAGATTGTTCTTGTCAATGCCTCCGCCTTAGCAAGAAACATCAGAAGTACTCATGTCCTATTCTCTTCTGATTTGACTCTCAATCGGCGGTAGGTCAGTTAAAACGGGTGGAGCAACTAATAACCGCATCTAGCAATTATAAAAATGTCAAGTCTGTCTGAGTATAAGACTTCTATCCAAATAGACTAGAAACTTCACACTTAATTAAGGCTATGCAAAACACTATTAATGTAAAATACCTAACTACACCACTTAGTACTGCTACAGAATCCTCTGATGGTACTAGTAATCAACAGACAGGGATTATGCCTCAAGGCATACGAGTTACAGGTCAAACCTCTGACAACCTCCTAAGTGGTGTAGATTTAGACCACATAGCCTTTAATATGAAGCCCTTCCTGTTCTTCATTAGGTGTAAAAACGCGAAGTCCCAAAGCCTAGGTTAGCCCACCAAACAATTAGGTATGATGAAAAGCGAGACAAGATCATTTAAACTAAAGGTAAGCTCCAAGCAAGGTTTTATAACCTCATCTACAAAAGAGGGCATGATATCACTGTGCCTGCTACATCATTATACAGCACGGCGGTTTATAAGATCCTGTCTTTTAAAAGTAGTCGACTCGATGATAATCAAGGTCGTAAGCGCTCGTAGGCTGTACGTAATCAATCAAAGGATAGCTAATTAAACTAACAGTGTGAACCAAGTAGTAAAAATGCACGCAACACTTTTTACTACCCTGACGAAAATAACTTTGTAGGAAATCCTAGGGTGCTAGATACACACCAGTATGCTCTAAGTCCTGGTAATACTACACCATACCAGACCTACCCAGCTTCTGTAAGCGGTTTTACTCTCCCTCCTCACTTTTATAATCACACTCTTATTGGGCCTACTAGAACATCCTATATTTTTTCACATCGTCAATGGGTTGATACGTCGAAAAACTTAAATTACTTTAAACATCCTAATATCTATGGCTACTACGATAATTTTTTAGGATCAAACAGTAACTAGTTTTCTTAGCAATGCAGTTTGCCCAGACATTAGCTCAAACAGCCATACTGCCCTTTTAAATCAACATGTAGTTGCATCAAACAGGAACGACTTAGATAAGGATCTTATACAATTCTTCGCACTTTACTTTTCATTTCTGAACATTTTAGCAATTAACGCCCGCTCACTTCTTAATAAAATATCAACCCTATGAACTATAGTCTTATAAACTAAACCTTCTTTCATGTTTGTCGCAAAAACATGATGTTCTTCCTGAGTAAGTGGCTGAGAACAGTCATATGATGAAAAAACCTTCTAACAACACTAAACATGCACTGTTAGGCACAGTATGTACACACTCCCACGAGACATAATAACATTCTTGACCTAGTTTTCTGTTATGATGTCACTCTTTCGTCACTTAAAGTTAGCAAAGAGCTCGAAAACAGTGACCACAAAATAGTTCTATGTGCTCTTCCTTTTAATTTTAGTCCCTCTAATAATCATACATTACAGAAAGCTAGACAATATCGAGATTGTAAAAGTGTGAACTGGAATCTTCTACATACTCTTCTAAGTTGCCCTGACTGGAACAAACTTTTTTATCTAATAGTCATAAGAATGTACTGGATACTTTTGTCGAATAATTGACTAGTGTTTAGATTCTATTGCATCCGTACGAATCTAAGACGCCTACAGAAGAGCTACTTTAAGTCAAATGACTTCTTCGTATCTGTGAAAATTACTATGACTCTTAACCGAGTAAAAGAAGTCCGCAGGTTAAAGGCGAATAATGAAATGCTATCAGCAATACACAGTAGTTACAAGGTACAAACTTGATACAGCTGTTCAATAAGCGGCTCAAATCTTCCTGGAATAGTGATATTCTTTGCGTTTCACATAATGGCCTAATTGTTAACGACCATAATATTATTACCAACCTATTCGGCGATTTCTTTACTAACAGGAATAAACTCCTGAATGACATTGAGGTAGGCACTACGAACTCGGAGACAAATCATATGGAATCCGTTTCTTTAACTGGTGATAACATTTGGTAATCCATAAACTCACTTAAGACGTCAAGTAATCACGAAGTAGATGGCACGGTATCAATTTACTTCAAACTCGGCGGACCTGATATCCCATTAATCCTTAAAAAACTGTTTGACCTTTCCTTAACAACAGGTACTTACCCTAATAAATAGAAAACCTTATACATATGCCTTTGATGTAAATCAGGTGACCGGACCAACTCGCACAAATATAGGCTCATAAATATCACCCTAGCTTTCTCCGGAATAACGGAAAAAATAGTATTTGACGAAGTGTGTAATTATTAACTTTTCGAAAAACCTATCTTAAATTACCGACATGGTTTACCCAAAACCAGATATTGAGAATCTGGAACAAATTGCCCCAAGCCATTTGGGAAACAGATTGGCTTTCTTTATTTGTACGAAATGTTTATAATTTAATCTCTTCTGATGTTTCATTAAATATGTTCACACCAATTATTGTTTCTTACTCCACTGGCGAAATAATAGGGACCCTGAACGTGTAAGCACCATTCAACTGTCGTAGTCGCATGCCAGTGTTCTCATCTTTTAATTCATTTACAAGGATGAGGAGTGCGTCGTGTCTATCAATGCCTGTATAAACGCTAGTTCATGCCTATTTGTTTCAGGATACTAGTGCCATTGTTTAGTGTTCTCTCTCCTCTAGTCTTCTCAGTAGTTGTAGTTGACAATGTATAAAGCAAGTATGGAACCTGCTAATCCAAGTTTCAAGTACTCTTGGTCCTATCGCGCATCTGAAAATGCTCAATAATCTATTCTACTCACTCTCAGCCCTTTTTTTAGTCGTAACGCCCTGTTTAAGAAGCGCTAGGTTCTTAGTCATATATATGCGTCATGAAACATTACATATATTTGGTGTCTTAGTGCTGTAACCTTTGATGCCGTTGGTTTAGTTCTTAACTCATGTCTTTATATGTTATGAATGTCCTGGTAGTGACACTATAAAAATTCGTGTATGTATGTAAATTCATATCATTCTGATCATGCCTCTAAACTGATATGCTCCAATGTACAAAATGATACTTGAGAATAAAAGATAATTATTTATTCATCATTTACATGCATTTTAATTAAAACAGAAATGTGGATCTTTTAGTCAATGATGTTCAGATTCGTCTGCAGTTAGATACAGCAATCTGATATCACACTTATATCTAAGAAGACGTGGGACCAGATAGGTTGCCCTCCATTTCTATCTACTAAACATACAGCTCTTAATGCATCTGGAGATATTCTGAAACATGCTGGGATGATTAACTGTTTTGTCAAGATTGGAGTACATTCCTTCGCTGGAACTTCCTACGATTTAGATCTGATTGGTATTGATTAGATTGATGAACGAAATCGTTGGAATGTACCACTAGGTGCAGAATACGCTTAAAGGATTTACATATTTCTAAGGATCTATCTGTTTTACATGTAACATCCAACAACAACGTCTTGACTACTGCTCATCCTCTTGAAAAACAATTGAATGTAATTCAAAATATTTTGGATGTTGCAATATTGTTGAAGCCAGACTATACTGACGTCAGGAAGCAACGAAATTTTTTTGTTTTAAATAGCAGGTACCCTATGCTTCCATCGACAAAACTGGTATAATTAAAAAATCTCGGAGTTATACAATCTGTTACTTTCTTATTATAAGCAGCTCCGATTGTTATAGTTGGGAAAGCTAATGGTACTGTTCACCTATGCACTGATTTCTCTGCTGGACTCAAAAGTGCCCAACAAAATCATTTATATTCGTTACCATAGTCCGAAGATTTGTACATTAATTACATTGATGGATGTTAATCTGCAAAAATGGATTTATCTGATACATATTTACAAATGAAAGTTAGTGATAACTTTCAGCCTTATTTAAAAATCATTGCTTATCGTGAACTCTATCAGTACAACAGACTGTAGCAACTTAGGTTGACTAGTTAAGGGTCGACTTCAAACCTTCGTCATTCTCCGAAACAATAAGGCCCAAGTATTCATTTGCTTCATTATTCTCCATAAGAATTATATTTTCTATTATCTTGCGTTGAACGTTTAAAAGTTTCGTGTGTCTGAATTATTAGTGTCGCGCTTCCCTGTCTTCTGTCCTACGATACAAAAATAAAGACTTATTCCTCAATAATCTGGTTTCTTCTGTCAACAGAACGGGACATATCAAGTTTTTTAAATGTTACCAGTCAGGTGTAAAGCCAGCTCCTGCTATTTTCCGACAGTTAATGGACATCATTATATGAAATCTTGACTGTGTTGCCGCTTATCTAGATGGCATTGTTGTGGGTTCCTTTAAAGATGAATTATTACCCGATTTGGATAAAGTACTTACACAAATATCACAATCCGGTTTTAAGCTGAAAAAAATATATGGATCCCTCCCTCAGTCTGTTAAATATCACGGATTTCTATTTGATAAATGTGGGTGAGGCCTAGATTCGGATAATATACATGATATTATGCAAATGCCCGCACCTACCAACGTGGTGACTTTACGATCACTCTTGGGCAAGATTAAATATTATAGTGTTTCTGCTCCACCAATGAAAAGGTTACTCCATCCCTTGAATCATTTTCTAATAGCGAATACAGTAATGAATCGGTCAGAAATATGTCAAAATTCTTACGGTGAAATAAAGAAAATTTTATCCTATGATTTATTATCAACCCACTACAACCCAAATTTGGAAATAAATGTCGCTGCAGGTGCTCTTAACTTCAGAATTGGAGCTTTTATCAGACATCGTTTCCCTGATGGTGAAGAATAACCGATGGCTCATGCATCTAGATAACTAAATGTTACTGAAAAAACAGCAGTAGAGTAGAAAAAAAGAACTGGCATTGACTTTTGCAATAAAGAAATTTCATAAAATGATTTATGGTCGACAATTTATGCTTTCTTCAGATCATAAGTATCTCCTTCATGTTTTTAGGTGAAATCCGGCATTCTAGTACATACCGCAAATCGTTTATGGCATTGACCTACAGTTATGTATATTGGCTAAACATTGATACTGATGTTATTAATTATGTATTAAAATGTTCAAAATGTACACAAGCTACAAATGCCCCTAGAAAAACTGAATTTTACTGCTGAAAACCAGTGACACATCCATGGTTGAGAGTGCATGCAGATTTCGCTGGACTTCTTAATAACAAACGCTACTTAGTGGCTATCTAAATGGTTGAAAGTATATTGTCTTTGCTCTACGTCAACCAAAGCTAATTAGGTTGACTGCATCAAATATTTGGCTGTTTTGGGATCCCAGAAGTACTCATCTCAGATATTGATCCTGTAACGGTAACCAAACATCAAGATGCCGGGCACTGAAGATACAACTAGACAGGCTTCCAAATAAGAACCAATTGAGCCAAATCAAAAGAAATGAATTCCAAATAATGTATTTATTGACCTGTAGAGCAATATTGTTGTATGTAATAAATTATAAACGTATTATTACAAACCTTCAATATTGTAGGCACTCAATCTGAAAACAAATGGTTTACAGCCCAAAACAAAGGTGCGAGCCAAAAAAAGTGGCGAAAGTGAAGATAAACAAACCAGAGACAAAGTAAACACAACAAATAAGTCAAGTTTGGAAGAGCGTGACGAGAATAATTCACAAAATCATATAATCCTTAAGTTTACCGCAACAGATCCATAATTTTCGTCCTCAATACTTCAGAAATTTTCTGTTCTTGACAGAATTAAACATACCAGAATACCACCGTACCACCCACAGTTGAATGGGCAGCTTTTAAGAGAGCAGTAATCAAAGAACACGGAAAAGGGAAATTAAAGGCGATACTGCATAAGTTTTTGTTTAGTTGCAGTTCAAAACCAAATATTGCGACGGTCAGTGAAGTTTCTCCTGCGGAAGTAATGTTTGGAAGGAAAATCAGAATTTGAAGCCCATCTTTACAACGACTATTGAACGCAAAACGAGGATGAAATAACAATACGACAAGAAGCATAGGGCTAAGCCTAAAAGATTCTTACCTAGATAAAAAGTCTTGGTACGCAGTTTTCATCGTCAAACGATGGGGTGGGTACATGGAATCATTCCAAAGAACAGAAAGGGAGTTATCTGTGAAGTTGGACAGGGCGGAATGGGATAGGTAAGACATGCTTATCACATCCGATTGTTTAGATGTGAAGGTGGAGGTAAAGTCGATGTAAGGACTCCGATGACGTTATTTATGCTACTTGATTTGAACAACAGAACGAATCAGAAAACAAATACTATGGAGAAAAGAACAGCCCCACTTCTAAGAAAACCACGACAAATCCGACGAAAACCAAATAGGATCAAAGTCAACCACTTTGCATAAATGTATACCGGTTATTTGTGAACTATTTACTTCCTGTCCCTGTTTTTTATGTGATTGCTGTGTATTGCTATTATTATTCTCATTGGTCTGTTGTGTAGTCTAGTTATGCATACTTATTTGAATTAAATTTAAAAAGTCGTCAGGCCAATTAACCAAGGTCTTGTGTCCGTACTCTATTTCGTTTGGGCTAGCTGGTATCGAACCGACTGAATTGGGACAAGATAAAGATCGATTCTAAACATTCGTGTACTTTGGTTATTATTATCCTTGCTTACGTCGCGATTAGTTGAGGGTTAGAACATAACACTTTGCCTTAAGATTCACCTTTTTTATTGAGTAGAGCGCAGCCGGATAGTAAATGAAATGGAGGAGTGGCCCTCATAGGATCTTTTGATGGCGCAAAACTTAAACTACTGAAGGATAAGTAGTTATAATTATGATGTAAAATATTACCTATGATCTTCTACATCCTGACAAGCTTCCATTAAACTTTGGCATTCCTAATTTCTGGTCTCATGTCACAAATTCGTTTGTCCGTTGAACTTTGAGCAAGCTTTTGGACCTGCATAAATATAGGCTCAAACCTAATGAAGTCTGTGACTCACCTCAACTAGACCCATATTTTTTATATGAAAGCTCTTCTTTACTGTTTTCCACCACTCCCATAAATTAGGATTTTATTATGTATTTTATGCAACACAATTTTTTCATAACTTCAGGCTACGCAAATCTTGTTGTTCGTTCGCTGTTCAAACACAGCTAGCCTTGAAAAACGTAAGCTGTTCTCTTCCTGTCGATTGTTGTGAAATTTAAAAAAATAAAAAAGTGTTTTAAATTTTTATCAATGTCACTATTCTAAACGCTATAAAACTGAAATTAATGTCATCTTTTGAATTTTGTTTCAAAGGGCTATACTGTCAAGGGCGGCTACTACCAACCTAAGCTTTATGGTGTCTTTTCTTTTGCTATGGACAATGTTTTCCTGTCATTGGCTGGAAATCACCCACTAATGGAAAATGGAGGGTTTCCAGGTGCGCATTTTACGATTTACCGTTTTGAAAAATCCTATTAAATCATTCGCTTTTCGGTTGTTCAGGTTTTTATGTACTTTACTATAGCTATATTAAAGGCTTCTCCGTTCACAACTATTGGGAATCATAGCAGTAGACCTCCATAAATGCAGTTATTACACTCAAAAGCAACTACGTTTGCCACTCCATTTTCTGTAAAGGCTAATACAGGACGTGATGTAAATAATTTATTTGGGTACATCTAGTCAAGGTAATTTATTTACTTGGTATTAGTCGTCTCCATTATATCGATACTTATCCCACGCCTAAAATGCGCCAAACAATTCTTGTTTGAAGTGCAGTAGATTTCAGTTAGTGGGCATATTACAGAATACTTAGACTCAGCACAAAACGGAAACAACTGCAGTTCTTATTTGAGCTTCTAAATTTGGAGCACACACTTGTAAATGTAGACCCTCAGTTTATAAAGGAGGCATACCCTCTGTTAGTAAGTACTGGAGTGATAGCACATCTTTAATCGGGCAACTAGATTTAAGTTTTTAGGAAATAATTCTTCTATCTTACTAAATTATAGTGAACTCATATCACTTCTGTCTTTCAGTTGAGGCTATAACGAGTAGTGAAATCTAATAAGTCAGTCTGTTAAAACAATTTTTTATTATTTAGCCAATCAAGTATCTGTTAGCTGTTTACTTAAAATAATTATGCTAACTACCTGTGTCCAGAGGGTATTTTGTCGCATTCGAATGTTTTAATTGATTTAATATACATTTATACAGTGGGATCAGCGAAATATTTCAGAATAGTGCTAATGATAATAATTAATTTTTTCTCTGTGTATCATATTGTGATCACATTTATATCCACTGATATAACTCCTTTACTAATTTGGTGTTAGTTATACTGGTGAGTTCACTCATACAAGAAAGGGGAAATACCTGTAGACAAAAGGTCAAGTTCAACCGTTAAGAAGGAGGAAATGCGACACTTAAGCGGCGATGTCTACCCAAGCTTACATATTTTCATCTTTGTCTACTTCATGTCCTCTCGATTGCTGACTGATTTCCCACCTATTGTTCTTATTTCCGTTGCTTGTTTTATTTATCCTCTTTGGTTAACTTGGAGTAGGGCAGCTTGGACTTATAGACATATGTGCCGTTTCCCATTTCGTGCGTGATTGACTATCAATAACGTAATAGCTGGAGATCCCTATGGCTATATTTTTATCTTAGTGACTGGAGAACGCTATAAATTTATCTGTTTCACACAACATATGACTTTTTAAAACGTAACATAATAGTTTAACTTGTCTTCATGTGGTCGGATATAAGTTATAATTCATATGGGGGGACTGGTAGTATTGTCTAATCGAAGTTACTAAACCGACAACCTGCAGTTCGGTTATTTGAAATCGGATTCTATAACCTGTGGACTGCCACTATTTGTTCAAGTTATTTAGTTCTCTTACAAAGTAATATCTTGCACCCCTTCACTGTTTTTAGTTCAGGTGGCTAGTTGCTATTATTGACAATGTTATTAAAACCAGAGTACACTCTAGCATCTCTGGACACTACAATCAAAAGAACTTGTCTTATAGTGCATTATATTCGTCGACATCTGGGTACATATCATCAAGCTTTCAGAATTTAACCATCAACCGACTAGCGGCGTTAATATATCATCTGTATTCAAAACATTTAACGTTAACCAGCTACTACTTTATGGTTACAACATGTAACTTTGAAATTACTCTCCAATGTGTTTGCAGTATCCCACTACATTTATTGTTTTTGTTAATGGAGCATCTCGACCTAGATAACATGTAATTAACCAACTGCCACATCATTTAAAGTTCCGTGGTATACTGGTTATTTTCTAGCCATGAAAATCTGAACCGTGGTGTCGAGACCCTTCTCTGATAAGTGTTTCCACATTAACTTTTTTACATTAAACAGGCTAGTTGTGTAGCGTAAAATGAATATAACTGGATAGTTGTATATCACATTTCCAGTACTAATGGCCAGCTGAGGTTGAAATTGACAAGATCGTATCTATCACATTGAGTGCGTCGGAAACAGGCAATATTTGAGGACTAACTTCTACGTTTAAATTACGACAGCAAAACTTGGTATCTTTATTGACAAGTATCTAAAGTGACTTCAAATTTTCACCCAAACACACATATTTATAACGGATTCTTAATGTAACTTGGCTATAGGGAAATTAACATCGACATGATTGTACTAGAAAACTTCCTTTATTCCTGTTACTCAAGTTCTGCTGATCCAGTTTGCTGTAATTAAATGATAGAAGAAAGCACATTTTACATGTGAACTCACTTTCTGATGGTTGGATTATAATAAATAACGTGAGCTGAAGTGATGCACTTCCTGAATAAATAAGTGGTTAACAAACCCAGTAACCGACTGGGACTCATACTTAAGAATTAATATAATTATGATGATCTTTATTCTGCACAAGATCCAAGAATTTTACTGTATACACCTAAATATTCCTCATATGATACGAAACCTTTGAAGAGTCAATTTTGATGTCAAACATAAAATATTAGATAAAAGTAGTGAGTCAGGTGGTTAGTTAGTTAAGTTTCACCGACTGGTAGTTTTAAACATGTTATGTACTTCATGCTACTGACTGCTTAGTATTGACAGAAGCTGGTGATAACCAAACTAAGGCGAATCATCACTTCATGTACTCAGTAATTCTAGTGAAGTTACACTCTGTGAAGTTGATGGTTTGTTCGTGAAACTCATTGTTTTTCTCATCTTCATGAAAATGGGTCCTATTAAAAGTACCTCGCCTATGACTATTACTCTGTTCTGTCAGTATTAAATCTGATTTCATGTTGTTAACAATCGTTTTATCATTTTTGGTGCATTTATTCTATTTGTCCTCCCTTAAATCATGAGCTTAAAATTATTTCATAGCTTTCTTCCCACGTTCCTTTTTTTCTCCCCGAACCATATTTTATGTGTTTACTCTGTTTTTGTTATTATTATCATTGAAGTGACTTCCACTAATATAGTGTTAATCTTGCTGTGTCTTTGAGGTTTGGCAACTTGCACCATTGCGCACCTGTGCTAGGTTCTATGTTGATCATACATACCACCTTTAGCTTAGGCAGCTGAATGGTGTCATTAGTTGTAATCCTAATACTGTTTTGTATTCATTACTAAAATGCCCAGTTGTATATGAACTTTCTTACAAAACGTTATGTAGACAATTTACCTTAAAGTACCATAAACTTAGTCTGAAACAACATCACACTTTACTCAGAGACATTCAACTAATAGGTCCTCGAGTCTTCAGCCATACGCACGAAGTCATAAAGAGGTATATTACTAGGTGATGTTATGTGACCAATTATTCATTTACGTCTGGTCGCTAGATTAAATGTTTTTTATTTTTTTATTTTCGTCAATTCTTTGCTTATGTGATTAACAGTCATGTATTCAGTAAAATACTGATGTTAGTTCCAATATTTAGCGTAGTATGTGTGTCTATTGTTTTACATGTGTTCATTGTCTTCAAATCAAGATAATGAACAAACGTAATATTCAGAACTGCATGTTTCTTACTACGGTTTGATATTTATCTGTGACTTAACTATATATGTAACACATATTCTTATTTTTGTTTTAGTTATGGTTCAAAATCCACATTTTGCTTCTTGGACACAACTTTCTGCACAAACAGCTGGGAATGCAGCAGCAGCTGCTGCTGCTGCCGCCGCGGCGGTGCATCCAGGAGCAGCATCATTTCAGTTTCCGAATGCCAATTCACTTCAACAACATCTCCAGCCACCTGATTCATCAACTGCAACTTCTCGTGGTGTCACTTTAGAAAATTCTACTCCAGTTACTGGAATAAACAATCCTAACTTCTCACTTGGTTTACAACCATCAGCATCGTTAACTTTGCAACATTCTATTCCCTCACAAACCCATACGCATTCACAGCAACATCAGCAACTACATCAACATCAAATACAGTTGCAACAACAGCAACAACATCAGTTGCAGCTTCAACAACAGATTCAGTTACAGCAACAACAGTTCAGGCAACAACAACAACAGCTTCAGCAAGATTCGTTGCAACAGCAAGCTAGACTTTCGAATCCACCTTCTCAACAGCAACAGCAGTTACATCAGCATTTGCAGCAGCGTCAGCCCGTTATTATCTCACAGTCACAACAAATGAATCAGATTTCCGGTCTTCAGACAACTAGTACCAGCACATCCCAGTCAATGCCGGTTATCCCAAATAGTATTGGTTTTAGTATACAAAGTTCGCCAACAAGTCAAGCACCTACGGCAGTAAGTCAGTTATCTCCTCGAACGTCTTTACTTAATGCAACTAATTTCCCATTATTCACTACTGCTACTCCAGTGAAACAAAAGCGAAAGTCTAAAACCACCAGCAAGAAGTTACAGGTGGAAGTTATATCCAGTAGTGTTGTTTATAATACTAATATTCCAACATGTGGTGTAGTTAGCACATTATGTTCAACTTCTACAGCAGCAACGTCATTTGGTATGATCCCATTGAATGGTAGTTTGTCATCTATTTCATCAACCGTTCAAACTAATTCCGTATCATCTAATCCAGTTGCTTCAATTAGTGAAACTTGTGTTTCACCATTAACAACTGTACTTTCCCCATTGCCAACACTTCCAGAAGAAATATTATTAAAAATTGATCCTTCTTTAGGTGATCCTCCTCCACCTCCTCATGCAGATATAACTATTACAAAACCTTATCAATGTGATATATGTTTCAAAAGATATTCTGGTTTGAAGTCACTAAAGAATCATAAATTAACTCATTCTGATATTCGTCCTCATAAATGTTCTATATGTGGCAAAGCATTTCTTAGAGCCGATAAAATGCGTCTTCATGAAATTTCTCATTTGAATGTCAAACCATTTGAATGTGCTACATGTAAACAACGTTTTACTCGTTCCGATAAGTTGAAAATTCACCATCGTACTCATACAGGTGTTCGTCCATATGCATGCACTTTTTGTCCTAAACGGTTTACAAGATCTGATAAACTTAAAATCCACGAACGTATACACACAAAAGTTAAACCATATGAATGCTCACATTGTGGGAAGTGTTTCGCTCGTTCAGACAAAAGAAGATTACATGAGAAAACTCACATGTATGGACCTAAACCTCGTGCTACAGGTGGGAAAAAGTCAAAGACAACTAGTGCAGCAGCTGCCGCTGCGGCTGCAGCCGCGGCTGTTGTTGCTGCCGCATCAGCGGCATCTTTTCTAACTGTCAATTCTATTGGAAAAACTCTAGGTCTTCCGTTAACTGTTGCCACTCCTTCAATCAGTGTTAATAATTCATCATGTAATGTGTTTGATTTTTCTTCGATTACAAATGTTTGTACAACTAACCAGAATAATATATGTTTTCCATCTTATCATGTTGTTAGCTCGACTTCCGTCTACCGGAAATGAAAAGTCAGATGATGCTCAACAAATTCCTACTTCTTTGTCTACAATCTCTTTTCCTTTACCAACTTGTCAACATTTGCATTTACCATCACAACATCATTCTACTCTAGCTTCACTGGCAGGAATTGCTCAGTATCACCCAGCTTTATTTTCCGCCAATCCACGTCAATTTCCTCATACTGCAACTGTAGCTAATCCTGTTTCTTTTTACCCTACAAATCAGACAACTTCTATGGGATTTACGACCGCCAATTCAGGATCTTATCCTCATGCCCAAGTAATGCCCTTCCTAGTCAATTCTAGTAATACAGGTCCATCGTCTTCAATTTCACTTTTGGGATCTAACACAGTTTCAGATAATACTAACAGTAACTGTTCGGTTGCTAACGCTTCTAGTGTTTATCAAAGCTCATCATCTCAGAAAATGGGGACAGTTGTTACCTCATTCCCAGCTAGTACGCCCAGTGTGACACAACGATCAGAAATATCTTCGATTGCTGATTCTGTTCCTATGAATCCATCATCGAGTACAGTATCAAATACAAATATAGCTGCTGTAATGGCAGCTGCAGCATTGGGTCGTCAATTTCATCAAAGCCAACAACAATATCCACAGATTGTAGCTTATTCAGGTTCTCAACAAATGCCTACTGTTTCTGCTTTCATTCATCAGCAACAGCGTCAACAATCTCAAGAGAGCCAACAGTCACAGCAAACTGGACAGCAACAGATTCAGCAGCAACAGGCACACTTTATTCATCATCAAACGCAATCTAAACAAGTCCAATCTCAACAGCATTCACCTCAACAACAACAGCAACAACCTAGACCTCAATTTCAGTTTTACCAACCTCAGTTTGCTCATCAGTTTCAGCATTCGACTGCTCAGTTGCAACAACAAGATCATCAACATCAAATGCTACAACATCAACAGCAAGTTATCCAGTTACATCAGCAAATTCAACAACAACAACAACAGCAGCAAGCTCAGAAACAACAACAAGCTCAGCAGACTCATCAGCAGCAACAACAGCTTATGCAACAACATTCCGCTATGCTTCAACAACAAGGTCTTATTTCACCTGCACATTCTAACACATCAGTTGCTGCGTTTAGTTTATTCCCTCAAGCTGCTGCACAATTTATACCCGGTGTAGTGCCAGCTCAGTATGCTGCTGCAGCTGCGGCACACTCAACACATCAACAGTATATGCAAGTACAACAACAACAGCAACAATATTTGGCAGCTGCAGCGGCCGCTGCAGCTGCTTCTTCTGGACCAATTCATTCCCTAACATTAACAACATCCCATCAACCAAACAGTACAACATCGATTACACCGACAACTAGTTCTGTCATAACTTAACATTTTTGTAATAATTAAGTTAAGTTGTTGAATTTCCTTTTACGCTGATATATATATATATATATATATATATATATATATATATATATATATGCATTTATATAGAATTAACTTTTCAAACGATGATAAGGAAAACGATTTTGTGAAACAACTTGCTTTTCACAATGTACTACTTACCAGTTTTATAGAAATTGGATTTCCATTTGACTTTTTCGCATTATGTCATGTATGATGTCAGATTGAATATCTCTTTTCACAGATACAATGTATTACACAATCATGTAGATTCTGTGTATTATAATGTTCATGTCTCTGTACATATATATATTTACATACATACATATTGACCCATGCCTATATTTCTCTGTTTGTTTATTAATTGACAATCAGCTGCTTGCAGTTTACAAAAACTATAACTTTTTAACAGTACTTTTCAGTATGCATTTGAATTGTAATTTTTCTTCTGTATTTTCCTTGAAAAAAATTCTATTTAGATATTCTTTGTCATTTCATTTCGTTATGTTACACGTACGTAAGTGAAATAGTAATCAGTCTCATACAGTTGATACAGTACATCTTTCTTGTAACACTTCAGCTTTTAGTTAAATGTAAACTAATATCTCGTTTTTTGTCCATCTTTGTCGACATGTCTGTCTTATCATCGTCATTATTTGTAGTTATTGTCAATGGCATCATTCTTACATCATTCACGTAATTTCACTCATTTTTATTATAGTGGAAGTGAAGTTAGATTTTTATTTATTCATGTTTGTCTTTTCTTAGTTGGGATATGCTTATTTCGCCGTTTATGCACCTCTCCTTCGGTAAACAATATTTTATTTTCTTTGTGGGTATAACTTTTGTTTGTTTCATTTAGCCTAATTTGTTCTCCTTTTCTGGACTGAGTTATTCTTTTTTCCGGTTATGTACTGTTGTACTCCAGTGCAATCTATGCTGATTGACTAGTATTCATTATATATATTTTACATCATCATGTATACACAAGTGCCGAGGGGGAAGGGACATGAATTATTCTCTTCTACCTTAGTTTTTTTTGTTTCATTCTGTGTCATATACCATTTGTCAACCTACCTCTAAAGAAAATAGTTTATTTTCTTTTGTGTATATGTGTGTTTATCCTTAAATAAACGATGCATTCTACCACTTGTAAATGCCTAACTTCACATCTTATTTATTCAAGTTTTTTGTGTCAAGTGTTTCTCCTAATTTTCTTCACTTACATAATGCACCTTTAAGCATACCATGGATTAGTATCATCCTTCATGATTGTACGTTTTAGGACATTTTCGTGAATTCTCTCATTAGACTACTTTCCTTGTGATTATTCCGGTAGTAAACAACTTGTTCTCTTCAGCGACTCTGTGGCTCAATGCATTTCCTTATTGTGGCTGTTATTCTTTAGTACCAGTGCTACTACTAATCTCTAAGTATTATTTATTTGACTAAAATAATAGCTAATAAATCATGTTTAGTGTTCACAATTTTCTTAGAACCTACTAGGTTTCATCATATTTGCAACCCAGATATACATAGGTGCATGTAATATTACAATAAAGTATGTGAACCAAGAAATCCATGTAGATATTTTATTGTGTTGTTTCTCGTTTTCTTATTTTATCTCCTATTCTTTATCAAAAGACGACTAAAGTTACGTAGACAAAAATGATGTAATTTCATTTACGTGAAATTATTTGGTCTCTTTTATGAAGAAGAAATGTTTATTTCTCTTGTATATGTATGTCTGTATGCTTATTCATATGTTATTAAATGCCTATGAATGTATTAACTAGTTTCCGGCTTCTTTTTTCCTTGAAGAGAGTGTGGAATTTTATGTAAAGGAAAATAAAATTATTCTCTAATTTCACTATACAATTATTACTCTGATACTTCGATCGCATTTTAATCGTGTCATGTTTTCCTGTTTTTGTTCAAATCTGTTTTTTTTTACGTAATTACAATGATAGCATTGCTCTTCTATGTTTGTGCATCATTACCATATTGCGTCCTGAATTCATACATTAGTGGTAATATTTTCAGTGGTTTAAGAAAGTTAAGATTAATCTATAGTGTCCCTAAACATTGTCACAACTACATGACAAACTAGATTTTTTCTTGATATCGGTAGTCATGCAATTTTAGACGACACTTCTAAGTTTTCTAGTCTCATTGACTTTAACTTAGCGTTAGTTGTAATGTGTTTGCAGCTCACTAACTTTTCTGTCTTCATATCTCAAAGACCAGCACTCAGGACTAATAATGTACTACAAGTTCACTTTATCTATCGATCCTATGAGTATTTCAAGTGCGTTTATCTAGAAACCCTACAGGATTGTCATACGATTCACTGGTGTCAGTGTCACACTTAGCGCCAGACCAGAGTTTGCACTTATCGACTAGATTCTTTTCTAGTAGCCGCCTATCTGCTGTTAGATTAGAAGGCTCTGTCGAAGCGAGAAGGAACTGGCGTGTCAACGATTTCTTTTCATATTCTCTGCCTACATTAACTGAGTGCAACCAGGGATGAGTCCTACTTTTAATTAGTTGGTCTTAATAACACTAGTCTGATAGATACTGTAGTACTGACCGGGAATTTGAATGCTCAGGTCTGGTGTCTAGGCACAGAAGGTCGCTTAAGTGGCTTGTGTCGACTTGATGGTCGTAGGTCAGGTAACAATGGATGTGTTTTACAGCTTTGTACAAATCATGGCCTGTCTCATAACTACCTTCTTTCAGCAAGGCCATCTTCAATGTACTGTTTGGCATCTTTCCTCTGCAAGCTAAATCTAGATATAGATTGATCATTTCCCAGTTACTTACAGCTGGTGTGATTGTACTCAAGGCTGCCATGCGTTTTGGAACATCTATCTGAACTCTGATTATGGCTTGATCTTGTCATGGTTTTGCGTTTCATTTTGCAGCAAACACCTTTTTTTGTTTGGATTGATGCTAGTAAGTTTACTGTTGTTATTTTTACAACCAAATACTAATCCAGGTCAAAAGACACTACTTCACCCAAAACCTAGTTGAGCACCGGCTTCATTTGTATGACTTCATGAAAATGACGAGCTACATTTCTTGAGGTTTTGAGAAACGTCCAACTTATAAGCCGTGGGTTTCTGTAGGTTTCCTACTATTGCTTGAGGCACATCAGTCTTCTCGGGTGACTTATGTGTTTACTAATAAACTTAGATTCAGATCAGAATACCGTAAGGAGATTGTGAAAGGATCGAGACCTGGTTCGGAGCAGCAGCTGCATCACGTAATTTACGGAAGCTCATGCAACTCTTCTGATCCGCTTGCGGCGAATAGTCTGGTGTCAGTGATACAATCTATGAAGCTGATGGCAAGCCAACCTCCAAGATTTTCTTATACGATGGGCTTACGTTTTCGAGTTTCATTTTAGCTAGGCTGTTGTCTCAACAATGTCGGTCAGATTGTCTTACTCTCCCTGGCCGCTGATAATTAGTCCGTCCGACGAAGAGGATGCCAACAAGGAACTCCAACTATAGGCAGTGACAAATCACTAGGCTTAGACTTAATCTCGATTTTTTTTGAAGATGGTAGTTAATTCCTGTTTAAGAAATTAACAAGGTAGCTTGGAAAGGTTTGTGGAGCTGTAAGTGTTCATCCTGAAATGAAGTGGTTGTCTCCATCGTCAAAACTTGATACGTACCCAGTGTAACAATTAGAAGGAAAAGACTACTATTGACCGATTCCGAATTATTAACTTTTATCATTTCGCAGATTGTGCAGAACGCTTAAAAGGCTAACTCGCGAGGAGCAGATTGGTTTTTGGTTGTGGACGTATTGATCGCATCCACTAAGTGTTTTAACGTCGTTATACGTATGGCAGCCAATAATCGTATTTACCACCAGGGCGGCGTGTTCGATGGGCAAGATTGCTTTGGAGTTGTCTGTTGGAAAAAAGTACGTCTGAGAAGTTTATTAACATCTGAAAGGCTCTGTACACAAGCACGCCAGGTAGAGTGAGGATATACGATCACCTCTACTGTTTCATCCCAGCAGCGGAGCTTGCAGCGTTGTTCAACCCCACTATTCCTCTTCAACTTTGTCATCCACAACACTCTACAAACAATTCTAAAGGAAGTGCCTGTTGATGGTGTGACGTTACTCAGAGAGATGATGTCTTACTGTGCGACAATACAGATCACCATCAGTTAACGATTAGTGTCCGTGAGTATTTAGTTTATTTTACACTAATTAAATGCCAAGTACTCTGGCAAGACTGATAAGATTCTATACCTGCTCTCACTCTTAGTAAGTACCGTAGTAGAAGAAGCTTTGGGTGTGTGTGTGAATTCTGACGGCAATACTTCAGATAAAACCGATCTATGCCTAATGAAGGCCAAGTCATCTTATGTCAATCTTCTCTGTTGAAGTCCTATCTATGATGCAACTCAATGACTTCTAATTATGTGACATTTATTTTCCATGCCCATTGGTACCAGATTTTGTGTGTTTAAATAAACATTTTTGTTCCTGCTGTAAATATAAAAATTTTACACGACAAACTATAGTATTAGTCAGTGGGTTTATAAACTAGATACTATCGTGAACTTAAACATCTATATGTATCTACCCTCAAGTAATCACCCTGACTCTCGCATAAAGAATGTTTCTAGTTAGTATATAAATCTCTAATTAATGGTTAATTTTCAATTCCAAATGTACCTTACAATTTATAAACTTTCATACTTTCTAGTTCAAAATTATACAAATTTTACTGAAGTGCTCAAAGTGGCATGACTGTACACGTTACGTTTATAGTGCTCCGTATATTAGCTGGAAATTTTCCTGATCCTTCCAAGCATAAATTTAGTTGTACATTGAATACTAACTTGTCGCTCTACTCAATAGTTTATAATAACTAGTATTATTGTAGTCTATTGAATCATATCTTCTTATCCTGCTATATTAGTTCTCATATAGCTAATACACTTTAGAACTTTGTTGAATATTCTGCGTATATCTCCAAAGTAGAATTTTTTTATTAAGTTGCGAAATCATCAAATAACTAGTAAATGAAAATATTTCGATATACTTATGAATTATCGGGCGTTTATACGTTCAAGGGTTTTGTAATAGTTGAAAAAATATGTATCAACGGATATCAAACATAGAGTAATATGAGGGAAATTGTTCATAAATTCCGTTGCTTATACATGATGGAACCGTTGACTGATCAGTATTAATGTCGAACGTAGAGTACGAGATAAATATAACTAATAAGCCTGTGGACGTTCACCATTTGAATAAGTTTTAGTTATCTGTTACTCAGTTACCGCTGTCGATTTTCGATGGATACCATTGAAGCCGAAAAGGCTATCAGCGACCAGGCTACGAAATCAAGTCAAGTTATTGATTTCTGATTCGAGCTGTCAATGGAAGTTTTGGTGCTCATAATAATTGATATGAATGGACACTAGCCAAAGCTTTTCAGATGTATTACTCATACCTTTTGTGCAGTTTTAGTACTTCGAGCCTTTGATTTTCTCTTGGGCGGAAATCACCACTGGAATTCGGATTCGTCTATCTGACGAGTCCCAAGTAGGCCAAAACTTGTCAACAACTATGTAAAGTGTAATCATTTAGCTGTTGCAGTATTGTGCTGACAGGTAAAGGATATAATCTGATATCTTCGGAGTTCGAACCTATGACAATGACTGAAAGTTAAATGTCGTAATCGCATCACCATCGGATTAAATAAAGATAAATGTGTTGTGCAAATTATTAAATTATTGTATTTTTCATATGTAAATGCTCATCAACTTTTACACTGAATTGAAGATCAAAACCAATATGTTTCCATTCTAGAGAACATTATCAGTGCTTGCTTCATGAAATGTTCAGCTTATGAAGTAATCAAATGGCTTACTTATTGAAGTAAGCACTTATCCTTTTTGATAATAAAGAAGATATCTAGGTTAGGAGGATCATTTCGATTATACTACGTTCTCTAAGCTGGATGGCTGATTTGCAGAACAAGTGTCAACAACAACCAATCAAATTCAAGTTCGATAGAACAAGCTGTTAATCACATGTGGAAGAAAATCTCATAGCTTGATCTTATCAGAAGTTTACATCGATAAAGTCGTTCAGAATGACAATCACATAATTGTTATTAAAGCATTCAATGGATGGAACGTCCACCTTTAATTACATATACTTCGTTCTACTTACTTTTTTTTCATTTTCTAAAAAAATTTTCTTGTAACACCACCACACAAACGTAACAAACAACCACAATGAAAATTTAATTTATGTTATATTCAAGAGGAAAAAAACTTTTTTTCATCATAAAAGAAACTTTTTGTTGACTATCATAACTATATTTTAGTTTATGTGCTCAATGTTTTACTTCTCTGTGGTATATAAAAGTAGTTATGGCTAGTTTAACAATCATCATAAATAGTATCAATTAGTTTATACAATATTGTATGAGTATTCTTGTAATTGAATTCAGGTTCTTCTTATTCAATGATGAACATTCTCCTCTCTCTCTTCACAATATTCATAGAGATAGTTTCAATCATTATTCACTGAAGTAGAATTAGAGACCATTCTCATGGCTATGAAAGAGTAGGAGGGAGGGGAGGATAAATTTAAGAAAGAAATAAAGGAATATTTAACTAAAAAAAATACCATTTATCTTTCGTTATGTCACTCTATTTCTAATAATTAATGTGACTATTCACCAAGTAAAATATATTACATAGACACGTTTAGTGAACATATTTGTTGCTAGAGGGGTATTTACACTACTCGGCTACCTGAACGGAATTAAAACATCGCGGTGTTTGGAGAAAGTCAGTCGATACATAACCTGGCATAAATATACGTTAACTTATGTTGCCATTAGAAATCGAGTCATATAGCAAAGGTCGAAGTAATAGTATCAGTAAGAGATGCTACATGTTGTTCAGAAATAAAATAGGTGTGGTGAAGTAATGAAACTCAATATCTAGAGGTGGGGGTGATACATTTGCTCCAGTGATTGGTTTTGAGCAATGTTACTCAACGTCCCCAACCACTTCTAGAGGTTATCATGCAGACTACAAGCAGATCTTCATCTACCAACACAGATCAAGCCTAATCGTCAATGATTTCATGAACTGATGCTACGATTTAGTTTTATCACTCCCTGATTTGCTTTCTACCTGTTCATCTTTCGTCTCGTACATCGGATATTGATAAGGAGCGATTTGCCATACGTCTAGAACGTTCTAGTCACTTTAGTCGATGATGATTTAAAGCTTTGCAAGTTCATTCGCTACATTTGAATAGTACTCTAGCTCTAGCTTTAGCAGTCATACATAGACAACACAGTAAAGCGATCTATGATCAAAGGCTTGTAGCGTGAGCATGATTTCCACTTTACAATTAAGTGCTATCAGCTACAGAATATTACAATCGATCGATGCACAAAATTCTCCCTCCATATTTGGCAGAAAGATATCTTGACTATTGTACAAGCAAGACAAATCAACAAAAACCATGTAAGCTTTCCACTTTGAGATTTCGTCTATTTTCAACCTACGCGAGCTTATATGGCGTCCATAGTAAATGGAGGGTGCAACATGCCAATTTACTTATTTCTCCCTATTGTCAAACTTTGCATCGACACAAAGCAGTTTTGAGAAGTCATTCTGAATATACAGTCTTTGAAACACATCCAAAATACGCTAACGTTATTACTAAAAGTGACTGGATAACACTAGATTGCATAAGAATTTATTGAAATTTAGTTACTAACGAAATACGACTATTTATTACTAATCACTAATAATACTCCAAATCATCATGAAATCACTCATGATATTTCTTGGCAACATAGACCAGAATCTTTCCATCGACATTATTCTTTTAAGAGTCACGATTTCATTGTTAATATGTACAAATAAGCTGAAAGTTTAAATGCATGATTTCTTGTTATTTAGCTCACATCATTTACTATCAAATTTAAGTTATTCCTGTGTCGAGTTTCCGGGCTCATTATTAGTCGATGGAATTAAGTAGTTATTAATTAGTAGACTGTAATATATTACTAGATTAATCACTGGCTGACTAATGTATTATCTGATGCATAATAGGATTATATAGATAAATATTCCATTTAATCGGTAAGATCAATGTGAAACTTTCTGAGTAAAAGTTTGCTTTCTGTTGACGTCTTCAAAAATAAACTATTCTATAGATCTTAAAATAGCTGAATTTTATTGACTGTTCATTGATTTGCTCATATATATATATATATATATATATATATATATATATATATATATGTACGGTACCTATTCAGTATATTACGACTTTAAGACTTTTCAACATTTAATAACTAATCGATTGATGATTGATTTGTTTCTTTGAGAAAAATGTACCACGCACCTTAGAATGGTCTTAAGAAATATCAAACAGTAAAAACATTGTTTTCCTGTTTTATTTCTATGAATTTCATTTATATTATTGGAATATTAGTTATTGTTGTAAAGTAGAATCTGATAATTTATGGTATCCGTTATTTATATATGTTATTTTCCCAACTGACTATAGTTGCATAGTGTTGAACTATAAAACACTGACCAGATAGATTTCGTAATCACTGTAGTATTTGAAGATAGTAGATATGGTCTTTCGTGTATGTGAGTGTGATTTCGTTGATTCGAACTTTTAAGGAGTTTCCAATTAACATAATGCAGTAGCTTCTAGGTGAATTATTGTTTTTGTTTTCTCAGTAATTCTTTAACCGATCTTCAACTTTAACAGATAATGATGTTATTCGGTAAGCAAACGGAAGCGGTTTCCGATGTATATGTGACTGATCAAGTGCGCTGATTACCAGTTTGCCGATTTAATTCTAGAGCTCCTAAGGATCTCACTAGCTTATTGATTTATCTCGAGAGCCTTATTAATCATAGTAAGTGTCTGTTGAAATCATGGTATGAATTTAAAAATACTATATGATATTTGTCAACTGGTATTACTTGTGATGTAGATGAGATGTCGGTTCGCCTATTAGAGGACGGACATACTGTACAACAGTCAGTTGTGAAATATAGCCTTATAAATAAAAGGAAATTGATAGGCTATAAGTATTTGATCATAAATATATCAAGTTCTATGTTACTATTGACTGATTACTTAAGCTATACGATTCACTGCAACTAATTATTTGCCTTCATTTAATCATGTTTAAGTCTTAAAACATTTTTATTTTTAATTCTCATAAAATAGTTAATAAAAGAATATCATTTATACAATGAAGTCGTTGATTGTTGATGAGAATAGACAATCTGGTTAGTGTTATGGAGATAATCACAATCAGTGCTTAGTAACAGTAAATAGCATAGCTCAGTATTTATGGGAGCGATTTAAGTGCATTCAGTCTTTATTTTATTCTCAGTCACACTTATTCTTCATACATATCCTGTTATTTTCAAGGGTTGAACCATGGTTTAATATTAATCCTTCTAATGTGATTTTGTTATATTCAACTGGTAATGAAAACGCATGTATGTCCAAAACTCTACAATGTTTATGCCATAACTACAGTTTATCATTTCTATCCTCCATATTACAATATGCAATGTATATGCACAGTTATTCATTAAAAATATTCCTAACATTGATGTCTAAACACATTAAGTACACTTTACAATTCATTTTGATACCTAATCTGTTGATTACATCAAAAAGACATTTGGATTCAAGTAAGCGACTCTTTTGTATAGACACTAGCAGTAAAATTTGTTTGGTAGACATTTATTGTATAGTGACTAATAGTACCTATAGGGTTTCCGTTAAATAAGCGAGATGGAAACTAATGACTTAGTGATTTAAAGGCTAAGAAGTCTCTGTAAGACCTAAACGTTATGGATTCAATTATTGACGGGGTCGTTGTTATGTTCTACTATGAAAACATGTACACGGTTGAGAAAGATATCATGATTTTCACTTGTTGTTTAGCTAAAGTCAGTCAGTGATGTACAGCATATTATTATTCCAAAATTGACGAATGCCTATTGTCAGCGACTTCATCTATTAAAAATATTTGTTCTCATTAGATCACCTGAGTTAAGCAACATTGATTGTTGTAAGTACGTTAAATACCTGATGGTTGTCGAACTTTGAGGAACTGTAACCCATTACTAATGGCATCTGACTTTCAATCACTAAGTTAGAGGACGAGATTCCACTTCACTTACTTTAATTTGGATAACTTAATATTATCACTAGCTCACATATAGAGTATACTTCTTAGTAAGGTCTAATAATTTGAGTCTACTAAATAACTCAACTAAATTTAGGTTAAGTAGCTTGCCTAATTTTATGATCTCGAGTCATTATTCCACAAAACATCTCAATAGAGACTTGAATTTGTTTTCATAAATTTTAAACATAAACTGAAATGAACTACAGAACATTTGTAAACCATAGAGTATTGAATGCCTGTAGTGTTACTAGTTTAGGGATTTCTTAGCACATTATCTAACTTTGTACAGTTCAACCTCATGTTCCATACTTTCAAGTAGGATTATAATGATATTAATTTCTACATAGATTATTATCAATGTGAATGATTTACAATGTTAGATTAATTATTACTTTATTATAAAAGTAAATAATGTTTATTCTAGATATTCTTGTAATTATCATGCTTATTAATCAACAACCTACCTTGTTTTAAAACATCCATCCATAATCGTGTCAACTCAGTAGATGGTGCCATTAAAAAATATGTATGTAGTGTTGTCTCTAAACAAAAGAATGTTTCAATCTTTTCTGTACAATTTGTTTTACTTATTGTTGTGGTATTGTCTAGAGTTGTTGTTTTCATTTTTGTAAACAATAAATGTTTTGACTCTTCACTACTATTCTCTTCATAAGTAGTATTTTTCATCTCATTAATATTTTTACTGTTTGTATTTAATACGTTGAAAAAGTTTTTTGAGATGGTCTTGGTGATAATGAACAAGATTTATGACAATCCAATAATTGATCCTGTACTACTTTGATGTATATCTGTAATCGCTTGTAAAGTTTATAGTACCTAGTTGATAAGGAAAAGAAAGTGATGAAGCTACGTGACGTGTTAGAAAATTTAAAGAACATGTTCAGACATCGGTAAAGAGTACAAAAGAGACTATGGGTCACTGGGTCATTAAAAGAAACTTGGATTATTCAGAGGTGCACTGCTAGACATCACTTAAAAAGAGAAGACGTAACAATAGTCTAGTGCTTACAAGTTTCAGTATGCACTTTCTAGGTAATAGCACTTTGTATTCTTCGATTCTCCTAATACCTAAAGGACTGTAATAAATCTTTCATAGAACTAACTTATTCATATTGGCTGATCAAAGAGCGTTAACCAATTGGATATCTGTTTAGTCCTTTCATAATAAACGAATTATGTCGATCTTATAATATCTTAATACCTTCGTACATTCACACACTACAATCAATCCCTTATTTGCAACCTAAATACAATGTCATTCATTTACTTAACTTAATTATATTTACCTAACAAGTAACTATGTGTAACCTATTCTCAACTACTTGTCGTTTTAATATGCATCCTTGTGATCATATTAATTTACAATCATTATCCCTATTCCAACTTTTAATGGGAAATGTGTACAGTAACAAAGTTATAGGTCATTTCGTTTGTAGAAAATGAGTTGTGGCTAACAACAAAATTTAAAAATCATGCTTGTCTTATTTAAATTCATCAGCTATGGATACCTATATATCAATGTTATTATCAACAGTAAGACTCGAACCAAGTACTCTTCATTTTAAATACTAATCAAAATTTAATTAAATATGTTAATTACTATCTAAACTGAATATTTCAATAAATAATGCATTCAGTTATTGAGTTCAAATTCTAGTATGAATGTTTCTCAGATGAACAGTTCAATATTTAGTTTAACATGTACCCTTAATATTACAGTGTTAACCATTTCATTTATTCAAAACTCAATGTTTCTTATCAATAAAAAGAGATAAGGAAAACACTAATGAAGATTGATTTTAAGGAGAATACTTTTTTGTTTAAATGGAAAACATAAATTATAATCAACTAACTGTTTTATAAAATTTCATTTAGTACTACTATTATGTAATCTGAACGAACATTATTATATACTGATAATGTAATGAATACTAAAATCTTACTTTCAATTCGTCCACATTCTTTTCTTTCACATATGAATATCTTTTGTTCTAACATATCACATGATAACCATTTACGATACCATCTTGGATTATTTGAACTACGTATTATAATACGTTTATTATGTTTTTCATTCTCGATATTATTCATTGATTGATTGAATGTAGTATCATGTACTCGACGCATAATTGAATCCCATATATTATTACTAATACTATTATTATTACTTCGTTGACGACTTGGTTTCTTCATAATCCATAAATAACCACCACATATTCTACTATTTAAGATAATTTTACACTGAAAATAATCTAATGATTCATCAACTAATGATGATTTTTGTGCACGACTAGTTCTTGATGTAAGCCAATTACCAAGTAGACTTGTAAGACATATTCCTCCTTGTTGTTCAGGCAGTAAAGTTGTATCAGATATTTTAATAGATAATTCATTAATTGGATGATGAAGTGTTTGTAAGTAATCTCTTAAATTAAATGCATAATCTGATTTTTGTTTGATATATCGTTTACTTTTATGCGTCTAGTTTGTAATAAATGAAATATTCAGAGAAAATACAGATTAGTTGTAGGTATACTAAATCATATCATCTTCTAGATGCTGAATGTTAAGATTATTGAATTTATTACATTTTATGTTTAGGCCATCATTTTGTCTATGCATAGTCTTGTTTACTATCATTGACACTACTATTATCGTATCAATGTTGATAATTTCATTTCACTATTTCGATGTAGTATGACTACTTGAACCGATTAATACATCTACTGAAGTAGCTGCCTAGTTCTCTTGGACATATGAACTGGATTTTATTGATTATATTTCCATTATTTTACTGTTTGTATGTTATGACATGATTAAGCACAGACTTGAATAATCCATCCCTCCCTAGCCTCTAAGTTTAAATGGTTTACCTAGTTGAGAGTCTTCAAAATGAAGTTAACTTGCATCAATTAACTTTTGACTTTTGTATCATCCATGGAACGTGATTCGAGTAGCCTGATATTTGTCGAAGATTGTATAGAAGTATGTATGAAGATTTCGTCCTAACAGTTGGATTAAAGTGCTAGAATGGCACTTACATAGCGGTGTTAATTAATGTACTATCACTCACAACATATCGATACCAGACTCTAGGTTACGTATAACAAACTAAGTGAATTACTCCAAGGATTACCTTATATTAGTATGAAGTATTTTAAAAGTGTGTTAAAAAGTTCTACCAGTTAGCTTGTAATCAAGCATATCCAAAGTTAGTAGACGATCATAGGCTAATCCCTGTTCATTAGTACTATTTTAAAGGAGATAAGCAAACTTTGAAAACTTATTTCTAGAATGAGTTTAATTCTTCTCAAACTATTTTCATCACCATATTCTTAATCCATAGAAACATCATGAATTATCAGCTTCATGTACTGTAAATATTTAAGTAAATATTCGATGAATATTTCATTTATCGTTATGTTGAGGTGTTGAATTTACTGATTAGTAAAGTTATTGCAGAATGGGAATTGAAATAGACTTGAACCATGTACACATACGTTTATCATACAAAGTAATTCCAGGTTTCGTTTGATGTACTTCAAAAGTCTCCAAGTCATTCAAAAAGATGTATGCTTAAACCTCATAGGGCTGTATACACTATGACTAACATTCATACAATAAAGAAGACAATTTTAGTTTATAATTTTGATAAACACTTCAGACCTTAAACAACTGAGTAGTCTATAATATGCATACACATACTAAATGATGGGGAAAGATGAGACATTTTATTCATGATATGAAAGGAGATGTAGATTTAATGGTGTGTATGCAATCAAATGAATGTGTTTATTGTTCGAATTAAGGCGAATTGTCAAACAATGTCATACACCAGCTGATTTTCATTAAAACTGTTATAAGAATACCAAGTTACCTACTCTCCTTTCAGAGTGGATTCTATTTAAAGTGATCCTATGCATAAAGTGTTTCGAGCTTATAATCACCTAGTTGACTATATTAAAATCATGATTAGAATTTATCTCTAGTTTAAAGATACAAAATGACTAAAGTTTGTGCTTCGATGAGCCCACTTCAGCTTATAGAAAACTGAACATTTTAGGCTTTCATGACCTTTCAGCTAAGATGGTATACAGTCCTTAAAGTATGTCGAAACTAATATATCACCAATCTCTTTATAATTTGAATGCCTTGGTTCTTACATCCTAATCCATCAAAACAAAATAATATAAGTCTATATGTTGAAAAGTTTACTGACTTTCAACTGTCGAATGTTGAAATCAATTCACCAATTCCTACTCCACTTACTGTCGTTAAAACAATCGATTTATTGTTTATAGCTAATTCCCTGAATAGACCATTAGAATATTCATTGTAAAATATCAACGTCAACTTTGGAATACAAGTTTATCTGGCTGACGAGTTCAAAAGGACACCAAATGTACAGTTTGAATTTTACTACCATCTAGTGTCTAAATTTATCAAAACGTATAACTAAAGGGTAACAGTGGTGCAGTTCGTTGAATATCAATTTATGCTTACAGAAACTGACTAAGCTCATTACTTAAAATAAACAATAAGAAAACTCAAGCTATATATATATAGTTAAATTTATTATCACTAATTGACTTGGGTTAGACAATCATCGCAAGTCGCGAAGAACTAGAAGACTATTTTGTTTTAGTATGAGACTCCTCAGAAGTTTACATTAACTTCTGTGTGCTAGGCCAGTGGTTTAGTGAGTGGGGGTTCAAAACAAATTATGATCCTGAATGCAAACTCTTAGTAGGGACGTGAGTCCATATTGCTGATAAGTCTTATACTAGAACGAAACAATTGTTATGTACTTCCTTCTAGTTTCTAACTCTTGTGTAACCCAAGTCAATTTACAATATTTAGTACAAATTATAATATTTTTACTTGATTTACTTCTGGTTGATTTTTCATTTTCTCAATTGAACTAAGTGATTTTCGACTTTTTGATGATGAATTCAATAAACGACTATTACTTCCATCATCTTCTTTAGTTAAATCATTTGTTAAAGAAGTCAATGACTCTGAGTGTATTTGTGATTCACGATTTAAAGGTATAGTTTCTTTGATGAATTTACTTAGCTTTATTATTATTCACCGTTTTTGATGTTCTGTGTGAAAATACTTTTCTTTGTGTTAATAATTTCTCTTCATTTGTATTATTTATATTCACATAATACGGCGGTGGTAAAGGTCTTTGCTTTGAATCAGTCAGATTTCGATCTATAGGCTGAATACAGAATGCAGAAAATGTAAAGTATTGTATACAATTATGTAAATTTGTATTATTTTGTAGGTATTTCTTAGATAAGAATTGAAGGAACAATGTTGTAAGGGAAGAGAGAATTAATGGATATGCTTTGATATTAGCTGAAAGACAAGTAAATACCAGTGATTGTTGGTTTCAAAATTGCATGAACTGACTGGATCTAGAAATTTAACTCACCGGATTACAACTCAGTGGCTTGAGGTTTAGTCTCTTATCTAAAGGCTTAAATGCACAGCATTTAATCCCCAGTAAATAAGCATATGCACTACAGTGAAAAATCGTATACTAGAATAAAATAGCTATCCAGTACTTCTTAGTTTTTAATGGTTTTCTGATCAGCGTTAGCTCGTGACTTCAAGTAATCTCCACATCACCCTATAATAACAACCAGGTGTAGGGAATCAAATATTTATTGCATTTTAACTTTAAACTACTTATCAACGCACACTGTTTATGCAGTTAAATTCACCTCCATTCCTACCACTAGCCGGATCAGTCCGATAGTCTTAACATCGGATCCCAAACAGTACGCATCCACTATGCTCTTAGATATCTAACCAACTGGTGATGTCTTTTTTGACTCAGGTGCACCATTTGACTCCACGGGTAGGGCGGTTTTGCAGCAGCATACGCCAGTGGAAGAGGTACCTTAGAAGCACATAAACCTCTTGAAGCCTCTTTACTTGAATACTATTAGTCGAGTAAGAATTTGTGAAGAACTATTATATGAACTTGCAACCTAAAGTAGTGTCTATCAACGGTATCCACTCCCCTTGTTCATTTTCGCTTAATTTCCTAATAGACATAATGTTAGAAATAATGAGTGTTTAGTCTAAATTTTCAAGAATCGATCAATTACGAGGTATAATAATTGGTATAGAGTAAACGACACAATATATCCCGTCTATGTGAAGACACTGGCTAAATGCCGAGTCATTTGATATCTTTTCATGCCTTAATTATTTCGTCTTATCTTTCTCTGTTTTTACAGTCACTCGTGCAATCAATACTTTACCTACTGTGGTGCCCGTTTTGTTGTACTAATGGGTTGCACACATTAACCGGGTTCTGTATTATGCACAAATTACTGGCTCAAAAGAATCAAGGCATCTTGGCCCCTTAGCGAGCAATGATTTGATGATGTATATGATCAAATATCGGTACTCTATGAGTGTTGTCTACTTTTAATAACTACATTTTAGAATTATAAGGTGAACACAGAAAAAGTTGAAAAATCCAGTTACCTTGGTTAGTAGAATGACTCTGAATTTGACTAAGTTTGACAACATTCTAGTGACCTTTATAAACTGGTGACGAGATTTCTTCAGACATCACTCACTACCAGAAATGATGTAAATTCAAGATAAGTAAACTATTCAATCCACTATGATCGTTCTAGATGTTGTTTTGGTGCTGTTTTAAATCCGAATCATATATATATAACGGAAGAAAAGAGTATCCTAAGCATGCTTACATTGTTACTCTAGGTAATGAAGAGATTCCCCGTTATAATAGAAATAAAAGCGGAAGTATACTTTTGGTCTCATAGTTCATATACCAACTTAACTTTTAAAGTGGACTATTTAACATACTTTTCTGTGTAACGACTAAGTATATCAATTAATTTTTGATAAAAACCCCAATAATAAAAATCATTTAAGTCAGATGACATATTTTGTAAAAATGTTTTGTATGTGGAAGGCGGTTTAGGGGCAGCCTGGAGAGAACACTGAACCTAGGTTTCACGATATTTGGCACTCAACAGCAAGGCGTACCTGTAATCGTCAAGGGTTGCAGACAATGTAACTGAATGACTCCGGATCGAGTTCACAAGATAGCATAACTTTTCTTATAGAGTTCAGCTACGTCTTGCGGAAAAGTGCCAAATAGCATTAAACCTTGGTCCTGGGTTCCTATCCAAGGCAACTATTATCGATAGTATAATATAAACCTTATTTTATCTAGATTCATCAAAAAACTATTGATAGAATGTGTTACCTGATGTAATCAAAATAAACCATTTAGTCGTCATAGCACTGTTTAATGTTTATGTTTAGGTGATTGTATTCATCTCATATAAACTGTCGATTGGTTACCAGTGAAAACCAGGGAGCACTAGACAATTATTTCGTCTTGGTTCGGAACTCCTTACGAGGGTACACCTTCGATTCCGCCAGGTAATTGAAATATTTTACAATATATAATATAGATCAATTTATATTAAGAACATATAGGCAAAAACTTACTTGGAAATCTAAATTTATCTCATCATTAGCATCAAATGAACGTGACATAAATTTGTAGACTTCTTCATCCTCAGCACTAAGATGTTCTTGTGTTTGTACTGTCTCTTGCAGTGATATTTGTGGGTGGAATAAATTTGGTTTTGGAGGAAGTGGTGGAGCTACGTTTGGTTGCTGTATTTGTGATTGATACTGTTGTTGTAATAATGGTGTTAATCTATTATGCAATGGTGATTTCTCCATCAAAAAACTTTCTTTACACAATAACGGTTGAGTTGCTGCTATTGACGAAGATGATGATGAACAGTTTATAGGGGTTAAAAATCCTGTCATAGAAATATTCGATGTATTGGTATTGAAAAATCGTCGACTAGGTAATTGAGTTTTTGACGTTCCATATAACAGACGACTTGTATAATCATCATCATTGGTTGGTGAAGAACTAGCGTTAGCTAATTCGACGTAACCATTTTCTGAAGCATATTTTGTAGGCTCTAGAATGTTATTTTTCCAGAAAAAAACAATACTTTAAAAGTGATATTCGTTTTAATGGAACTATAATTTTAATTTAGTCGTATATAAAACACTTCCTTCTTTGTGTTTTGGTACGAGCTCTTTTGGTGAATAAACACTGTACAATAGCTGGCATAGATTTAATCTTCTATAAGCTAACACTGGTTCATAAAATTATTGACCGTCCGTCTAAACGACATAAGTAGGTATAAAGTACTTGAACGGGGTCAATGTTTCAACCCTAGCCTGTGTTTGAACCTTTAAATTGGCAATAGGTTTTCTAAAACAGCGATGACTTATCCATATCTAGACTCAGTATGATCTCAGCTACACTTTAACACCACGTTCACCAGTCATAGCCCTTTTACTGATATTTTGACTGTATACAGTTTAGTCGTTTTGTTCGTCACAGATTGATGTTAGTTAGATATCAATAAAAGCCAGAGGGCAGTAGACACATGCTTCGTCTAAGTATAGGACTCTTGAGCGATGCGCAAACTCGATTGCTCTAAGAAGTCCAGCCTACGCTTGACCTTTAACACCACTGAACCAGCCAGAGTCCAGTGGTATAATTTCCGATTCCATTAATTTGTGACGAAACGCGGTTGTCATCCGCTGTCTCACTTCTAACACGTCTATGGAATGTTAAGCGTTCTCCATTTTAAATGCTCTAGGTTCGATTCTTTGTGGTAATTAATGGCGGTCACTTCTGAAGAGCCTTTGGTAGAGTGAAATAGCTTATTAGTTCTCTCTGGTTTTTAACAGTACCTGACCAACATCAATATTTGGCGAAGATAAACAACTAAACATAACACCTATTTCCACTAAACCACTTCAATTTCTTTATATAATTGTCTTGTTAGTTTCATTTCACTTTGATTATGTAGTGTGGTAATTTTAGCTAAGTATATTTGTGTTATGCACTCGGCGGATTATGATGGTTTCTATATATAAAAATGCCTTTCATAATGAGTTGGCTTCAGTTACAGAACCTGAAAGTACTACTCAACAGTCGCATCCTACTACCAGACTCTAAGTAGTGTTTAACTGATTTTAATGGACTAGATCGAGGCAGTTAACTTAAAGCTATAATTTAAATCAGTGAGATGACAATAATTGATATAGGTATCTAATCATCGATGGTTAAATTTTGTGATTCATATGAAATTCGAGAAATCACGTGTGCAGATTTTTGCATGAACTTCATAAGATGAAGTCAGGTTATCGATTTTCTAATAAGTAGTTCCAATGGTAATACAATTCTGTAGATAATTTAGAACATTTCCGATTGATGAAGAATCTCTCGTGTAATAAAGTAACCGCAATAACGTATTAACCAGCATGTTTATTTGTTATGATCCGGCACTAATAAATACTGGTTTCAACTAGTTTCAAGATAATGACTTTTACAATGTCAGCATGAAAAACTGAAAATATAGTTTTGATAAATGATCTCATAATGAGTAACTATATAAGATACATCTATACAGAGTGCTTAAAAACTTTTATTTTAGTAAGAAATACGTTATTGTACTCTATGGTAACGTTGGCTCAAATAGGCAGGTTGGTTTATAAGCAATGATTTCGTTATTGTTCGGAACAATAACTTCAGGACTTATCATCATGTAGTTTTATTCCATAGATAATATTATCTTTGTAGGTTTTCTTGTTCTAGTTGATTTTAGTTATTTGGAGTCAACCAGTGATGTCATTCAGAAAGATAACAGAAAATTCATAATCAAACCATTTAGCTCATCGAATTCAATATTACCAATAATGTCCGCCTTGACCAGAAATCTTCCCAATCACTTCAAGTCACTGTTCTATCATGAATAAAAGTACATACCTACTACGTGTTCTGATGTTATTTGTATGGGTAAAATTAATTATCATTAACTGACGTTTTTTACTTTCAAAATAGATCCCAAAACAACTTAGTTTATTATGAATTTTTGCAAGATAATGAGTACTACTGTTAAACGAAAATGCTTAAAAGGCATAGGATAATTATGATTATTATGATCAGATCATCAGACCATTACATCATCTCATAAATAATTTCAATAAATAAGAAAAATTATGCCAAATTGTTTATGATACTACTTAACGTTTTATAAAAAATCTAAAGAGAAACAAATCAATTTTCTGGTTAAAAAAATCAATTGAAAAGTTTGAAAAACTCAAACTACATAATAAAACATGTTTTATTCTATTTTTTAGTGATAACTACTTAAATTAGTTTAAAAAGTAGTAAACAGTTTGGCAACATACTATAATTATGTCTTATTATGTTAACTCAACAATTTCGATTAGATGTCATTTGAATAAAACTAAATTACTACAACGTGAATTCTTTTAAATGGTTGTTAAGCCATAAATGTTACCTGCTAACAAATATTCATATATAAATGTACTGAAAATCACTTACGTTGAGTTTTGTACGAATATGGTTTTATATTCCTTACTGGTATACTGGAGCGAATAGGCGTTGGTAATCTTTGTCGTTCAGCGTTAGCAATTGATAAATCACCATTTTGTTGTAAATTACTTAATTCATTATTACTATTATCTTTGAAGTAATTAGTTGAATTATCATTAAATTTGCGTGTTACATTAGTTGATCTAGTAATATTATTACTGTTATTATTACTATTGAGACGATAGGAATCTAAAAGATAGTGAACACTTGAACTGTTTGTCCGTTCAATAGTACTCGATTTTCGCCAACCTTCAATAAATAGGAATTCATTAAAACAAGCGTTTATATCATTTCATTTGTAGAAAACTGAAATTATCCTTCAATTTTAGAAAATTCTTTAAATTCAATGGATCTATGATAAAATCAGTTAAAATTTAGTCGGTAACAAACCATAATTCGTAATCCCTGGAAAACCCTTTACCTTAGTAGTAGTAACGCGTTCTGAAGTGAATAGTTTCGTAAGGAATATTTAATAAGAAAACAAGTCACATGTAGTTCCTGAGTGATACATATAACTAATAACATTACGTAATAGTCATATAACCTTATGCGTTGGGAGGCAATTGTAATCCAACTCAATTAAGCAGTTCTATTGTGATCGACGAGAGATTTGGAGGTCCTGAATTTGATTTTATGTTGGTTCATGAGTGGGTTTATCTGAAGATTCCAAACCACTCAAATTTCAATTGGCTCTATGCCTGTTGTAATGAGATTAACGCTAAAGTATTTCAAAGCATAAAAATAAATTTATCATCCTTCTGCAACCAATCTTCATTTTCATTTAATCGGTTGCTATAACGTTTTCCAGGTTACAAGTTAAGAAAAGTAATACACCTTGTGGTTGTTTTTGATGAGAATCTATTCTCAAATCGATAAGTGAATGGTCTTTTCTTGAATCCTGACAGTTAATTTTGAAAACAACTATCGATGATAAACATTTATTCATTAAAACTATTTTATAACAACAAATATTTATCTGCATAATTTTGATTGACATATCATCATACTACTCATAAAATAAAGATAATTTTCTCTAAAATATTCCTGAATCTATAAGTTGTAATAACATCTAAAGTATGCAGTTACAAAGCATTTGTTTCCTGTTTCTAGGTAATTATGTAACAACAAATACAGTGAAACAATTAATTCGCTCCCCCCTGCCCACACAACAACATTCGATGAAATCATTTTGTAGTTATGTTACCGAAAGAAAACAACCTATTTCATTACAAGACTTTTACTTTGCATGGTATCAGAGTTACGTAATAATTGACATAAAGTTATGTTATTTAACTATTGTATATTTAACTAATTGAAATATGATTCATCTTTTAAATTTTCATCTGGTGTAAACAATTTTGGTAAATTAATGTTTAATAGTTTTCATTGTAGATGAAAAAGTCTTTATGCATTTCTTTCTTCTGATGCTAGTTTAGACAAAATTTAAATGGTATCTTGTAGAATCAATCAGATAGTCATAGGCAACTTCAAACGTATAGGAGATATACATTAACCTAATGTGTTATACCATTACCATAATAAAATAAAATTAATTTTAGAAAATAGTTTGAGAGGATAGGCTACAAAAGTATATGTAAAGGAATAGGGGGATGCAAAGTCAATAAACAGAGAAATAATGAATACGTCTTTTCTGAAAGTATTGTGTACTATGTGTTGGGTAGTTTGGCTAAGTAGACTTCACCGACTTATTGGCTGATATTATTTCAGTATGTACTTTAAAGTGATTTTGTCACGAGCGATTAACTACTTGTTTTATAAGATTGATTGATATTCATAAGTGTGTTGACATTGTATGTGAATATATTTCGATTTTCTTCTCCATAAACGTAACTTCCTGATCTTGTGTTTGTTAGTCCGTTGTCTTGATAGATTGGCCCATTTCTATATGCCTATTGATTTGCAGGTGACATAAATCCTAGGCTGGTGGAAATTCCATGGCCTTCTTTGTGTTTCTTCTACCCACTATTCTGAAGCTGGCGCATTCGAATTCATGGTCATATTTACAAACATTAATCGATATCAATAAAAATATGTTAATGATTTTGAAAGCTGTTTAACGTTTATGTATAAATATACAAAAACGTCGGACAGTATTATTTTTGCAGAATATTCTGATGATGTCAATTAGTAAATCTATGAAAAATCTGTAATCAAATAACTCAGCTCATAGTATACAATAACTATCGATATCACTTCCAGGGCTGCAAATCATTCCCATCATAACAAAATGAATGCATCTGTATCACTATAAGTGACGCTGAACCATCTCGCCAAGTTTAGTAGTTATCACGTGTGCCATAGCCAAATAGTCCATACTTAGCTACATAGTTCAAACCAATAGTCAATTACCTCAGGGACATAATTTAAGCACCATTAAGTTTTTATTAATCTACTAATACTCCATTTAACATTTCGTATCAACTAATTCACTAGATGTAGCAACTATTTATTATTACTAGACAAGTGGAATAAGAAAGAAAGAATTAAAGTTTGTTTACTGGGATACAGTAAACTGTTTCACGAATCAAATCCTAACATACTTTATGTAAATCAGTAATTGGAAATAAGAGAATATTGAAGAGTATACATTTAACTAAGTAGTTTGACAAAACATACGTAAACGTTAGTAAATAACTGTTTCACTCCAAAATGTAGTTTCATATCAATGTGTAGTGCCATTCAGTTATACAAGCAAACTAAATCAGCTTTCTAGTTACTGTAAAATTTACAGAAATAACACTACTAGTTAAATCCATCATCGTATTTCCAAGCATCATCCCACTTTGTTTACTAAAGGGCAACAAAAGCTATAAAGAATTCAGTCTTCGAACATTCAATCTGTCAAAATGATAGTCATATACAACTTTGGATGAAGTAGACTGTGACAAAATCAGTAAGGTGACTTGTCAAAGGTAGTTGATTAGCAAAGTTTGTAAACAATAATAAAAGTACTGATAAACATTCAGATATTTTATTTGCTACACATTTCAATAAACATTCTCTCACCTGTAATATTTTGTCTTGGTGAATGCCGGTAAGTTAAAATATCATCTTCAAAACTACGCTGAAGTTGTGAATGATATTTATTGTCGGTGGAATACTCACTGTCGGTTGTTGGATTCACTTTACCACTTATTAAATTAGAATTTCGAAGAATATTGGGTATCATTGTATTTGAAATAGCATGTTGATTATAAAGCGATGCTTTATCTATCCCTTTCATCACATGTCGATGTAATCTGTTCTAATGGAGTTCCAGGATATGAAACTTTTTGCTTATAAAATGTTTTCTCTAATGCGCTGTCCTGTTGAACTTTTGGACTAGTATTAAGCTGAGTAAAAGGGAGAGTAGATTTATGCATATTATTAAACTACTGAATACTGTTGTTAGTAGTAAACTAATTCGTCAATCAGAAATAAAGTTACACTGGATTATTCATTTCAAATGCTTCCCTACTTGGGAGTAATTAAAACACAAAGTGAATTTTAGTCGAGGTGGTTTTGTGGAGAACGGTATTTAGTTTATTGTTTGTATTCGTCATAAAACTTATCTTTGATGGGCATCATTAAAAACCAAGGAACACTGGACAGCTGTTTCTTCCGAATACAGGGCTTCTCAGAACTGTACACAATCGAACTCACCAGGAAATTGGGCGCACAGCCATATTATCTCTTGGCGAACTCTTAATCACCAGGATTATTGAGTTGATGTCCGGATAAAGAGTTCTTATTTTAATTAATTTTTGATGTAGCCACATGATTAGTCAATGCCGTTGTCATTAATTGCTTCACTCCCATGTTCGCAACGACACCTTAAGGTTGTGGGTTTGACTCTCTGATGAAGTTAAGAGTGGGTGTTGTCTTGGAGTCTCATAAAAAGAACGAAACAGCATTCCTGACTTTTTAAAGATTTAAGAGGTGTCTTAATTGGATCAATTTACGGTGATTACTAACAACAAAATGAGTTTGTTGGAAATAGCATATACCTTGCCATTTCAGCAATTTTGCTTAATAATTAAATATATAACAAATCGATGTTCGCAGGGTACTAATAAAAAACATGAAATACTGAAAAGCTGTTTTGTTCTAGTGTGAAACTCAACTGTGCGCACCACCGATTCCGCACCACGGGGCTTCAGATTGATGGCAGGTTTGAATTCGCCACAGATTGATGATGGCAGGGTACCAGGGTACTAGAACGAAACAGCAGTCCAGTGCCTAATACTTTTCAAAGGTACCCTGCGAACATCATTCTGTGATATATATTCAATCAACTAAATTACCAATATCCACTAAAAAAACCATCTTAATTGAATTTCGCTTAGGTTAATAACATTATTCTATCAAACGCTGATTATATAATCCATGTAAATGACTGAGAAACATGTTATCAACGATTTACTTCACGAATATTAGTTATCGTTTAGTAATAGCTTCTATATTATAGGTTCTCTTAATAACTGATAGGTCTTAGCAACTAACTGATGTGAAAATGGTACCATAGAGCAACCTTATTAATGATGAACATAAAAACAATGACATGTATAGCTTAAAGCAACGTCATAAGCTTAGTTCCACCCTCATATACGGCACTTACCCAGGCATAATTAAAGGAAAAATAATTGAAAGTTCAGGATAAGTCACTCATATTGAATGATAAAGATACTGAGCATATAGTTTAATTTAATCAAAGAAAATATAATTAACAATCAGCTCTATACGCGGTTATTATTCTGGATGAAAAACAAACTCTGTTTGAAGTATAATTGAAATGATGAAATTTCGAGAATCTGTATAAAGTACGTAAATATTGTTGCTTAAGTAATTAGGTTCCATTTTATACCAAAAACTTCACAGCTTAACAATAATGGTAATAATAATGATTGGAAACATATTTAATTAACTCAAAAGGAAATATTTTACCAGCATTAATCTCTTTGCTAACAATGCAACTGATGCATCCGCTGTGGCTAGTCTCTGTCGTTGAACCATTAAATGTTCCAATAATAAATTACGTTTGGTTTCCTGTTGCTAAAATAAATGTAAATGTATGAAGAAAATGTAATATGGCAATCAAATAAAATATTGTTCAGTACAGTTATCTGAATGGCCAAAACACTTATATTATGTCATTTCAGTAAATTATCAGTACTTATGCCATTTATATGTCCAAAAATAATTAGCTCTTTGTTATGACTTACTTGCCTCTGGTGGTTTCTTGACTTTTGTTCACATACATTTCTATACGATATTCCATCTCATGACATCAGATCATTTTAGTATCTTTAAGTATTAGATCTATTCAAATTTTTAGTTTTCCTTTGTCTTAGTGGATAGATTAGTAAACGGATTGTATCTACTTCGTTTTCACATAGATTTTGAAATAGATCAAGTAGGGAAATTCTAGTTTTTCTTCCACACACGTATGTTGTGCATTCATCATTCAGTCTTTGAAGTTAAGGTGCGTATTGCAATCAGATAACTATCCACTCAATTTGATTTTTGTAGGATTTAGTAATTAGCAGTACATAGTATGAATCATTATTTTTAGCCATTGGAAAGTACTTTGCCAGACAGAATTTTACTTGGTATAGTGTTTAATTATTGAAGACAATCATTGGAAAACCTACTTACAATTTTACATGACGCGCTGTCACATGCAATACTCGGGTCTGTATCATCCAGTATGTTAGTTGTGGACACAACTATTCAACTGTTTAGTCAAGTTAATAATTCTAGTCAGTACTTAGAACTTGGCAAATATTATTTTAATTATTACTCAATAATAAATAATGCAATATAGTTTATGTTCAGTTACTGAAGATTCTCCTAGTAATTATTATAAAACTAAATTTAACTGATCTCTGTTGACTTACTAGGGACCCTGAGAAAAATGTCCCAGAACTCTCTTGTACTTGCATACTGATTATATTTTGCATAATCGTTATCAGTAAATTCTATGACACTTCCAGGGTTTTGCGTTAGTTTTTCAATGTAAGTATTTATACCACTATATTTAAGATCCTTTTGTCGATTAGTTTAAAATAGAACGCAACAAACATCCTCGATTACATTGTTACCCAGAGTACCCCTACTTCATAGAGTTAGCAAATGTCACATTTCAGTGCTAAACAAGTTGTGTAAATGTCATCAATACAATTAGTATATGATGTGAAGTGATTGTTAAACCATTAATTCAACTGTTTCTTTTAAGCTGTGAAGTTTATCAAAACTAAATTTTTAATGCTACTTTGTACTTCAGAATGACGAGTTTAAAATTGGTTACCGTATTTTGTTAGATACAGAAATTCCAGTTTACTCACTTCTAACTCCATCATTAAAGAACTTCTATTCATCTGTTGTACAGTACTACATAACTGTAATGGGAAACACTAACACAAGTATTAAATTACCCGACATTCAACCTCTGGTTAGTGAATTTCAGTCCTTCCTTACTTATCTCATTTTGGCTAACAGACAATACCATTAGCCTTTAAAATATGTTAAACGAATATGCATTTATATGTGAACCATGTAATAATTATCGAAACTAGATTCAAATAGAATTAACATTGTTGTTACAATAGAATAACTTTATACTCAAGTCGTTTAGCACAATATCATGCATTCATCCCACTTCTGACATATACAATATGTTTTTCTGCCTTTAATTATTAAAGGATTCATTCTTGTGTACTAATATCACATTAATTCAGTTATTTTTTTTACAGATATAATGAGATTAAAGTCTGAAGCATTAGAAATTACATTGTTTACACAGTGGGTTATAACAAATGGATAAATACATATTATATAATAAACTGTATATCATGATAAGCTCAATGCATACAGTATTTATTGTTGAATATAAAGTAGTAAAATAAGAAAGTCATACAGTAAATCAAAATCATAAGCTACTCAAAAGTAGCTTATAAGTAGCGTAGAATTGAACATGTAAAAAAATGAATGTTTTTGTTTATTACAATGACTTACTGATGAATTACTTTTATTATTATAAATATCATCTATTGATGTTGTGGTTTTCGATGATGATGTATTGCTAACAATAGGTGACGTCATAGGATCGAAACTATGCTTAAATGTACACAGTGATTTTGGTTGATGAGTAGACGTATCATTTTCATTATTTGCAGATGATTCAATGTACATGTAATTGTTTTGTGCATATATACTGGAAAGATTTCTATCTGGTTCACTAGATTTTAACTGAAATATAAGGAGAAACAAAACCCGTGTAGTTAGTAAAAATACCTCGGATGCTTAGACTGTCTGAAAATACTTGTCTTCCTAAAATCTTGCTTTGTAGAAGACGAAATCAGTGGAACTTGTAATGTTAGACTGGGACTATGCTGTAAACAGAACATTTAGTTACCTAGTTAATCTTTCTATGCCAAACGAATTACTCCTGGTGGTAATTAAGTGCAAATGAATTCTCTTCTTTTGTCGCCTAATATTTTGTCTCACAGTTTATATGTTCTTATCAAAATTCCCCGTATAAATAATAATTACTAATCGTATCTCTCAGTTAAGATAATATATCCTTGCCATTGAAATATATTTCCCCTTAGCTGATAATGGACATAACGTTAATGTTTTAAAATCCACTAAAAAAACTAGTAAGTTGACAAGTTTAAATTTATCATACTTTTCAAAAGCCATGGCCATAATAATGACATCGTAGTTAATCTTGATCTGTCATTTTTAACTTTGGTAACATAGCACGTTTTTTCCGACTTCCTATTCCATCTTGTCTAAGCATTACTTAGCTAATCAATGAATTTTGCATTTGCCATTACATAACCTATCTTTCAGACTTTGTATTCATATCAATAACTTCAATAAAAATGTAACTAACTGGAGTGGATAAAAGTTGCCTATCTTTAAATAACTTGTAATAAAAATAAACAATTTTGTTCCATTCTGGTATAAACGGTTTCGTGGAGACTATTGAGCCTCACTGTTTACATAATGAACAGACTCCAAGCAAGCAACTATTAAATACTGTGAAGCTTTGAGCATCTTTGAATGCTATTACGAAATTCCCGAATTGTTCACATCGGGGATTCTAGTAAGGATTAAATCAAGAACTTTTAGAAAAAGCTGATCAGTAAACTGACATACGATGCTCTGTACTTGTAACTACTGTTGATTTACTAATTTAAGTAGTCAAAATTTGGTGACATCTATGGGTCAAAATCTCACTCACTGTTAGTCATAGATTCACACTTGAACTATTTTAGAGAATTACTCAGTAGTGAATACAATATTATTGGTTTAGAAAGTTGAGTTTATGTTTACTACGTGACACATATTCGTTTTTACATTATCAGTATATGAACTTTGATTTAGGAACTTTTCGCATCAATGTTAATGTATTATTTTGGTTCATCAATTGAGAGTTTCATTAAAATGGACAGGGAGACGATAGAGAAGCTTTTCAGCTCACGTAGATGAATTTCGTAATGTTTGGTTTGTATGATAGAGAGGCTTCCGTTGCGACTCTGAATAATTCTTTCAGCTTATACTTTGAATAGAAGAAAGCATCTATTTGAAGTCAGCGTTGAAAATATTATTCAGGATTACAGCAACAACTCTGCAATCCAAGTAACGAACTCAGAGAACCTAACATTACCGAAAATGATATTTTTGAACTAACTTATCACTTAAAGTAAATAGTAAGCAATCATCTTATTTTATTACTAATAGCATCCAAAGCTGGTAAGTAAAAATAATGTGTACACAAAATGAAAACTTACAGTATGTGTTGAGTTTTCAATACTTTTCAACCAATGAATGTATTGACTTTCAAGATCCTCCGTTGTTAGCTGTTGACTTTGACTACATAGTTTATTAATACTGGGATCAGCCATCCCCACTTGTCTCTGTTGTTGTTGTAAAGGATTTATTTCCTCATTACTCAAACTATTAGAAATATCCTAAGTTGGAAAAAGATAAAAGTCAAAGATTACACCAGTCTTAGATCTATCATGGATTTATTTAACGTATCATCAATCAATTATATTTAGTACAGAAATTGAAAGATTAATAAAAGTTGTCATGTACTTTCAGGTTGTTTGTTCACTTTTTTTATTTATAAATTTTTGTAATACAAAAATAATCAGCATCTTTATTGGGTGAAATGAATTCATTTTCATATTTCCCATAATCACACTCTTCCATAAACACACAAAATTGTGTAAATAAGTATAATGTCATATTGAATGTAACCTGCATAATAATTATTTTGGTTTCATTAGTGAATAATAGTCTTAGTGACAAGTTCAATTCATAGATGAATGGGATAAGTCAGTGAAAGGGTAGTCATGATGCAATCGAGTATGGGAAACATGTATTAATTATTAAGTTAACAGTTGCCAAAGTAATGACAATTGATATTACTTATGAAATTTACTAACTATAACAATGGTGACGACAATATTAGAATAAAGTTGGGTGAAAGGAGACCAAACTACATTGAATACTAAATTAATACGATGGGTGATGGGGTTGTAAATGTTTAACTGAACAGTGTAAGCTAAACATTGAAGATGCCACTATCACTACATAATTATTATTAATAAAAGATGAAAAATGTTTGTAAAGAGTAAAACAAAGTAAAACGAAGTGTAAGGTTTTATGACATGCAATAGTTGTCTTACTTTAGAAAACTTCGAAGAATTATTTTAACTTAAGCACATCAAAACCTATTTATGTTTCCGGTTTGTTTTTTCTGAGTTATTAAGTCAACAGTTTTGATTTTTTCATCTTCAGACAACATCTATATGCATGATATGATGAAATGTATTTAAGTTGTTTTAAAGAAAAAAAACAAGGTTTAGTTTAATAAAGTTGATCTATGGCTAGTCATAGAATTCAGGATATGCATTTCGACTTATCTACGTGTTACGGCAGACCACTAAAGAAGAGTGAAAAACTCCCAGAACTGTGTTTTCGAGATCTAATTCATTTATTCTGGTAGTGAGCAGTGTAAACATTACATTTCTATTATTGTTACGTTTCTCTTACCTTATCCTCCCGTTTAGCATATTTACTGTTATTATATTGTCTCTCATTACGGACTACAGTTAATTAGTTGTGCACAAGTAGTTCCTATTCACTACCACCAATTCCTTAGATCTGTATTAATGTTAGTTTCCTAATTGGTTTGCTGTGCGGTCTGATTTTATGTATATATAAAGAAATGCTTAAAATATAATAGGATTCTGTCTGGTTGGCTTTTCGGCTCGTATTCTTCTTATTTCAGCTTGGGACTCAGTGGGCATAAAGCAGATGCACGATTATCGACTAGGCACTCGGCTAACCAACTACTGAATTTCTCGCCTCATAACACTACGATAGATCAGATAAATGTACTTGCATTCTGGTGTGTTGATATTTACAATTAGGCTCAAACCCAGTATATTTTATTTCAAACAACTAAGGTGCTGTTCATTGATTTACTGAGGTTGAATAACTGTTAACAAGATCATAAATAAGAAAATATTTGTATTTGTTGAATTTTAATGCTGAAAACCATTCACCTCTGAACCAATTGACTTGAAAGAATCTTAAACTACAATCTATTCAAGATGTATGTCTATCAAGAGAAACTACATTCTCTGGAAAATGAAAACATTTACTTTGTTCCGCATAATAAGAAATTAAACGTTACTTTCTCCTCAAATGATATTCATTCATCTTTTAACCGTATTGTAATGAAAACCTAATGGTTGTCAGTTTTCTTGTAGACAAAAGAAAAAAAATTTATTTGTATAATTTCATACTGTAACAAGGCGATTACAGAATTAAGACAATTAACTCATGCTAAACGATATTTGTCTTATTTAGAGTAGTGTCTTTGGAGACTGGTATTTAATCTGTTGTTTGTATTCGTAACAAATTGGTTTTAATTGAGTACTATTGAAAACCAAGGAGCACAGGACAGATGTGTTTGTTTTAATTTGGATATCCTACTCACTGCAAACGCTTGTCAATAATCTCCATAAAGATCACCTTAAATTAACTATAATGTTCAGCCCACTAATGATTAACTTTGGAATACTCCTAGAGTTCTACTGAAAAATCGTGACTAGTGAAATCCAGACACCTTTAGAGTAAGACAGTTACTACCATCGTCAATGAGTGATTATTGCACTATATCTCAAATTGATAGAAATGAGAGTTCTACCATTGGATTTCACCCCAAGTAGTGTAAATGACATTAAGTCTAGCTTGTAACCTTAAGGTCTTGAGTTTGATTCTTCGGATGAGTAGAGCGTGCACAATATTGAGGAATTCGTATCTGGTCGAGATAGCTGTTCTATATTTTCAACGGTACCCAACTATGGTCGATTTGTAACGAAAAGAAACAAAAATTAATTCATTTTTTTATTTCAAATGTGTGGTGATGATTTAAATAGAGATTTTCTACATTGAAAATGATTGGTTAGTAAATCATGAACAAACTGTTTTCGTCATTCCGTCATCGATAAAAAAACCAGCCACCATCGGCACAAAATCAATTTTATGATATTCAGGTGCTGTCTATCCTGTTGAAAAGTCATGTGAAATAGGTAGTCAATTTAATCTTTGTCATTTCCCCTTAAAATTATAGAGTGATAGGAATAACAAATAATAAATAATTATTTATTATTATTACTCTTACAAACAGGTATTTTAAAAACCTGAAGGTTGTGAGAATGATTTCATGGTAGAATCGTGAATACGCACTGGTGTTCAGTGCTTTCTAGTTTCCAGTGGATTTTTGACTCAAGTTAAATTATGATATAGAGTACAAACTTATTAATCCCTGCAGCACTCAATCACAACTATACTTTTATCAACAGATAACTTCACCTGATGAACTGTTGAAAACGAATGTAGAATAGGATAGGTGTTTCGTTTTCATTTAAAAATGCACAATTCGGTTAGATAATTGTATGCTCACTAAACACTGAATTTGTGATACATTATTAAGGTTGTAATCCAGTGAAGCTCAAACATATTAAAAATGAGGCATTCATCATAAATGCTACTGGATGAACTTCATACTAATACATCATGAGCAGACTAAAATTTGAAATGTAAACTTTCAAACTTCAACTTATTAGTTTGAATATTCATATATTTTTTTCTTAAACTTTATATTTCCTGATTTCAGTTCATTGTACGATCATTAATACACAATGGCAAAGTTACGTGTTTAAATGTAATAACTGTTTAACTTCCTTCAATAATTTCTCAGATAATATCAATTTATAGTGAAAATCTTCACATTGAATTAATTGTAGTTTGATACATCATTGAACTAAATCAACAATGATAAAATGTATAAGTCGATTATGAAATTGTTCTCAACATTATAAATTAGTTCTTAACCTACTACAAAAGTGTACTTCATCAATTCTTATTCAATTACTTGAAATGTGCATTTTAAGTACATTTTTAATATAAAAAAAATAAACAATCAATTCAGTCAATTTCACTTTTTGATACGAACTAGGTTAATTACTTATTAACAGTTAAAGTATTTTTTGATTAAAATGATAGAAGTTTATCTACTTTATGTTTTCTTGCATATTACAACTACATTGTTTAAATGATTCTATTGTTTATTTCATTTTAGTGTTGAATCACTCAGAGTTGATCATTTCAACAATGGTCTATTATAATTGAATTGAAGAGGTTTTATAGAGATTGTTATTAAATTTAGTTGATTGAATTCGTCACAGATAGATGTTGGTAGGATACCACTAAGAACCAGTTAGCACTGGAAAGCTGCTTTATCCTAGTATGAAACTATTCAGCAGTAAGCACTGTAGATTCCTTCCGAAGTTTTGAACTTAGGGCCTTTGTTTTGGTTAATATCTAACCCAATCAGTCACTGGGGCTACGTCCATTGGTAGAATACTCACTTAAATCAGTTTATGATATAGCGCGACTTTCATCTAATGTCACTGGTGATAAGTGTCTTACTTCGGACAAATCTGAACTCTACCAGTCACGACTTTTCATTACAACATAAGGATATTCCAGAAGTTAGTCCATTAGGTCTTAGCCTAGCAGATATTTTTATGGCCAATCTTGAAAACACAAAACCGAAAAAGTTGATTAAGGAAATGACGCATTATTCAAGGTACGTGGATGATACCTTTATTGTATGCAGTAATGAACAACATGGTAATTACTTATTTAAAACTTTCAATCAAGCACACTAAGATATTCAATTTACTATGGAGGTTGAAAAGATAATAAACTTCATTTCTTGGATATTGCTATGCAACATCGAAAAGATGATTCTATGCAACAGTCGATCTACAGAAAAACAACTTAGAATGGATTATCATTTAATTTCAATAGTTTCTGTCCAATCCATTACAAAATAGTATTAGTTAAAACATTGGTTCTCAGAACCAAAAAGATATGTACTTCAGATACAATAGATTCAGAACTCACTAACATCAAATAATATGTAAAAAATAATGGCTACCCGGAAAAATTCATTAACAAATACAGTGCCCAAAGAAACTGATAAAGTAAATAAAATCACAGTCCAGAATAAGCCTGTTTACATTCAACTCCATTTTAAAGATGACGATATTGTTGCAACAATCAAAAGGAGACTTAGCTCAGGATTAAAGAGAACTTATTAAACAGCAAAATTAGTTATACTGTACATAACAACATGTTCACTGAAACAATCAAAAATCGACAGGTATGTTACTGCCAACTGTCTGTATAAATTTACGTGTACCTGCAGTAGCAGTTACATTAGCTGAACAGAAAGAAGGGCTTACTTACCCTTTAATGAACATGTTTCAAAAAATCTACGAATCACAGGAATAAAAACATTCTACAGTGCAATTGCTAAACATTTGATTGATACAGGACACCAGATTGGTATCAATGAATCATTCAAAGTGTTTAATAGACAAAAGCCTTCAAATCTTCTAAAATATGCCTAAGCGATTACCAATAAATGATTTAAACCAAACTTATGTGTCCAAAAACAGACAGTTATAAGTCTTTCTTTATCCTGGTAACCTAACTTGTCATTATTTTCATAGTTATTACTCTTTCGTCAAGTTTCATTTATTATATTTTTCTCTTTGGATCAGATTTAACATTTTTCGTTACATCACAGTTTTTAGATGGTTAAGTTCAACTTATTTATTAAATTATGTCATTTTAAGTTTAATAACTGAGCTTTATTCACATTATTCTCAAATATTTCCAACTTCCTTTTATTGTGTAATCATTTGACATCTGATCTGTATTTTGCCTTCTGGTACCTTCTTTTGTATCGGATATATGTGGTAACAGCATTTTCTCCAACAGTTTAGTTATGTTCACATGTCTAACATGTTTATATAATTTTGATTGCAACTAAGTCCATGCATTCTCATGAGTATGTTAAAACTTTGTTTTAAATATTAAATTTGTAAAATATTATTCTAAATTGTATGCAGTGGCTGATGAGAAACTAACCAAATAAAATGAATTCATCTTATTTTGTTCTTACTCTCTTGAAAATTATAAAGGGAACAAAGTGAATGAAATTTTTTTACTAGTAAACTGATTAGTACAATTCAACTGAGTTGATTTTGTGGTCTTATGCAATTTTATGTTGGTCAGTAATGACAACTTGCTTTTTAACCGAATAATAATTTTATTGTCTACTGTCTATTGTTATACCTAAAACGCATTAAAGCACAGGGTATCCTGGGAAGAATAATTACATTAGATATTGATTAGTGTGTAGTTCCATGTAAGTTGTTCTTGAATATTGAAAATCACTTAGCTGATCACTGAATTCAGAAAAAAAGTTTCTATCCAGGTTATTTTAGTGCAATAACACTAACGACATCAACTGACGGTTTTCCCTAACAGTAATACTTTGAATATCATAAGCAAGTAATTAGGTATACTAATCACAAACAATAAATTTCATAGTAATTATAATGTTTACGTGATAGATACATTTACAGTGGCTAGTCACAGTGTAGTGACTAATTTGATGTTTGCCAAGTTATTTGTTCATAGTTTTGATAGAATTCCATTGACTCAGTTGTAATGTGGCTCCTGGTCTAAGTGACTCAATAGCAATAGCATCATGTAGAGATGGGAGGTTGGTTTTGCAAGATGATTGGTAGGAGACCATGGGCCAAAGTTTCGTTCTATGAAGTGATTTAAATACTCACAAATAAATTACCTAGAAATGTAATACAAAATTTTGTGCTCTATTGATGGTTGTAAGGATGGATACATGTGCACAACACTCTAAGTGATCTGACAACGCTTACTTTTTCAAAACAACTTAAGATTTTATATTTATAACTTATCACAGAAGGCAAAACCTTGATTGTACTCCATTAATCAAAAAGTTAAATAGCTGAAAAGAAGGTTAGTGGAATTGTCAGTGGTAAGTTTTCAACTGATAATATGGAGAAAGTAAATATAATATCGAATTTTAAATCTAATTTATTCTCATGGTAAAGTTCATCAACCAAATATACTGTCTTAAGCCACACATTATGTGTGAGCGGTAATTTTGCTATTAGGCTGCTCAAATCTTAATTACTGAATGAGAGGATTAGAACCTGTGACCTAATAATTAGAAGTTAAGCTTATTAACGACTACTGCTTCGATTACAGTCTAGGTATAATCATCTTAACCACAGTCCCTGAGTTTGTAGTTAAAGATGAAAAGATAGATTTCAGTTTCAGTATCATCGGATAAATCTTACTAATGTGTATCATCAATAAAGCATTAGAATACCATTTCTTTGGGTAAAAATTTTAGCCAAATGTTTACTGAAGCAGTAAACATGTATAATGAGTAATAAATGAACTAATGAGAATAAGGTGAAATTTAGTGCAAATAGAAAAAGAAACAAGTAATCTAATGAAGTGAAAATTTATTAGTTTATTAAGTTCTTGTGTGTTTAGTGACGAAGAAACAATTGAATACGAATTTTTGTGGTGACAGTTATGTAGATCATTTTGATGGCATGATCAGATCATGAAATTTACATATTTCTCTGAAGGTGTCATTAAAATATTGATGTTCATAAGAATTATGCAGAATCCGAGTTAATAATTCCTCTTCATATGAACTAACATCAACTATAGTACATTTGCGGTGAAAGAATCACGGTTCATTATCATCGTTATGACATTGTACGACATTGGTTAAGTAACTGCTAAGAGCGGGAAGCATTGATCAAAGGTTCAGTTGTAGTACATAGTTAATCAGAAATGAATAAATAAAATCCTACCAGGAATCAAACTAACGACTTTCATGAATTGTGAATGATGCATAACTATCCCATATTCAGACAAAACATTGGTTAAGTGCCTTATGATGTTTAATGTATGTATAATTAAAGTCAGTTACTGATATAAAACCGTGTATTCAACATTCTCTACGTACCTTTAAACAAGAGACATTATTATTGTTCAAGACATCTCAGTAGTTAAGTTTTATGTGATTTCTCTTTGAATCTTACGTTTTCTTCAATACATAATATAAAGTTACCTTGTAATTATACCAAGTAAATTCTAAAACCAGATACTACTTAAACTACTAACAAGAATAATATAGAAACATACATGACAATCATTTTTTATTCGTTTCTATTAATTTTTTGTTATTACTTCATTATAGATCATATGAAGTTCATGTAGGTAATCGTAAGCAGTGAAAACACATTAGTTAAAATCTCTACTACCAGTCACTTCGATGTAGATTTGAATTTAGCTCTACTTGTTTTATTTTCGTAGTATCGCTTTATTTCATGTCATAAGAACATAAACTTACAGTAGTAAATTTTTATCGACTGATACGGTTACAGAATGTATTTTATATCTAAGATCAAAGCACACTTCGTAGCATGTTTTTGACTAGTGTAGGTGTTGGTTGGTAAAAACTGCAGACAGCCTAACCAAAACATGGAATCACTTCGTGAAGTCACTGATCGGTGCCACGTTAATACGTGTAGGCTACCTGGTAAGTGGGAGGGGGTGTGAATGCTTACTAACGATTTATGATAATATGATTTAGCACTGGTTGCAATAGCTCAGTCAATTTAAAAGATTATTTCATAGTTTTTGCTTAATAAATTTATTCTTTATTTTAGAATTATTAATATGTTCAGACTTCCATGCTAACAACGATACTACCACATACCTTACTGCTTTAGTATTCATTTTACCGTGCTGGTATGTTGTGGAAACTTGGGCTGTCGTATATACATATCGGGTTCTATGTTGCTCTTGGCGTATTTAAACTGGTACCCGATAAACGGATTATTTTAATAGTATGTATGTGAATGCTCCAAGTTACTAAATAAATGTCATCATGTTATATTTGTTCGTTACCTTCGACATATCTACTTTTATAGAAAAGACCTTAATTATCTGACAATCCTTAGTGTCACATAAAGAGTTATGTAACAACCTGAGAAGAAAATAAATACACATTAAAGATACATGATTATCTAAATATATCCGATGAAAATTAATATGATGTACTACGGAGACTCATTAATAATTCGTCTATTCTGAACACAGAATATTGGTCATTGTATACAATTATAGTAATTCACACAGATAAGTCCTCATATTACAACTGTGGGACATTTGTTCATAGTATTTTGTTAATTGTCTTTAAATTCATAGTGTCAAACTATAAACATATGACCTCAATGTAACATTATTCCTAAACACTAAATTAGCACTTAGAACTGAACAGTTTTAGTTATTACGAACTGATTAATTAGTACATTATTCTCTTGTTCTTATTTGTTACAGTTTGATCCCAAATGGATACCATTAGAACACCACGAAACATTAGGTAGCTAATTTTATTAGTTGATCCTACAAATGAACGACAGACTAGTGTGACCGAAAATTAAGTGCGCTCCTATAAGAACTGAGAGCTTTGGGTTTCAGTTGTTAATTGAACCATTTCGTCTTAGTACGAATCTTCATATCAATGACAGTTTATATACTCAGCTCTAAGTGAATCATATAGCTAAATGAAACTAATTGATAAACTTCTTAGTTATCAATAACTCATTTCAAATAGTCTAAATCTAATACAAAAACTTATTTCCCAACGAAAATGCAAACTTCAACTTATTACATTTGTAAACTGGATATTTTCATTTTCATTCAAGTTAACAATTTTGTTCCAGTAAACTGGAGAATAAAACACTCACTTCAACACACACACACACACATCTACATGCACATAGAGATTATTTCATCAAAATAATAATAAAGAAAAGTTTGAATAATTGAAAACTGAAGATCACTCGCAACAGTCATATACACACACACAGGATCAATAAAATCTCTTTCTATCATTTTATTCTTGCTTCATTTTTATGTTTGTTATAGAAAAGATGAAATTTCTGACAAACAAGATTGACTATCGGTATTATTGTAAAAAAGAAATGTACTTTGCTATATATTTAATGATAACATGAGACTAGTACACAACAATATTAATACGATTTATAAGTAGTACATATGGTAGTAGTATTAATCTCTGATACACTAGTGTATCAATCAAATTAAAATCAATAAACAGAGATTAAAGTAAAACAAGCAAATATGATAGTGAGTTAAATAATCAATAAGATTATGTTATTAGAAACATCTTGTAATTTGTTGATAAAATGAAAACTAATTTTATCTCATTGTTAAAACTTTATAGAATTGAATTATATTAAACTGGAATTAAATAAAGTTTATTAAAGTTAGATTGTAGATGATAAGTTTAATCTACGAAGTGGGTTTAGTTCAGTTTGAGTCTGTGGTTGTAATGTTTACATGGGAATTTAAGCCTTACTTCAAACTATAATGTACTATCCAATAAGTTGTCTTATCAATATAAGCATATTAATGTGATCAATAGATATATACTTTACAAGGACCTTTATCATTTTGTTATGGGTTATGACGACAATAACTAATTAGTCAACATCGTTATAAATGTTGATTAATTTCATTTCTGCAATTATAAACCTTAAAATAATGTACTTAATAGGAAATCTAAATTCATTATGATACATTTGATATATAACCAATTGGACAAAACTGACAACTAGTGTTAATGTTCACAATGAAAATAAATTTGGAAAATTCAATTTTTCAATAGTTGTCTCAATTTTCAAAATTAAAGTTCAATTAATCTTTTGGGAGTATTTGAACTCTAGTTTTCATCACAATTCAGTTCCATATGCATATAACAACTCTAGTACTGTTGTTTATCTAATTTCGGAAGTTTATAGGATGTTAAGTCCAATCAAGAAAAGTGAAAATGATTGTTTGACATATATATATATATATATATATATATATATATATATATACAAACGATGAAGTAGAAAGAGATTCACCAGAGCTATGTAAACATATTTCAAACAGTACGAATTAATAATAACTTGTTAAAGTCAAATTTAACTAGTTTAGACATCAGAATAACATTGAAAGCAAGGAAAACTCATAGCATTACTACCATGATATGTTCAGAGTAAGTACAGAATGTTAATTTTATATAATGAATTAGTGTGAACATGACAACCATCGATCACCAGGAAGAACTAGACAGCTGTTTTATCTTTGTGTGAGGCTCTTTAGCAGCATGTATCTATGACACTACCAGTGATCGATTCCAGGACTTTCTGGCTCCACTGAAAACGTCTTACCATCAGACTACTGAATAAACTCCTAACGATCGATATTTATAATGCAGCCAATTTACGGTCAATGCTTGTCTAATTCATGTCAATTTATGATGTCAAATTAACATTCAGCAATCTCCACAGCACTCGATTACAATAGGCCAGAATGTTGATGATTGCATGAAGCGAGTTTTAAACTTATAACAGGTATGGCTTCAACAAATTTTCGAATTCACCATGGGGTGTGTCTACGCGTTACTACGATGGGTGGCTTGAGAATATAAACGTAACCATTATTGAACTAGATGATTATCAATTATTTTTAAGTTCCTATAGCTGTTGAGGTGGATGTTTATTTTTTTCCATCAAGGTCACAATAATTCAACCACTTCCCCCCCCCCAGTAAACAATACTGACGTTATTCATAAAGTATTAAGCAACGCTGACAGATCGTCTGATTAGGTTGTAAATCTTCATCTACTGAGTTGGATAAGATACGTATTAGATATTATCAACTACAGCCTACTTCTAGAAACAATTTTTGCAAATGTATGAGTAGGAAATCTAAGAGAGGTCAAAATCGAAGTGCCATCAATCTATGAAGTCACTAACTATTAGTATGAACTGCGTTAAAACGTGTAGATTACTTAGTTTGGGTATGTGACTTAATTATGACAAGTTGGTGAAGAAACTGAATGATAAGACTAGGAATCAATTACAGTGACACAGGTGCACTTATTCTTTATCTGTTTTTAAACTTTTAGTTCCATTATTATTTTTATTTCTTTTCGAATCATATTCATGTTAATTAGACTTCATCTTTCTGTGTATGGTGTGGTAACTTGAGCTAGAGAATATATGTGCCAGGCATAAAGTTCATCACGACCCAGTACCCAATTTTTATAATTTAGCTGATTATGCAAACGTTTTCATAGTCCTAAATTCAATCCATAATTAAGTCATGACTGTTTATAATTTGGGAGAGGGTAAAACAGAAAATTAGTTGTCTTAAGTATAAGAACGAGAATACATGATAACTTAAATGTCAGGGCTCAGTTTACGAATAAACCAGTCATGTTTCAATTCATTAACCACCACAAGTCAATATGAAAACAGCATTTATGACCGTAGAGTTATTAGGAATAAAGTAATTATATTACAAGAGGAAATAAATATTTCACATAGTAGCTAAATGAATTATAGTTTTGTAATGGCGACGTCACCATTAAACGATGATAAAGAGATCCATCTATGTGAGTAAAAAACTGTCAGTTTATTTCTCAAAGAATTTAAAGTGAAAACCAATTACAGTATCCCGCCCCGCCCACCTTCAAAGAAATCTTTACATATGGCAGATTTTCGCATGCATATAGATGAGCACTACTGTGATTTCAACCATGAAGAGCATACATATGTAATTCCTGGCTACAAGTCTGCCTTGACTGAAAGATTTCTGTGGGGCGGGGAGGAAGGCATAATGAAATGAATAAAATTTCATAGACGATGGAAAAGTCTATAAACAAATAACAGAACATATACTTATAAGTATTATTTTCTATGCCAATTGGATTATAACGCGTATTGTTGCTGTAAATCTTAACTTTACAAAGAAATTTCGACACCGGGAACTTCTCTCAAAATTCAATTTTTAAATAATGTTATTAATATCAATCCTTAAGGTTAGTGACTATGTTTTAGCCTTAAGACCAACTTCTATTCTAGAACCTAACTTCAGCAATGTTGTAAGTCTACGCAGAACTCAGGGTAACGTTTAGTAAGATAATGTAACATCAAAAATGTTGGGAAAAACGTTCCGAAACCCAGGGATTTTCAGTCATTCTTTACAATGTTTTACACGCTACTTTCCCTAAAAAAACATAATTTGGTACCGGCCATTTGGTTCACTTGGGTTACTTTCAATTTCAACGTAATTTGAGCAGTAGGTTAGATTACGTGTAGTAGTCCTAGAGATAAAAGTTCATTAGACAATTCAACTTACTTTTGAATATGTGGGTAGATGGATCTGCAACAAGTTGTTGAGTTGAGGTAAAGGGGATTTCCACCCGTCAAATATTTTCATTTTAAAACTTGGCACCGAAATCATATTTCTGGAACTAAAAGCCTAATTTTAACCAAAATCCCTAATCATTAGCCAAAATACTATACCTAGCTGTTATATATCATCCATAGTGTTTGTTTATAGTTCAAATCGTTCGATAAACTTGACACCAATACCGTGTTTGCTAATTGGTTAATTGAAAAATAAAAGAGCTTACATTTAAATGCTACATTGGATTATTCCTATACTGTACTTTGGTCAATCTATCTATTACTCTATAGTTTACAGTGTTTTATTCTTTCAAATACAATCTATAAATTAAGCTAATCTCAGTAAAACATTAGTTATATATAACTGATCAACTATTCATTATTATCATGTAGATTCATGATTAATTTCATATTGTTTACAATGTCAATGTTTATAAATACGGGTGATTTAACTTGTGATCTTTTTCTTTAAAAACAAATGCAATATACATAATTTCATGTGACTGAATAAATATTCACTGATATAATTTGTATAACCCGCATAAAAACGTTATTTTTTATAATAGAAAACAATTTGGAAAAAACATTTCTGATAAAATAAATAAACAACTGAATTGGATTTTAAATTGAATTGCTCATAGGTTGTTGCTGGGACGGTAGCCAGTGAAAACTAGGAAGCACTAGACAGATGTTTCGTCCAAGTATGTAACTTCTCAGTAGTCCGCTTTATCCTAAATTGATAGAGGTGGGAATCCTACCATTGGATGTCTGCTCAGTAGTGCAGAGGTTAAGGCGTTCGTCAACCTGAAGCTGAGAGAGTGGAATCCAAGATGAGCATTTTTAGGGAGTCTACATAAACCACCTTAAATAATTTGGATTGTTACCAGAATAAAATGTTGGTATTATTTAACATGCAAACAATTAGGGGAATTTTATCAATCATGTTGTTTAAGAGTCAAAATATACCGTTAGACATTGATAATTATGATCAGTACGGATTCAACATAATTCGTATGGTGTAAATTAGTTCATCACATAAACATAATTAATATTGTTGCGTCAATCAGATCTTCATTCGACTTTACATTAATATACAATAAAATGTTTAAGCAAATACAGGAAGTGTTAAGTTAATCAAGACAATTTATGAGTATCTAGTGATAATCAAATACACCGGTTACACAAATTATTATAATCAGTGAGAATTAGTAGTCAGAGGACAGGTATACTAGATGTAGAGACAAAAACAATAAAAAGAGATTGAATAAATATTTCAATAATGGGAGTAAATTACAGCTTGAGAAAATTGAAATTAATAGGTAGGTGTGAATAGACAGTTCAGTTATCACTGCTTGCTGATTATGATAATTTATGTAACCAGATGACTAAACTAACGGATTAACGACAATCTACTATCACGGTTGTGAAATGGGCCGGTGAAATCCATCATTATTATTGTTTAAACAAGTTTACTTTCAAATCGTTTTGACCTACACATCTTATAATGGCTTAGTATTACTATAAGTGTATATTTCCATCCTACTATCAATTTACACCTTTCATCTATTAGGATTAGTTATGTAATCCAACTGATTTATTTTCATCACTGACTTAGAAATTACCTTCGTTGGTTTAATAATGATCATATTCGTATATAAATATTACTGTATATTACAAGTAAAGCCTGATGATGATATACATATAAACAATATTATTCGCTGATATGTGTTGTTTATATATCATTATCACTATTGCCCAATAAATTGCCGTGATTGGCTTAACATGTTTTCATATTTGCACAAACAGATTACTGATTGTGTTTGGGTAATGCTTGATAAACATCCAATTGATGAAACATTACTGAATGTTTATATTGTTCTGTTTCAATTCTAATAATTACCCAAAGAATATATATACGTCTGACTTTTTATCATTTTTGTAATTATGAGTTGTTTTATTATGATAATTAAGTCCCCTCCCCAGGATTGAGTTTAATTAAATAAACATCGAAAAAACTATTACACCAGTTAGGACAGTCAAGCAGTCAAAAGTTTAGGCGCAATGTGACAAGCTTGAAAGCTATGAGTTCAATCTCTAGTGGAATCAATGACGCTTATTACTACAGAGCCGTAAATCATAATGAAACAGATATCTGATATTTTAATTTTCCCAAACTTTTCCTAACATATTAAAGTTTTATCATTACTTCGGTACTGGAATGTTTCCTAGGAATTAATTTCATTTTGAAGTCGTAATTGTAGCAACTTGACATCAAGTCGGATACCATCTAATCTACGTTTTCCGTTCAGTAGTTTTAGGGCTGGTTCCATTCAACAAAACCTGAGGGTTTTGTGAAGTCATTTGTTTCTGTTATATCTTGCGCTTGGTTCTGCTAATACTGGGTTCAAATTCAACACTCAAACGCCCTGAACCGTTCTAGTCACAAACCACAAGGCAGGTAAAAAGTAATTATTTCAGTAAGTGACATGGCACGAAACACAAGAGTATTTTAGTTTTCATAACCGGTGAAACCATCATTACATTCATCCAAGCTGAGGCAGAGGTTCTAGGCTAATGTCTAATCAGAAAGCTATACTTCAAGATTTTGGAAGGTTCTTTCGAAATGCTATTCAATGGAATGTCATTTGTTTCTTAATGATTTTTGAAGGCTTCGCCAGATTTTCTTGGAGCCATCCCAACAAGTTAACTATTCTGATATGTTTTTACGCTTTGGAAAATCATCCGCAGCACTCATCTTTATTATCAGTTCATGTTGTTGACCATGGTATAATCAATTAATCAATCAATGCATGTTACCCCATGTGTAGCATAGGCTGCCGACCAGTATTCTTCAGCCAACTCTGTCCTGAGCTTTTCTTTTCAGTCCTTCTTAAGTGGACTTAATTCTCTTCATGTCTGACTCCAGTTACCGAAGCAGTGTATTTATTGGTCTTCTCCTTTTCCTTTGACTTCCAGAGTTCCATGTTAATGCTTGTCTTGTAACACAATTTGGTGGTTTTCTCAATGTGTGTCCTATCCACCTCCAGTGTCTTTTCCTAATTTCTTTCTCTACTGGAAGTTGATTTGTCCTCTGCCACAGGAGGTTATTGTTGATGGTATCTCGCCAACGGATTCGAAGTATCCTACGCAGACAATTGTTTATAAATACTTGTATCTTATGAGGGATGCTTTTTATAGTTCTCCGTGCAAGTTTCAGCTCCATACAACAGAACTGTCTTCACATTTGTATTGAAAATTTTGACTTTAATTTTGGTTGACAGTTGGTTTGAGTTCCAGATGTATTTCAGTTGTAGAAATGCTGCTCTTGCCTTTCGAATCCGTGCCTTCACATCTGCACCAGACCCTCCTTGTTTATCGATGATGCTAGCCAAGTATGTAAAGAATTCTACATCTTCAAGAATTTCTCCGTTAAGTGAAATTGGGTTAGTGTTGGTTGTTTTGTATCGGAGGATCTTACTTTTCCCTTTGTGCTTGTTGAGGCCTACTCCTGCAGGACCATGGTATAAAGCCTAAATATTTTCTTTTATATCTTTACTATATACACATATTAATGGTTAGCTTCCTAACAGAAAACTTACTATTTGTAGTATGATTAGACAACCGTTGAGTTATTAGTTGCTCAACCCCGCCGATTAATATATCTGTTAGATATTTATAGTTTCACATTATTTCCTTGAAGAAGCTGAGTCCAAATATCAGCGGAGAGAACATTAGAATTATCATTAATTACATTTTATACAATTATGTATTATGAATTGAGCGATCAACTAAACCATGAAATGTTGTTTGAATTGGTTAGTGATTAGTAAGCATAATCTAGGATGCGCGTTTCATTTATTTGAGACTTATCATATGGGTGTACCTGCATCCAATGTCGATGTTCACTCCAGCACTCGAACTAATTTTGTTTCGTGCCAAACACCATCGTGTTCACCATTAGGCTACTGAATCCAGATAGCCACACTTATGCAACGCGTATGTATATATAATTAGAATACATTTGGATATTTCCGTTAATTTATCTCGAATTGAAATCGATCAGCCCCTGTTGCCAAATGCTTGTAAACTTTAGCTATATATAAGCAATCCACTTAGGATGCGCATATGGAAGTCCATGATAAATCAGCGGGAAGATCCAAACAGATTGTAATTAAACACCATAAAATAAATAAATTTGTCGTCTAAGTATGAAAATGATCAAAGTTACATATTTATCGGGATATTAAATTAAATGGTTTAAGTCGTAAATGCCTTTCACAGATAAATCTACACATGGGTTAATCACTCAATAGTAGTCAAATTCAATTTGTCTAGTCGATAAGACTGATCGAATCCTATTAACCAACCGATATACATATCACAGTCTGGTATGAGATCAGCAACTACTCGAACAATTTAATATCAAAGTATCGGATTATGAAACTGCATCCCATCGGTTTGTATTGGATTACGAATATGTTTTTTTAATAAACATCTCTAACCAACTAGTCATTGTTAACTAGTCAGATCAATGAATCGATGTAGAATATCAAAGATAAACTTTTTAAGAGAGAACTATAACATCGTTATTAAGTCAAATTCTTACAATAGGAAAACAGGTATGAACTTACGTATTCTAATAAATCCGATGCTCTAGCTTCTAATTCTCGCATACGTTCTTCAATTCGACGTATTGCTTGCCCAGCCTCTTCACGTTCTATTTCATATCTTTGAAGACAGTATTGAAGATGATCTAGCTATCATTGAATGTATTCGTTTATTTGTTAAAAGAAGAGGGAGAAGGTAAAACAGAAAGAAACACAGATAAAATAAAAAATAAATCAACAAATGATCGTAGTTAAAAGCATGACAGATACGTTTTATAGAAACTTAATTATCTCATTCTAGCCAACATGTTTGCATGCATATTTAACTCATGTACATCCGAATCGTAAGTGGTGACGGAATCCTGGACGTTTGCACCATCCTATTCAGAACTTATAAGCTGGATGAACTTGCATTTCAGAGTTAATGATCATCCTATCGCTTTAGGCGTTATTGCAATAAATTTAGATCCTTACTAATGTATTCAGTTGGCGACATGGGAATCCCGTTAAAATAGAAGTATCCCAAAAAGTGAGTTGGTAAATAATGCTCATAAAACAGTAAACTTAAACATCTGGACCATTTTATTTGAAATCCAGACATGCATTATGCATGTATGCATATTCATAGGTTAAAAAAGAGGATCTCGACTCTATGATCTGAAACTTTCGTGTTTTTTCATCATCTAAGAGCTATGTGTACACATTTGAGACGAAACATCTGTCATTTACTCTATAGTACTCAGTAGTTAACTTAAATTTACTAATTAAGTCATAATATGATTAATTTAACTCTGGAATTCTTCTTCAATGTGTTCATTATATAATGCATGCAAAGCAAGTTTATCATTAAAAAAATGATGATTTATGTAATGTTGCATTGCATTTGCAAAGTAGAGGGTATAAGTGCTGTGATTTATCCTTTTTTAATTCATGTTAGACGGTATTCGAGTGTAACGATAAAATGATCATGAAAGACAAATCCATTTTCCACTGCTGATAATATCCACTTTGACGATTATTATCTTTATTTAATATTTCAGTTTTATTATTTATTGAGTAATAGTCAGTAGTTGGAGCAGATTGTGATAAACTCTAGACCTACGTTTTATAACTATTAGTCATCTTCTGTAAGGTGCACCTGTAGTAATAAAAGAAGTGAGGCCTATTGTATGATTTGAGACTATCTTATCTACTTTTATTGACTGGCATACTAACACTGAACTATTTTAACTGAGATTGACCTCCCGATTGAGCAAGGTATATTGAATAATCACTGATTAGTAAACAATGTCATTAATGAACTGATCGACTTTTGTGGACCAGGTTGATATGCTGTCGGTAATCTAGATAATTACAGACTGAATATACTATACTTTTGTTTTTGGTGGTTGTAGGTAATTATAATGTCTCAAGTAGTGTAGCTCGGGGATATGAGTGCGAACCCATCTAAAAGCACAAACGTTTCTCAAGATTGTAGGTTCAATTTTCTAACAATTTTACAAATAGCACAAAATCAAGCTAAAACAGTTTAGTGTTTACTACCTCCATTGGTCTAATATATTTTATTGGGAAATATAGTTTTCTAGTTAGAGTAATTCAAGTAATTCTTTTTAATTTTCTTATTTCCAGATTACAAACAGACTTGGCATTTTGCCAGAATAGTTTTAATCCTGTGTATGTATACATTTGCATATTATGAAATGCGAATATAATCACATGCATTTTTCTATTTTTCAGTAATTGGGAATGATTCAAGTAATAATGAGGTTTACCCACTGTAATCTCTGCAGATTTCAATCATTATTTTTACCCTTATCAACTAAATTAGAAAAATTGTTCAAACTGAAAGTATTCAATATAAATTTAATATATATTCAGCATATACCACTCTATTGATTCAATTCATTCTAAGGAATAATATATATGTGAAGTTAGGATAGAATATTATAGGCATTCAGTAGATAAGTTTGTAAGTGGTATGCGGAATAAGAAGAAAAAGGAACTAAACATATGTAACGAACTTTGTAAAATCGAGGTGATTATAGGAATGATAGAAATGAAAAATAGTTTTTATGAGAATCAAATCTAATAATTCCATTGTGCAATGATTGACCATTACGGGTGAATTAATATTTCTTCAACTTCAAAAGGTCTTGAGTTTTATACGACCAAGGGCCTTTTGGATACTTGGAAGAATTGATTGCTTTTTATGTTATTCAATTTGAAATTATTTAAAGAAAAGTGAATTTTATTAAACGTTACCGGCACCCCAACTCCAATATATATATATATATATATATATATATATGTACTGACATAGATCTAATTAGCAAAAATCATTCCGTATAGACATGGTATAACTCAACTTTAAGAGATCACTTACGAGACAGATATCTCTGAGGTAATGTTTGTGATCACAACGTTATTTTAAGAGGGTTAAGCAACGGTTTATTTAATACTGCAAAAACATCTTAGTGTCTACCACTGACAACAATAAAAATTAAACCCACAGATTCCTGCCGATAGCTTTACACCTCCGAAAGAAAAGTACATAAAAATGATTTGATTCTAAATACTAAACAGTCATAGAGCTAAACCATACACACACAGACATACACATGTATAAATGCTACTGTTTATTGTACAGAAATCACTATGCGGTCAAAGAAAGTCGATTACTCTTCATATTTGTCTTCTTATCACACCAACGCCAAATTATTTCGATTTAAGAATCACATGTTATTCACATGAATACACATATGCACACATTAAATAAACGAACGTCAGCAATAATGCAACATTTTCTTACTTAACTGTTATCTGTTTACTCAATAGTTCACTATATCATTTACTTCTACCGTGTCGGTGATAATCAAAATGAGTATTGCGTAGTATGATAATAAAATCGCATACAATGACTGCGTTATTGATTATAGCGATTATTTTCATCTGTATCAATATAGTATACCATCAATTTCTCATATGACTACGATAATTGTCTTCAAAGAACAGCTGACCGCCTTCTGCTTGTTTTCACCTTTGATCTTTGATATTTAAGAAAAATATGTAACTATACAATAGATGAGTCACTGGTTCTCGTTAATAATAAATAATTAACGTTGATTTGATTTATAATAATGGGGTATGTACCTATATCTATTGAATTTTATAGTTAATAAAAGGGAAGGTTAGATTCGAAGGTATGTGTGGCATTCTTTTTCTCTTACACACACATCATAGAATCCTCATACAGACTGGTTAATGGACACATTCATGTCATCATCAATAAATTACCAACTTGTTTCATTCATCGAACTTATGTGAATTATGATGTAGTTGGTGTAATTTTCAACACATTTCCACTTTATCTTTAACAGCATTAACGTTAGGAAAATGGGATTATTTATTTACTTATTGTTTATTTTAATATTATAACCTCTCCTCCTTAAGTAAACTATTTTAGCTTGTACGGAATAAAAAAGTGTTCAAACTACTGTTTTGCCGAGAACTAGTGAAGTTTTTATTTGCTTTAAAGAAGGCAACATACTATTGGTAGTTATAATATTTTCTATTATTAAAACTCTAGTCTTTCGCTTAAGTTCTTCTTGTTGTTTAACTCAGTATTTGATGGATCAAATTAAAAACTGATGTTATGGTATAATACATGAAGTTAGGACGGTGATTAGTGCTGTTTGTAGTAGGTTACGACCTAGCGCCGTCTTAACACACCAGCAGACTGAAAGTAAATTTTAAAGACGAGTATACATTAACTTATTTAGTCACGTAGTCATTATGGAATGTTTAACACTATGGTCATGACAAAGATTAACCAAAAACTGGTTTTAGATTGGTATATTTAAGGCAACTTTATCGTTTAAAATGGATTGATATCTATCGCTTATAAAACACTACTTAAACTGGTTACATCCAATATTTACCAGAATGATACTGTATCCAACTGCTGATCTTCAATTTCCGATAGTCTACTGAATCCCAAATAATTTAAACTGTTATGTTTAAACTCAGTAACTATTCAGTGTAAGTATCTCAATCCCTTAACAAGTCAATCACATCCAAAATAGCTCACTAATACTAAGTGGCCAGTGTTAAAATAATATATATATAGCTTCAGTTATCTCAAGAAAACAAGTACGTCTTACTGACAAGTACCGGAATGTAAGGTATCCTGCAGAATGTCACCTCCCTCGACCTGTCTAACATTCATATTTATCATATGTAGGATAGTGTGTGAACATAAGAATTAAAAGTTCCTTTAAGCTGCACATCTCCATAGATACATGTATTCTGTTAATTATAAGAAAGTTACTAGAATCTTAAAAAACTTAGACATTGCTAAGTCACCTATTGATAAGGTAAAATTATAAGTGAAATTCGAAAGCTTATGGAGTAATGTGGATGATACTAACTAGTGAAGACAACCAGATATAAACAACAAAGTGGAATCCAAGCACCTAATCTACGTATTAACATCTAATCTCCAAACAAGCGAACAGTGTACTGATTTCAAGAGTTCACTTATATATTCAAGGGATTAAGTTCGTCACAACACCTTACATTTTAAATGATCTAACAATGTAAAATAAACTTACTTATAGTAAATAAATCATTCTTTAAAAGTAAATTCCTTCCTAAAACAAAACTTGACAGGCTGTACTGCTTTCATATAAATATATATAGAAAAGTAGTATATATATGTATATAGTTGTGAAATATTTTTGAAAATAATCTAATCTTTTTCGACGTTAAGGTATTGAATGGTATCATTGATATTGTCTTTGTCATTCACATAATGAATTAAAAACGGAATTAAAATTGATGTGGGATATTGAAATATAACTCAAAATAAATGGTATTCTAAAGTACTCACGGTTGGTTGAATGATTTTAAGGTGAAAAAGAAGAAAGGTAAATCACTCCTTCTGTAATTTCTGACAACTAAAATACAGAATGTAATCATTGTACTAACTAAATGCAATGCATATTCTTTTACATATCTGAGGTCAATATAGTATTTGAAGCTGTACATCACTATTTGACTTTAGTTAAACAACTATTCTTCACACCATGCTGATCCTAAAAAGCAAATTAGAAATGTAAACCACTGAATGCCTACCCAGTGCTATGAAATATATGTGCTAGCAGCGAGGAGTGAAGGTTTTGAATTAGATCCAGAATAGGGGAAAGAACAAGAACCGTTTAAAAGTATAACATTATAATGAAGCAATATTTACGTTTTCAACTGTTACTTAATTAAAATCTATTTGTGATGGAAGGCTTCAAATTGAACAACTTCCATGATATCCTATAATGTAAGTTCTACAGTAAGAGTAAAGTTGTTTCAAGATATCCAAAGAGTGTATATCAAGAAATTACAATTAATAAACCTACACACACCGAAAACGAGATTTCATATAAATTAGAGAGAAAAGAAAATGACACTGAATACAAACCGATTCATATAATTATTTCATGAAGTGCAAAGCATATTCTAAACTCCATCATACAATGCAGTTATTACGTAATCGACCCATGTGCTTAGTAAATGAATAAAATTTGGCTGCTTTGTATTCTTTAAGCTGGATAGTTTAGTTGCAGAGCTTCATCGTCTGATAGATATTCGCTAACATGAAGTCGTCTAGAATTAAATCATCCAGTCAAGAGAATGTAACAAAGACAAAACTATCCTCCTCAGCTACAAATCCTCTCTACCATGAATAAAATTACCTGTTAAAATTATAAGTTTCGTCGAATTTAAATAAATAAATATTAAATTTCAAAACATTTTTGTTTTGTTCTGTTCTTTGTATTTTCCTCTAGCATCAACTGACTTTATGTACTATCAAGTAGTTTATTTCAAGAGTAGCAAAATGTCTATGTGGAAGAAATCTATTGTGATAACTCGACTTTGAACTACACATTAACTTTAAGGGTAAAATAAAGAAGGTAAAAATAAAGAAGGCGGAGGGAGATTTTCACCTGTAATTAAGAGATTCAAAGTATAAGTATAAGGCTTCTGTTTTAATTTTGATACAACACTAATGTATAATATAAATATCTGAGAAATGAATTCATTTAAATTGTGTTCTATATAGTTAGGTTCATATATCAATGAAAGAAAATTATGAATATGGTTCAATTCATTTAGCTTCCAAATACTCATACTGATATGTACTGAAAGATTAGATTAACGAAAAACTGATCGATATTTATTGACTGATCGATGCAGATATTTTAGTCCTACGAGAATAATCTAGTTGTAAGTGTTAAATTGTAAAACTACGTTCAGCGGGTTTAAATTTCTCCTACAGTGTAAGTTCCTTCATGATTACAAATATACCGATCTTACGTATGTCGACTACCATGAAACCAAATTTATACCATATAACCCAATATTTACTTGCAATTAAATTTTATCAACGATGACTTTAAAATGAGATTTTTAAATGATGTCTCACAAGTTAAACTTAAAGTTTGCTTACACGATATTATAGACTGAACATTAACCACCAATACCCGAAATAATAACAACTCGGCCAGCAAAAAAAGTGACTATGATTTCTAGTAGTTAATATTTAGGACTAATACTGGCATATGTGTACATGGTAAGCGAAATATCATGGCGTTTTCATTAATTAATAGTTTTATTGATGTTCGAAAGTGATTAGAAGTAAAATTTATTATGCTTATATCACCTCATGTAGAACACATAACTCAGTGAAACTCGAATACAAAAGAAATCCATAATATCAACAAAGGAAAAACTCAGACCAGATGCTTAAAACTTTGTGTTCATTGAACAAAGCAACATTATAGAAGTGTGGTGGATAATGCATTGGAGTTTGAAACGGAGAATACTGGATTAGTGTCTCGATGTTGGCATCAACTGATAAACGAATTTACATCTATCTTACGAATGACAATAAAAAAAGCATACATCCTAGACTTAACTGCTTACCAATGTTCAATTAATACGGCTTACAATATAAGAGTTTTAGGTAGGTTCGAGGAACCATTCATTTGTGAATCAAAAGAATCCTTGATCATTATTTGTTAATAATCTGTCTTTTCAATAAGTCGATGAAAGTAAGTGTCTCAATATATATATATATAAACAATCATTACAAATGTTAGACATCTTTAGACTGTAGATACAAGTTATTCATAAATACCAAACAGTTATAAGACATGAGGACATAACTTCCTATCAACTACATTCATTTAATTACCATTAAATAATCTTAAACTTTGTACTATCGAAAATAAACTGATTGAACTTAACAGTATGTCTATACTACTGATATATTACTGAAAAATATTTTAAAACCTAACTAAAAGCATTTATGTCTTGAATCAAATGTCTCTAGTGACCTTTCAAAAAATCTTTACATTTGTATAAAAAATTTTCATAGTTATACAGCTCCCTTAAAAAACCGATACAATTGTCCAAATATTATCTGTCTTCTTCACTAGGATAAGTTGTAACATACTGGCCTATTACAAATAGACTAATGCGATTATATCGTAGAAGTGATATTAGCCAAAATGATTTCTTGAAAAGAGGTGTAATCAATTATATTCTATTTCATGGCGAATTCGGCTGTTGACATTTCTAAGGAGTCCCACATTGGGACGAGATAACTGTCCAGTACTCAATCGTTCCCTGTGGAAACCACACACCAACAATCTGTGATGAGTATGAACAACTAACCTTAATACCTATTTTTATAATCCACCTAACTTCAACTAATATTCATGTCAATAAAAGTTATGGTATCTGATCTCTGGGCGGGTAGTGCATGTACACTTCTGCTTGACACCGTAGAATGGAAAAGTTCTTTAGTGATTAACAAAATTCTGTTTACGATTTAAATGCGTATAAATCACTTATAAAACCTGACACAAAAGTAAACCATGAATAACAAGAAAACCGATTGTTCACACTTTTAAACTCTTTAACAATATCAATACATAGCCTACCTCTTTTGATAGATGTGAAAGGAAATTTGAAATAGTATCGGTCATTTTCACCCAGACAGGTGATCGTGGATGCCAAGGAATAACCGTTCGAGATCAATTGCACACAGACTTGTAAATTGTCTTCGGCACCTTAGTTGAATACTTATAAAGTCCTTATAGTCTGTGAAGTGTATTTTTAAGGCACTACTTTTTAAGAGCTTCCTCTGCTAGAACATAGCGTTGTTGTGTTGTGGCAGTTTCAAAAAAAATTATTTAAGATATATTTTTACATGATCGATAGTGTGGCTTCTCTCTAGGATCTTAAGTTTGGTGTTACCACTCTTTAGTCTATCTAGGTGGCTCATTAGAACCTAGCTAAACGAATACTTCAGCCAGGTTATAACAAGCCAGTATAGTTTATTACTATAAACAAACCTGATCATCAAGTCAATATAATATCTCTTCTGAACCTCATAATTTCATCTCAAGACTAATTACACCACTGATAACAACAATCCCAGGGGACGCTATCTTTGCTGGAAATTTAGGTTGATTTATAAGCAAATTTCACATTGAATTGCTTTCAGCCTAGTGTAGTGTCATTGTTGTTCAATAGTTCTTGATGTTTGATAGTCAGTGCCAAATGTCAAGAAACCCTTTGCAATATAGACTTTCAGTTAGCCGCTACTAGTCAGTTTTGTATTTCTGTAATATTGACAAAACAAATTCACTGATATGATGCGTATTCAAGGTGATTTTATTGATTGGTAAAGTAGCTGTTTACAGTAACGATATCGTACAGTCAATAACCACATTGAATTATGCTATTTTGTGCTTAACATGTTGTATATAAACATGTCATTTTATTAGATAAGAAATTCATTCCTCTTTATTATATTGTTAGTACTCCCAATCAATTCAATAATCACATCTCGTGGGGTGTTATCATCTGGCTACATCACATTACTGTATTTTTATCTATCAGTCACTATCGTTCTTTCGTTAGCTAATTTCTAGTCTTTTTGAATTATAAAAATAATGATCCATAACATTCTCCACCTGGGTCAAACAACTAAATTTGGATAGATAAAAATACTGGGGTGTTCAGTTACTGGATAGTGATTATTTGTCTTGTAACTACTTTGCTAACGAAAACAATGTTTAATTATTAATAAGCAAAACTGTATTTGAATTAATTGGGTTTTGTGGAGACAGGTATTAAATTCAGTTGATTGCAATCACCACAGACTGATATCGATTGGGTATCGGTAGACAACAGAAAGCACTAGATAGCTGTTTTCCTTTAGCATTGGACTCCCCAGCAGTATACATCTTCGATCAAGCCAAAGAATCGAACCCAAAGCCTACTTGTTTGATTGCAGGCAACTAACTACCTGCTCCACTGGGGGCCATGATGACTTTAATTGACTTTAGTTGTATGCATTCATCTTTACTAGTTAATCTTATAGTATAATACAAAAAACGTAAAACAAGGATTGTCCATACTACATTCAGTAATATTTGTGCAAGGATGAGACATTGGTTGAGCCTTAAAAATATTTAACTGATGTAAAATGTTATTTTTACATATATTTACACAGAAAAGTAAACATGTCTATTTTTTTAATGATAAAACAAACTGAATATCTTAACAATAATCTAATGTAGTTTCGAAAGCAGATCAATATGAAGTGATCAGTACAGAGAACAAAGAAACAAGTTGAATTAAAGTAAAATATACAACAAGAAGAGGTTGCTATATTTTAGCGTTATAGGAAACCGTTCAATCTATATTTTCACATGAAAAAGTGATTTCTAGCTTAATTATGTCTGAAGCTTCTTGTTTGAACTCAATAAAATTTCGTTTATTTACATTGCTGAGATTTTTCATACAAAGATGAAATAGCTATTCAATCTTTGCTTATCAGTATATGATGCGAAATTTTCAACAAACAAGGATACTTAAATAGACAACACTCATTAGATTAAATGGCTATAAAATTTTACTGGGAAATTCATTAAAAACATGAAAGCAGTCATAAAACCGCATTAACCTATCAATATATACAGATGTTATTGTTACCAATCCCTTAGTAATCATAAATTTAACATCATAAGTAACAATATTTTATCAACGTGATGTATTCAAGAAACGAATTCAAAGAAAATAAGAATGGAAATTAATTAAACACTACAAACTCCATTAAATATATTGTGATCAAGCTAAATGAAGACATACATAAACATGCATACAGATGTGGGCATTAAAAGCTACAAATGTATCTTGAATTTATTTGAAAAGGTAGTAATGTTATATAGAAAATGGGATAACTTCTGATGGAAGTCTATGTATCACATAGGTTCATGAACAATAAATCAAATGTTCAATATCAAGAGGTTAAATATCAGAATTTATTAGTGTTTTCAGTCATTCTTACATACTTGTATTCTGCTAGATGTAAACAATTATCTCTATACTCACAATTCAAAAGTAAACATATGGACCGTTAATGGATTGCATTACTGGTGATTCTTATGTTTCTGTTAGTTGGAATGAAGTGGAAACAACTTCTCAAGTTGGTCTTTATATCTATAATTTGGAAAATATTAACTGAAACATGACAGAAAGACAAAATATACCGTTATTTTTCGGCTATAAGAAAGATAGAATATATTTATTATGACAAAACTCTTAGTATTATAATAAATAACCGTTTTTATTGTGTAGTACTTGATCATTAGAGTTTCATGTTTGTTAGCATGCACAATCGATGTACATTTTCCGATACCAATGAGAATTAAACCCTTTTGAGAGAAAGTGTAATCTGTTTTGCCTGGAATAAAAATCCATAACGATATTTTATTGGATGTTGGAGACCAAAGTAGCCAATAGTGTTGAACTGGGTAGTATGCACTATCCCATCACTGAAAACTAATCAGCTTTATTTATTATACAACTCTTGCTGTAAGAACATGTTAATCAGTTATACATAGAACTTTACAGAAATAGTAAACTAAGAAGTTAACTAAATGATCTTAGTTAGACAACCATTAAAAACCACAAAGTACTAGACAAATGTTTCGTCATATAATTGGGCTCCTTAAGAATGTAAATTCATGAACACATCTTGTAAAAAAGGTCAGTAACTATTGAAAAATCAGTTGGCATCAAGTGATTTACATTTTCGATTTCAACCGTTTGGTGACATTTTGTGGTTAACATTTATTAACTGACAAATCCTTTGAAATCAATTGGTACTGAAAGTACCTATTTAAAATGGACGTGAGTGCCTTAAATATAATCGTTTACACAAGACAACATGTAATATATGAGAGTATCCCATTTTGATTAAAAAACAATTTTATTTCCCTTTCTCTGATAAGATCCCTATTTATCTTGACAAGAATTCGGCTACTGGTGAATGTTCAATTTAATCTCAGATAAAAACATACCCAGTGGTAAAATTTCTTTGGTTATAAAGCTGATAATCTGAGCAGAAGTAAACATGAACTTTCAGCAAACCTCAATATGAATTCATATAATGTCAAAATACTTAAAATAAAGTAAGGATTTCATCATGTTAGCTATATTTTGACAAAGTGAAAGATATTGAACTAATTCCTTTCATTTATTTTCACCTTTCTAATACATACACATACACACATCATAAAGTAAACATTAAGTTATACCATTTATAATCTAACAACGACAGCTGAAATACAATATTAGTGATTAACTTAACTGATATAAGCACTTGTAAGCTGCGTATACATACATGCAATCATGAATATGTACATCAATACATCTATGTTGAATATTGAGAGAACAATATTAAATACAAAAATCAATACCAAATGATCATTATTAAATAAATAAACTGATCGAAATATTTGGAAAAATAAATCAAAAAGTAAGAACACAGACAATTGATCGTTTGTTAATTTCAAGTATACTCATGATGAATTGCAGTCTAATAAACTTTGCCCGCCAACTGTGACGAAAATGAGACCAAAGTATTTCAAGGATGATGTCATAAAACTATGCACTGTAATTTTATGAACAAACTGAATGGAATCCCATGGGATGTTTTGTTTGCTATTGAATGCGATTTTCGATAGGTTCAATTTTGTGTCAGGTGATTGAAGTAGTGTAATACTGAAGAATTTAAGAATAATATGAAATTGATCTTAGTTTTAAGTAATTCTCTATTTTAACAGAACTTTATGACACAACACATAACATATGCTGTCGAATTTGTTAATTACTACTTCTCGGTTGTTGGGATTTGATGAATAACTTATTACAAATAGGTAACAATGTGATTCTGTTGTCATTATCATCACTGTTCATATTTGAATTTCTCAAACTACTCACCTCATGTCGTACGATAACTTTTCCTTTCATAATTTATGTGTACAACATAATAAAAATGAATTTCATGTATACTCTTCTAGTTCAAATTAAACACCAAACTATCCATCAGTATATTTTAATAGCCCATTAGTAAGAATCTGTGACCAGTAGAGTGAAACTGCCTTGTAAGTGAAACAATTTGTTACGGTTGATTATTGTGAAATAAAGCTCATTGACTGAGAGTAGGAGTGCTAAACACTAAATGGCATTTTAGTGGTATGCAGGTTATTTTTCCGCCGTCTAACCTGTTTATCTTAAGTTCGATTCATTCTGGGATCTCATATTGTTTCTGAGTCTCACACTGCGATTAAACAGCTGTCCAGTGCTTTTTGGTAGCCAGAGCTTGTGCATTCGAAGTCAATTTTAAAATTAGAATTCCATATGCCTATCAAATCATCATCAACTGACCATTTTGTGGTTATGAAAGCAAAAAATTTAGTAAATCAAATAAACGTAGGGGACTAAACAACCTTAAGCTTAGTCAAATTCTAAGTGATAATAACAATAATAATAAATTTGATATATTTGATACCACATTCGACCACTGTTGTAGGCGTTAAAGTATCAGTAAGAGTTGACTTCATGACGCATAAAAAGTTATCTGTCTACAGATAACATAAGCTTTTGTGATGATCTGTTTTTTCGGGATACAATTCACAGTAAATTTGCTGATACACTGTGCTTAAAAGTATTATACTAAAAGGAAACAGTTATCCGATGCTTTCAAGGTTTTACGTATTGTTTAGTTAAAGTCAGTATGCGATCTAAGTCATATTCTAATCAACATAAATAGTTCTGCTCAAGATTTCAGACGTATTGTTCGGAAAATTTAGTCACTGTAATTATTTACTGACAAGTCATAGACTGTGACAAACACACACAAACAAACCATTCACTACTTTATGTTTCAAAAAAATACTTCTGTTTTTTTTATACTGACTACATTTTTCTATATGTACTAAAATGAAAGCATTTGTATCGTTTGATCAAACCTATCTCAATATTTACATTTTTATAAACAAAACTAGCCTATATGTAATGTTAAAATTGGATTGTGACTGGAATGCGGAATTCAGGGAGCTCGTTTATCCCTATTAGGGATGTACCTGTATCCCAATGTTGATGTTCACACTGAAGGTCGAAGTCAGTCCAAATCGTGCCAAACGCCACTGCGTCCACCACTAGGCTACTGTGTCCAGACAGTCATGCTTGTGCAACGGATATATTTGTAATTAGAATAAGTTTGTATCTTCCCGTTGATTTGTAATGGACTGAAACTGGTCAACCTCTGTTGTCATATGTGCATAATTTAAGTTAAATTAAGCTTTTAGTCTAAGGTGAACTTCACACTTATCGATTTGTTAAAACATTAATCATCTGGCTTCATGCAAACAAATGATGTCTTCTTCTAAGTTTAAACAAAATGAAAACAGTGAATGGTTAGTACTAGTAGTAGTAATAGTAGAAATGGTAGTGGACATGGTAATTTAGTTATGTACATAAACATTTTGCATGAATAAAAATACTTAGAACACAGCAGGAACTCTGAATTTCTACTTTCACTTAATTTTATGTCCTTAAATATTTGTTTCTTTAAGTGATGACTAAATTTCAAATCATAAATTACTGGTATGCTAACAGATTTTCCAAATGTAAGTAAGTCTATATAATGAAAAAAAATCACATATTTAAAGTTGGCTTTTATAACACTTTTAGCATATTTGCTAGACGATAAAGAGTGTTAGTTGAAAGTTTATTCCTCATCTAGATCTCCTTAAATCACAAATAGCATGGAATAATTTATTAGGTACTTTAAAGTATCCTGTGTATTATAATTCATTCTTCGATCGTAGTTGTCATAGGGTGTCAAATATTGTGGCATGAGTATTCAATCTAATGTTTTCTTCTAACTATCTATAACAAGTTGGTATTTGAGAAACCTGTAATGTGTATCAATGACCATTTAGTATATTGTTCATATTACACTTTTTATGGCTACTCTCTATTCAATAGGATGAAAAGCTTTTGTAGTCTTTAAGTCAGTATGACAGATTTAAATTACTAAACTGAAATCCATTTGACTGTATTATGAAAACGAATTTCAGAAAAATATAAACTCTAAATAAAACCACTTCACTTTAAGTAGCACAATGTCAATCATAAATATTTAATGACCGAAGTGTAAATTAAAAAAAAAGTTCGAAGAAAGTGGCATTCTGTGTTTATATTGAGTGTGAATTTAAATGATGTATTGAATCTTTTTAAAATATTTCAGTCTGTTGTTTCCAACACAGATGACTAAGATACGGTCCACGTATCCCTTGTGTTGATAAAATTTGCCTGTCACAGGTCAAAGAATAATTTTTGATGAGTTGGTCAGAAAAACAATCTCCTAGAAGATGAACTAACAGTGATTCCATCCCATTTACCTATGTAGCTCATTACTGAATCTGAATATATAGTTAATGTTTACTTTGGAGTTCCTTTAAACAGCGTTTCCTGATAGCAGTACCCACATTGTCAATTTTAACATAAACCATAAGAATAAGGTAGTTTCTATGCGTCGGGCACTTGTGAACAGTAAAGCAACATGCTGGGGATTACTCTTTTCTCATTCACAGTAATGATGAATAACAAACTAGGGAAATCAAGGGAACCAATAACACCTTATTTATTGATGTGAACTGGTAGTTGTGTCCCAGCCAACAATTCGGCGTTTTCTTAGCATAGTGACTTAATTATATTTATAATCGGGCGTAAAATAACATTTTGCTTACAAATCGTTAGGACAGTAGTACAGTTGTGAGATAGCTCAACCAAAGGGTTTCAGATACATAAATAGATTACTTGTCATAATTGGACTTGTCTTACATTAATTTTCAGAAGTTTTATCATTGTTTTATTAGTTCGTTCAGTCATCTATATTAAGTCGATTTATTGACATAGTTCATAATAATAACTTAAGCATTTGATCTTTCCTAACTGACTTTAGTTTCATTTGAATATGAAGTTCAGTTTCTTGAAATACTTGATAATCTTTAGTAATTACTTGTTTAATTTTAATATCTACCTATTATTATTATTATTATCAGAATTTCAAAAATTTAATTGGATATTGAATACAAAAGTCTGTTAACCTGATGCATGGAATGCACAGATAAGAATTTTAATTACGAGTATGTTCTTTGCTTGACGTCATGAGGACTAATTGTGTATTACTAAAGAATCATTATTATTCACTGTAATTAAAAACTATTCATTAATTTGGAAATAACTCAGTATTAGAAAGAAATTGAATTTAAGCTGTCCAGTCATTCCTAATAAATGACAATAGGCTTTCAATGTTTCAGATTCGATCCTTAGTGAAATCAAGAATGAACAATATTGAGAAGTGACGTGATAGAAAAACATAGCCAATTAATTCTTAGTCATTTTCATTGAATATTTGTGTACTGTTATTCCGTGATGGAAAATTATAAATCTACAAAACTAATTTTTTTTACTAATCTTTATGATTTGATTATAGAGCTTGAAGATACGATTTAAATTTAAAGCATACTATTATTTTACTGAATTTACATTCTACTCTTTTGCTAATGAAAGGTGACAGTAGAAGTGAATCGAAAGAAGAATCCTGTCTACCTAATACAGTACTATATTTTCACAATGTTTAAAATGATGTACAACAGTAAATTCTATAATAATTTTCATATATTGAATATTCATGAATCTCTATCAACTTTTAAGTTGTAATACCAGGTACGAGATTCAAATGAAATCATGAATCATTGAAAGTAAGAACATTTAGGCTGTGGTTTCAAAAAAATTTTATTTTGAAAAATGTCATGAACGTTTTGTAGTAATTGTCTAGTATAGTATTAAATTTTCTTTAAAAAGACTGAAGAATATACTATTTTATCATTATTCATAAACTATCCAGTATCATGATAGATAGATCGATAGAAATAATCAAAAGCATAGTTTAGTTAGAAAATGTATTTTTTTAAACAAAACTGTCATATTTTACTTTTACACAAAAATATCGAAAATATAAACATGGAATAAAGCAAACGGGTCAAACTAGTAATATGATGATCAATAAAGGTCGAAATATGAAGAAAATATTTACACATTACAGACTGATAGAAATTAAGCATCCATTGATAATCAGGAAGCGATGAGCAACCATTTTATGCTAATGCAAAATTCGTTAGAAGTACTCATTTACAGCACGACTCAAAAACAAACCCTAAGATTTTCAAGTGAACCAAAACTGGGGTTTTGTTTGCTACTGATAAATTCTTATTCAGTGCAATTACGGCTGGTGTTATGGTGAAACATTTATTTTTGATAAAATAGATTTAAAACAGAAAGTAAGGTATCCTAGATTCCAATTAGATTCATATATTCATGAATTGATCTTTTAAATAAACGACCATGCTATAAATCGGTGCTTTGTCACATGTAAAACATTTTCACAGTACAACATTGATAAATTGATAACACACGACAGATTATTGATCAATTAGTTGTTGAGAAGATACTACTTATTAGATATCAAGTTTTGCTTTTGACAAGTCAGTTGCAATTTCTAACATCGTTTCACATAATTCGGTGTAATTAACAGTATCATTAGCTCACAGACGCACCAACAGATTACATTAAAGCTGAGTACAATAGCTGAAACTTGGTAGATAGGTTACATCTTTCAACGCTTTTAATAAACTGTTCTGAGTTCAACGTAGATTTAGATTATTCGGGATTTTATTATCAATCTTTATGTATCTATATTTATGCAAATGAGTATCTCTAAAAATAGAAATCGCACACGAGCTACATAGATGCACACCTACATTTCTGCTCTTCCTTAGGAAATCCATTTGTACATACGACCTGGTGTTAAGTTTCATCTGTTTGTCCCCAGAAGTAAACATATTATTTTCTGTTATATATAATCCATCTATGATTAACTGAATAAACAACTTTGAAATTTTGAGAAATAAATAAATCATTTGAATGAAGGTGATTTTAGGAAGATAGATATTACGTTTGGTAATTTGTATTCACTACAGATTGACGTTGGTTGGGTACCACTGAAAACCAGTAAACATTGGATAGCCGTTTTTTTCTGGTGTCTGGCTACTATGAAGTACACACCCTCGGTTTTAGCAGAGTCGGCCTCAGGACCTTCAGGCTGACGAATACCTAACTTTATTCACCACTGGGCAGATGAAATTGAGAGCGCACTTTTAAGGAGTCCGACACTAAGACAAAAGGGACATATAGCAGTTCTATCTTCTTTTACTGGTACCCAACTGACATCAATCTGTGACGAATATAAACAAGTGAACAAATAATTTATTAAGATTTATTTACCTTTTTTTGTCGTTTCAGTAATTCCTCCATACTATTTGTCGTACATTCATTTTTAAATTTTGTCACTTTATTATCATGGTATGATTTTTCCCGTTGTTGAAACTGCTTGAATGGTTGCAACTGCTGCTTTTGTAATTGTTGTTTGTAGGCCAGTAAATCACTATTATTAAAACTGTCTACAGAAGAATTTATTTTGTTAATAGAATCTAATAAGTTCGGTGTGGAATTAATTTTGGCATGATTTCTACTATTATTACTAATACTATACCCTACTTCATTGTTCATATTATTAACAACAATACTCTCGCTTTTATACTCGTGAATAGATTGCGTAGACGATGATGAATTTCTATCAGTGAATTTATAGTTTATTGGTTTAAATGCTTGTTTCACGTGAAATAGTAAGTGGGAAAGATGTAGAAGATGGCATCTTTGTTGGCGATGTCTCTGAAGAAATTGCATTATCTGTCATTAATATTCCATGTGTTGTTACTACTGGTGCTTTCAAATGACGATGATGTTGTTGATCACTATGTAACATGAATAAATTGGAATCCTGTAATTTTTGATGGAATGAATTTTCTATATGTTTATGTTTAGGCAATCGATCTAATGCTGTGAATTGTCGATGTGATGAATGATAATGTTGATTTAAAGGAATCGATTGATAAAAACCAGATGGTTCATCCGAATCTGAATAATTATGCTTTAATTCAGATTGTCCTGAGAAATAATGTAAAGGTTGAAAATGATTGTCATATCGTTGTGCAAATTTTAATCTTTCTAATGATGTTACCTGATCACATTGTTGTTGTTCCATTTTTATTTTGTGTAAATGATCTAAATCAAAACTGTAACTAGTTAATTTATGTAAATGTTGTGATATTTGTCTTCTAGATGGTCCACCTGGAGCTGTTTCACCATCATATATGAATTTGTTACTCATTACAAGTTAATATAAACTGATTACTTCCCCTCTTTCAATTGTTTAATCAATAGAAAGACGATGTAATGGTGAAATTGAAAAGTGAAATGTTTATATCCTCATATGTTAAAGTAAATTGAAATAAAAGTGAAATAATGATTTAACTTATTTATTGTTTTTCTTATACATTTTATTTTTATTATTGATTTTATTTAACTTTAGTAGAGCACGTGTTAACTAATAAAATCATTCAAAATGTGCGTATGTATAAGCATCCTAATTCCTGATTGGATAATTTTATTTCAATCATGACCATGTATAGTGATGACCTTTATGTTCTGACCATTATGATTGGTTAGTTATTAATTAAATTAAAATGTACTACTCAGAAAATATGCTTGAAATCATTTACTGTTTGTTGAACTTGTCATCCATTCATGTTATCCTTACATTTTAAAAATTCAGGCTGTCAACGATATATAACAGATCTATGAGTTATCATTGTCCCATGTACCAAAGATTAAAGAATATGGAATAATAACATCAGTATGTGTTGTCTTGTTAGAGGAAAAAAAAGAAACATCTGGAAGTAAATCCCATTACTTATGTGTTAGACAAAAATATGTCAATAAGTATGGAATAAGAAGATGTGACCATTGAAGTTCACAAACATGTTAAGTATGAGGTACTTAAGCACCGATGGCAGTAAATTAATTCACGCAAATATATTCTAAATTAGTTGAATCAGAAATATCGGCCGATGAAGGTCATTTCAGTGGTTTAATGGTTAGATTTTTTCACGAAGTCTGGTTATCCTGGGCTAGATTCCGTGGAAGAATTGTGGATGGATTCTGATGTAGAGTCCCATACACGAACGAAACAGTTATCCAATGCCAGTTTCTGATGTTTAAGGGCTGTCAAATTTGAACCAATTCATGATGTTGGATTCAATACTGAACAATTTTAAAACGTGAAATAGATGTTATATTAGAGAAATATGAAGTACTTTAACTATAGATTTTCTTAATAAAATATCGTCGAAATTGAGAATCAGACAACATTAAACAGTTGTTTAGATTTGATTTTGTAGACTATTCAGTAGTACCCATTTAAGGCCTTTAAAATTGTTATAATCATTATTACTTGTAAAATCATCTTTGTAAATATTATTGAAGAGTTGAAATTGTAGACAGTATAGTACTTCGATGGCAGAAATTGCAAATTTTTAAAATTTTGAAATCACTTAAAAACTTTGTAAAGTTATGAGAGCACTAAATTAACAAAGTAAAATGAATTAATTTTATATTAATGAAAAACTTCAGACAATTTCCACTAAGTAGATAACGGTAAGACATGATCCAAACAAAATAGCTTCTTATCATATCTAAAAACGGAATTCAAAATCATATCAGTATTCTAACGGATGATCACGTGTCAATCAATAAAGTAAGTTTAACCAAAATGCTTCAGTCAGTAGATATCTTATGGGTTCATGAACAAAATGACCCCTTTATTTACATATACCTAATTGATGAGAGTTAAGTTCAACCGAATCACACGTTGAAAGTATAATTTCTTACTTGGTGACTTGTAAAAGTAACAGAGCACTCTCAAATTCATACTAATATCCATTGGATAAATAATAAGAATGATGATTCCTAAATGTTCAGCGTTTTATCTCATAATCCTTCAGCGGAAAAGTAGTTTATTAAAAGCCATAAGCTGTTGATTCAGTATAAGTTGCTAAACTGAGAATATAATCTTACTGAATATGTGCATTGTATGTCTTTCCCCCCCCTCTTAAATTGAAAAATTGGTGGGGTTCAATTTACCCAGTTAACAACAATTCAACAAGAGCAAGATAACAAACTTGGTTTTTAGGTGATAGTATTATTTACTACAATCCAATTATTCTCTCATACATGCATGAACACATCTTACTGTTCTAGTGACTGTACGATATTCTAAAAGACCTATGCAACGTTTACGCATTTATTACCTTCTAAATAGTAAGTTTCAGAATACGCAGGATGTTTCAACATCTAAGAATTCTTCAAACAAAAATATATACGTTGAATCGAAAGTGAGACTAAAGGTAATAAAAGAGAAAACAAACTCTATTCAGCAATTTTCTTGTCGTAATAGTACAGTCACATATATACATTTGATATTAAAGTCTAATAACAACTGATCAGACATACCAACAAAATGTGTAAGTGTTAGTTAAATTTATAATCATGAATAACTAGGCATAGTAACAAAATAAATCATGTCATTCTTCTTTAGATGGTCCTAGTGACGAGAGAGAAGAACAATTCGTAATCAGCAATACGAAAACTTCAGAATAAATTACCACACGAGGATACGTAAATCGAATTTGGTTATGTAATTAGATTGATTCCAGAATGGAACATATCTGAGATGTGGATGGAATAAAATGTAAAACATGTTTTTATCAATGTGAGGGAGATTAAAAGAAAAGGGAGTGATAACATGCAATAATGTTATAGAATAAATAAGGCAGAATCAGAATAGGATAAGCTCATTACTAAAGGACAATATGCAAGGAATTCAGGTAGAGCTCATGATAAGACAATAGTTTGAACTGTGTTCTTTTCGCACACATACTTCAAGTATCTCTATATGCATGGCAACGGCTTCAGCAATAATAAAGGTGAGAGCCTACTTATTTTGGCAAATTCCCATTATTCATATAGATAACTGTGAAAAAGGGATCCTGAATTGATTAAGTAGAAAGTAATCACCGAGTGATTATTAATATTACTTGAAATCTTACCATAGTTGTGTTACAGTAACTTCACATGATAGTGTTCTAGTATTGTCTCCCTTATAAAAACATATTTAACATTTTATTCTATCCTCATCTCAGATAAGTTCCATTCTGGAATCAATCTAATTACATAACCCAACCCGAAAATTATTATCTTCGATCTAATTATCCTCGTGTGCTTATTTATTCTGAAGTTTTCGTATTGCTGATTACGATTGTTCTTCCCTCTCGTCACTAGGACCATCTAAAGAAGAATGATATGATTTATTTTGTTACTATGCCCAGTTATTCATGGTTATAAATTTAACTAACACTTACACCTGTTGTTAGTATGTTTGTGTTGGGGACTCAAAATCCTCGAAGTTACAATCGTTCATTAAATCAAGTAAAAGGCGTCGTACTGAATTTTTTTAAGATTTATTTGTAAACATTAATTAATTAATTCAATTTTGAATGTGCGATACATAAACGTTGTTTGCCAGTCTCGTCTGATATATCTTGCTCTACAATATAATCATCTTACAAGTTTAGTCTTTTGGAGTAGCTGTGGGCTGAGAAAGAACAAATCATGATATCTGAGTGAAACTATCAACGGAATCAGACATATAATCCGGCTACTCTAGACAATTTAGCTGTTTCGTATCGTGGACCGTATAAAAATCAGTAAGAACCCATACGTTTGTCTCATATGAGAGAAAACATATCAGTTTCATCGGTTGTTATTATATTTTAATATCATATGTATACATGTGACTGTACTGCTAACAAAAGGAAATTTTCGAAAATGACCTCTTGACTGAAAGAAACTATTATGTTCATGACTCACTGATAATTTTCCGTTAAGTGGGAGAATGAACTGTTACGAAATAATGCAGAAGCATAATTTATTAGTTAATTAGTACTTACTTGAATATTTTGGATGAAACGTTGTTGTCATTTAGTTTTAATATTGTCAAATGTATCTAGGATAAATAACCATGTGAATGTTATGTTGATCTAGTTTATAGTATAAGCTTAGTTTATTGAATCAAACTGTAATTTAATCGTTAGTCTAAGTAACAGTACATTGAATGATCAGTCTTTTAAAGTTAAATTTAAAAAGTCATTTTGATGAGTTGTTTTGATCCTGTGTTTTATGCTACATGGCATTCATTAATAAGGGTTACTTGAAACCATGAGGGATGTATGAGATTATAGTCCATATCATAGATACTACTATATTGGTATTCTAATAGTTACCTACCTACTGACTTTCAGTCATCATGTTCCTTTTACTTATGAAGAAGCGTGAATTAAATTCCCTTTAGAAAGTAAATTCAAGAATGTTAACATTCATTTACAGACTTTGTTATTTCAAAGATTAAAGATTAAAAAAACAGTGAAAAATAAATAAAGTTCATTGTATGTCGAAATATTTATATTCGTTTTAGTCAAAGGACGTTGATTGTCATTTATCTGTCAAACTGAATACATTTGAAGGTATTAAATCTCATCATAAAAAAATTTGTACAACAAAAATACAATAACTTTGGTTGTTTATATTTGTCACAAATTGATGTCAGTTAGATACCACTGAAAATCAGGAAGTACAGAAGTGATATTACATTCATACATAGGGTTCAATAGTGTGCATCCTAGATCTCTCCAAGGAGTGAAACCTAGTACCTGCGGTTCTCAAAACGAACACTTAACCTCTTATTCGGTTAGACAAGTCGGTGCGATTCCAGCTCCCATTAGTTTGTGATACGGAGCAATCATTTTCATTGCTGATAGCTTTTAATCCCATCAAGTGATGCATGAAGCAGTTGGTGTTCTTGATCCGTTAGTAGAATCAACAGTGTACATTCTTGACAAGTCCCATTTCAAGACAGAACACTTGTCCATTGACTCCTGTCTTTCATTGGTATACAACCGATATCTGTATATGACGAACACAAACATTTTTACTTAATACCTATCTTCACTAGATCATCTCAATTCAATTCAAATTCATTAAATAATGTTTGCATACTTTCTTTTCATGTTTACGTTATTATGAATAGAAGATCAATGCAGTTCTATAATTTCATAGTAATAACATTCACCCACTCAATAAACTTACTCATTTAATATCAATACACCTACATAAATTCTGTTACATATCACTTTTATTGTTAGCATACTTTACATGTATGTTAGTTGTTTCAATATGTAATTACATTGTTGAAATTAAAGAAAACAAATTATTTAATGATTTATTGGTAATACATAGAAATTAACTGAATAAATGAATGATGTGTATACCTTTTAATAATAAATAATTTTATATTATTTGGCACTGAATCAAAATCAGAAGTTTATAAAGTATGATCAGTTACTTTTGTGTAAAATGTTTCACATAAACACACACACACACATACGAAATAAAAACAACATGAAAAATGTGAGAAATAAACAACGAAGAAAAAAAAAGTAGAAAAGAAATCATTGAACAATGAATAACTAGATCAGTCATTGTTTCATTAAAGAAAGAAAAAAAAAAACAGAAAATTAATAATTAAAGATTTGAATTTCATATTATGAATTGTGAGACGGTTACTCATCATTGATAATGAACGAAGTTGTGGAATTTTTTCACAAAATGTTCAAAGTATGAAGTATTAACCAGTGGTTTAAGCAATTCAGCATTTGTTGCTTGACTTAAAGATCATAGAGTGTGTCTTTTGTTGGAATGATAGATGAACACTGATGAAAAATTTCATGATAAGATGAAACAGCTGTCCAGTAGTGATCTTTTGGGTTTTCACTACTCCGCAACAACAATCTCCACATATCCTAAATACATTCATTATCTAGGTTATTCACTTATATATTGCAAAACATCGTATAAATCGACAAAATTGAATGAAAGAAAAATATTCCAGTAAAAAGGGTAACAAGTGATTTTGTGATTACAACAGCGTCATTTAAAGAATATGATTCTATTTTTTTACAATCCTTTTCATAGAATAATATTTTTATTGATTACTTTATTAATACATCTTAAGTGTATTTTCTAATAATGTTGTAGAATGTAAAACTATGATGCAAGTACAATCAGTTTCTGAGTCCGAAATACAACGAAACACTTATCCTTGTTTTCATTAACTAACCTAAATGTAAGGTTAATCATACTTGTAAATTACTGCTGAATTGGATACAAATCATTTAGAATATACATGTTATAAACTGAAATAATTGTTATCCTAAACATTAACAAAAGAGATAAGACACAATATGTTTGTCTTATGAATATGAATTCATTCATTAATTATTATTTAGAAATGTATTCTATTATTTTATTATTTACATACCAATCATTTATTTATAATCAGGATATATTTGGATCTTCCAAATGATTTTTTATGAATTGAAATTGATTTGTCATATGGACATTCTGAACATGAAAAGGACTGAATTCAAGTCCTGGTGTAATCATCAACACTGAAATACAGGTACACCTAGCTAACGAGTCCCAAATGTGATCAAACAAGTGTCCTAGATTTCCCTTGTCAGCCGCAATTTAACTCAAATAAGTATTCATTTGATATTTTAAACTTAAAAAACATTAAATGGAAATCGTAACAAAATTAATAATGACAATGAAATGGTAAAACTAATTCTGTCTGGACTCAGTAGTCTTTTGGTGAACGAGGTGGCGTTTGACGCGAAACGTACGGTGTTCGAATCCACCTGTGAACATCATCATTGGGCTGGAGGTAAATCTAGCCGACGAGTCACAACTAGGACGAAACGCGCGTCCTGGATTCCATTTGTCAATCACAATCCAACTTAAATAATTCTCATTTTGTTTCTACCTGAAATAATTGATTATTCTTGATTTAACCAATGATCTAAGTGATTGGTCATTGTATGCAGTGTCGTAGACTGTTGAAAATGGTTGTCAATAGAATCTTTTTTTGAATAAATAGCTTAATGTTAATTTCTTTGATTATCAAACAATATACTTTAGAGTCGTATCATACAGGTTGTATTGATCTTCTTAGGATTACAGATAAGCTTTATTGATAAATGTCAACTGACATGACAACTAGGTCAAACAAATTCTCTTAACGATAATGAGATAGCTATAATCTCTTAACATAAAATAAGGAATATTGTAACGAACATGTTATTTGTCAATGAGGAGTTAGATAGCCGGATATGCAACTAATTTAAGATATTATATCTTCAGGAGAACAATCATTTTTAATTAACCAGTAAGCTGTGAAACATTCGGTTATTCAATTTTCATATTTCCCTAATTGAGAGCTTTCTAATGTTTTCATAACCCTTATACTGTAACTCGTTTTGATTCCAGGTTATTATTGATTCCTCTGATACTAGCTATTCACTCCCCATTCATTAAAATCTTAGATTTCCATAACATAAATTTTTATTTAGTTATGCGTCGAAATCGCCGAAATAACTTACATAATAATGTTTGTTTAAAATGTCAGTAGCTTAATTTAAGCTTGTCTACTACTGTGTTCTTAATTTTAAATGTAGCTGTATGAAGGAGGAATGAACAGAGTTAGTTACGTGCCAGTCAGACATTAGTCAATGCGGGGAAATCAGGTTAATGCTTTTAGTAAAAGATGTTTCATATTGTGCCAAAATATGACTGTAATATTACTCATATTCATCCATAAACATTTAAGATCATTCTCTTTGCTTTTAAAGAATAGAAGCTACGGGAAATACACAAAACAAAGTGATGTTTTTAGCAGAAAACTGATTTACAATAGGTTTACTGCTATCTATATGAGTGCAATTGTATATGTAATTAACAACCACACTTTAAATAAACTTATTACTAGTCAAATGAAAAATTATTAGTTCTTTAATGTTGGTAAGACTCTACTAATGGCAAATATAGTCTTATGACTAAAACATCTGATATGATATCAAAATAATGTGATTCAGTAGGAGGTAATCATCGACAACCATGAGTTTTTTATTTCCTCGTTCGTATCAACGAAAACTAGTAATAACCCAGTAGAAGTTTGTATTTTACAACATATTTTCGTTATACGTAAAAATATCAAAGTTGTGACATCTATAGTCATGTATCACTTCTTGGGAATGTTTCATAATACACATTTAGGTTCCTATTCAACTGTTCTAGAAACCGAAGACGAATTGTCTTACTATGCCTGATAGTATCTCGTTAGTTACCATAACGATTATTGTATCGTATGTAATCAATATCATTCATAAATCAATCCATTCATGTCATCTTATTTTATGTAGATGGGAATAAACTATTGCAAAAGTGGATAAACACAGCATTCTATGATAAATATGCTGGTTTAATTGCTAGTAACACTGAACTTATCTAAGTAAATATCCCTTTCGCCTAGACATACATGAACATCAATTAATAATAAAACCATATGATGCGTTTGCACTAATATCACTCCACATGGAGATACACAATTATGAATTCGATTGGTAAATGGCTTAAAATCTGAACCAGTATCTTATGTAAGACTGCTAGAGAATGTTCATAAGCTTGATATTTAGGTCAGTTAGCAATCAGTGAACTCATCGACACAAAACTGCTTACAATAAATTGATTAATCACATGATCAGAAGTCAACTAACCTACACCAAAAAACGAACGAAGAAGATGAAACCCATGAAAGCAACTGATAACAAAAAGGCCAGAAGAACTAGTCTAAACAATACGTGTGAAATGATCAAACAGCATCTACATGAAGAAGACTCTAATATTTTTCAAAACAGAAATGATGGCTTCATTATGAAACCTTCAAGCTATGATAGTACAGAATCTAAAACAAACCTCATGGTTTCGTTTTGTTTTCTTTTATGCTCCTTACAGCATATTAAGTGTTTGCCTTCTATTTCGTGCTGAAACCTATCATACTTCTGACGAAACTGATGATTTATTATTAGGTAATTATAATTTATGGCATCTACGTCTGCTTGACAAATACAAATTTGGACTACAACTTGCTATTTACTAGTATAACTTCTATAAGTATGTATTTTTTTGTTCTAAAAGTATGATAACCCAAAGCGATGCTTTTCCTTACCACGTACTTGTAACTATACATGGACTCATATATGTATATACATACACTTTGTTCTATCTCAAGATATTTTATTTACTTCTCATATATGTAAATTGACAGAGAGTTTTATTGATAGACTCGAACAAAAAGTTTATTGATCCATATAAAAGTATCGTTTACTAAGCCATTTAGTGCAATATCAAGACGTTATTAAATAAGTTACCTTAATTAATGGTAAACTTTAAAAATCAATTTCGTTTTATATGTCCTTAAAGCGTGGTAGAAAATTGCATGTCAAGCATGGCTTGGTAACCTAATTTCTTGAATTATACATCATCCACACTAAGTCATTTTCTATTTTAAGATACATGTTGATGAGCAAATGCAGTCTAAACGAAACAGACTCATTTATACAACAAAAAAGTAACTCTACTGTATTCCTTTATTAAGTGCTTTTATGCATATCGGTAGAATTTCGATATTCTTTATTAGCTACTTGTTTCCTTCAGTAATATACGTTATTATTTTGATAATTTTTGGCATATATGTGGGACTCAACTACGTATCATTTCAGTCCCTTGTATCATAATGTCTGTATATTTGGCAAGCATTTATTTTGCATAAACGATAATGCCAACTTTGCATGTGGTAAGTGATTCTATGTTTTGTAATACAGGTTTCTTCGGCTAACAGGAATGAATCACAACATAGTACTTAGGTTCATAGGGGTCATTCAGAGTGATAAGTTCTTATGAAAATGCTAAGTCATGATTAAATTATATTACTGCAACTAACCCAATCTGTTGCTAATGGGAACCTATACATTCGATTTCATCACTGATATGTTTTAATTTAAACATTTCAATAAGTCGCTAATTAACAATAAGAAAATTGCTTGACACTTACACAGGGAACTAAGTAGTAGGGATTAAAATCTGAAAATATGAAGAATATTAGTAGCTTAGATGAATGTTTTTCAAAGCTGTCAAGTTCTAGGTCCTGAGTAGCTTAATTGCTAGATTTTCTTATAGTTCTGGACAATTCCATCAACGCTTAATCCGCTTATTTCCAAGAAAAATGACAACACGAACGTTGAAACTGCGCCATTCTTTTCAGATAATGAAATAATGAGAAAAAGATTTGAAAATGTCTAGTCGTAAATAGTGTGTTATAAATCAATCCAACTGTCTTAATGTTAGCTTATCAATAACATAATTTCAAGATGACCGTTTATGTGAACTAAAATACGAAGCCGAACACACTGTCTTTACTTATTATGTCAAGATGAAACTTTTCATAAATCCGAGATGAAGTATATTCAAAATAATAAGCAAGTTGTTTCATATCAAAAGGTTAACAACGAAGACAAGGAATGGGGTAATGGTCACCAGAGAAGAACATTATTATGTTGATAACCAAGGTAAGAATATAGGCTGAACAAGAATCCTTTTAATACACAATTCTGTCTTTAGTAGGTGTATGACCGAAGCTTCAGTAATTGAAAGTAGATGAAATTTTCCTGTTTTTGATAGATTGTTTATTGTTATTATAAATAACGTATTTATTTTATTGGATTGACCTGTGTTTATAAGATGTTTAGTAAGTGGGTCTCTTATTGATGCATTGTCAAGTCTTCCAAGCATGCCAGATGATGTTTATGTACCTTTTTGGAAAGAACCTTTATTAAACGACCCATATAACGCGCTCCACAGGAGCTAGTGATGTGATAAACATGCACGGAAGTGAATAAAAGCGAGAGTTTTTCCTTTAGGTTGTTGCTGAACAAGAGACGGCTAGATAATAGTAATCTTAAGGCTGCTGTAAAGAACCTTATTTTAAGTAGATTAGAAATCATTTCTTGAGGGTGTTTGTAGCCTCGTCACCAGTGAAATCAATATTCAAGTAAAGAATTTTCTGATATTTTTGAACTTTTGAAACTCCATGTTCTAGGTGTATATCCATCTTCAGCAAACATTTTTTTCTTCACCTCGTCTGTTTGTCTATGATGCTACAAATGCAAATTTTGTACTTTCATGAGTAGAGGGGTGCAATGACATTTCTCTTTTTAATGATTGGAACTCAGTCGTAGAAACTGGGTAACTGACAATTCTAAAATGGTTTCCTGTGAATAGGGTTCTGTCAAGTTTCCTTAATACTAATACATCAAAAAAGGAGATTAAAGTCCATCTTCCACTCTAAGGAAAAGTTTTATTAAATGATAACAATTGTTACAGGCACGTAGAATATGGTTGAGCGCGTACTTAATATTGAAAATGAGAAAGTTGTTCATGTATCTTTTATTTAAGTGAGAATCTCCAATAGTTGCATCTAATTCATTGTTCGCTGAAATGGCCATTAGAAACTTACCATATATAACTTACACCACAAACTATCACTGGTTAACTAAAAAAGCCATTAAAAATCTATATCAGTCAAGCTACAAACTTCTCAGTGTTGTAAATGTACAATTCAATACATATTTGTCATTGTTTTTTTTGTATTCAGTAGGTATAGTAACTATTAACCTAGAATGAATAAAACTTAATGAATCTATCTATGTGAATCGGATGTAATGACGTTCTTAAAAAGACGAAAATCTTAGTAGAATTAAGTGTAGTAAGGTATGTTGTTCCTGGCAAACGATTGCTGTAATTGTATTAAAATTATTTGTTAAACTTTAATTCAATTCTTTTATTTTATGACTTATAAACCATACTGATGTTTCTTGTCTTGTAGTAGTGTTGGTAGTATTTGGTTATTTATCTGTCATTATTGTTGTCATGTGGTTTTTGTATATAACCACTTTCTATTGAATACGTTAACTTATTCTCTTGTTTATAGTTGTAATTGTCGCTTCTTATGTAAGTACTACCCAAAGATGCTTTCTGTATTATAACCAGTTATTTTCAAAACATGGTGGGGATGTTACTTTTCATGTCGTTGTTTGTTCGATAACTTGATTATAACTTAATGAATTAAAGTACTGCAATATGAATAAGACACCAGTAACTTAATTCTAGCGAAGAACATTAAACTTCGAGATGACAAGCTTACAATACTAAATTTAGTCTATTTCTGATATTCTTCAACTTCATTGAATTCTATTGGCTGGTTATTGTTTCAGGTCTTATATGCCTGATTCAGAATAGGCTTGTATCTTCCCGTTGATTTGTAATGGACTGAAACTGGTCAGCCTCTGTTGCCATATGTGCATCCTGAGCGGATTGCCTCTATATAGCGGTAATACACAAGTTATATTTAAGTTGGATTGTGACTGGCAAGTGGAATCCAGGACGCGCGTTTCGTCCTATTTGGGACTCGTCGGCTTGTGTAATACCGCTATATAGAGGCAATCCGCTCAGGATGCACATATGGCAACAGAGGCTGACCAGTTTCAGTCCATTACAAATCAACGGGAAGATACAAGCCTATTCTGAATTAGATATGTACCCGTTGCACAAGTGTGACTGTCTGGACACAGTAGCCTAGTGGTGAACGCGGTGGCGTTTGACACGAAGCGGACTGAGTTCGAATCCCAGTGTGAACATCAACATTGGGATGCAGGTACATCCAGCCGACGAGTCCCAAATAGGACGAAACGCGCGTCCTGGATTCCACTTGCCAGTCACAATCCAACTTAAATATAACTTCTATGCCTGAATTGAAATTGTTAAGTTCAATACATGAAGCCGCTTAATTTCCGTCTGAACTTGTATGCTGACAAATCCAATTCGTCCGTTATAAGGAAGCGTTAATAATAAAAATTCTAAAGTATAATTCATAAGCTTTGGTTTAATTTATGATCGGATAAATTTGTTTACTTTCTCTTATGTTTCATATGATTAGATAAATTCAACTTTGCAAATTACACTACTCACTAGTAATAACTTTGTTTTAAAGATACTTTTTTCACATATAACCACTGGTCAGCCCTATAATCCATTTTCTTGGTGGTTTAGAAACACTTGAATTAATGATCACCTACGACGCTGAATCCACGGATATTGGTTATCTTAGCGTACAGGATGCTTTAATTTCACCAAGTTTGAATCTGTTTTCTTCTCATCAATCTACCCCATTTGAAGTATTATCCTAACAAAACGAAATCTTTGGTTTCATGTAACTCTCTTGATGCAAATTATCTGCAAATTAAAAAAACATAACTACATACAATCTCATTAGCTACTGATTAAAACGGTGGTTCACTTGAGAAACACTTGGTTAAGCAATTATAATTGTTATAACACCATTTCAAATTAAAATATATACTAAACATCTCTAGTTATTTCATTTCTCCCTTAACATAAAGTCGTACCGTTGATCAGATTAAGTCGTACTCTGTGTATGCATTTAAGTATGTATGTATAAACAACATGGAACCTGTCACATATATGCATTTGTCCAAGATATTTCACCTCAGCAGCACAACAAAATGAACACGGAATCAGTGGAAGAAATTTCTAAGTGATAATCAAAGGAAAGTGAATATGTAGAATATGGTCCATGTAGAAATAATTAGTTTGCTAAAAAGAGTAAATGTACGTAAACCATTATGACTAATTCTGAGTGATATCACATAGAGTCTCCAAAGTTTCACTCGGCAGTCTAGTCCAAGCTACTTAACTGAAATTAATCGCAATCAAAATTATCAGTTATACATAAAATATCAATCAATCAATTCATTCATGTAGTGTAACAAATATGAAAACGATCTGATGTGGAGATGTGATCATAGAAATATGATCAAACATCGCCACGTATGAGTATGTATCGAAGTTTAACTGTTATTGAGTACAGTGATAAGTCAAGCTTTAGGCTATGACTAGCAACAGTTAAGCGGTGAGACGTATAATTGAAAAACATGTGTTAATTAGATACGGGGACGACTATGGTGACTAACATAAGTCAAACAGTAGTTAACGTTCTTAAAAACAGAATATCTGACAATAATTGTATAGCATTAATTGACTAATTAGTAATTTTTGTTTAAACAAATTGGCAGTAACGATGAAGTACATGTTAATGATCGAGCTTCTTTGTTAATCAACTGTTGTCGCGTTGCAGCTTACTGTATTTTATTTCTTCTGTTCACAAAGGTATCCAGCGATTTAGTTGTTAATCGTTCTTTATATGGTACAAAACCTTTTAGAAGTATAATAGTTTCATCGAAGTCAATTTTATGTTCCGTTTCCAAGGAGTGTAGCTTAATTACAAATCTATTCTAACTCTACTCTAGATTTCCCGATGATCTATAATCATGTTTCAGTTATAGTTCGTATTCCTTCTATCTGATATTTATCTATCTAAATGTTTCTCCTACGTAAATAGTATCGCTCTGACGGTATTTGGTTTCATAGACACAATTTTGTTGTTTCTCTTTAACTATCCTGTCTTTGACCTTCATCAGAATTTATATTAAGAGGTAAGTCAATTTTTAACGAAAATAAACTTTTGTAAAATTAGTTTGGATATCACGAATTTGCCTCAATAAAACAATCAATCGCAACCAGGAAGCACTGAATAGCTGTTTGGTTTTAGTACGGTACTCTTCATAACTTAGCACCCACGATCTCACCAGGGATAGTACCCAAGTCTTTCTGGCTCAGCTAGGAATACATTACCATTAGTTCGTTGAGCAGGCTCTCAGAGGCTGATATTTCTAAGTTAATTTACAGTAGATTTGCGTAAAATCATCCATCGCCATAGATAGGTAACTGCTTCATATCCAATATGGTGGAGTTCCATTTGTCACAGTTGCTATAACACCCAATTTCAATGAACTATAATTAATTATTGTTGATTAAATTTAACAAATTGACAAGATACATTTATTGATAAACAACAGATTGTGTATCTAATCAAATCAAATAAGTAAACAGTTCATAGAGATGTCAAGGTGAATTTCATATGAAAATCATTTTAGTTTTAATATTGGTTCTTCATTTTTTCTTTTAAATTTCTATTCGATAATTTTTAGTTGACATGACCTTAGATCAACTACTAATAAGTAGTTGATGTGTATTAAAGAATCATTGCAGTTTTGTTTGTTTATTTCTACCTTAGTGCTATGATTACACATAGATTGTTACAATATTATAATAACTGAAGTAGTATTCTTATATTGAATAGTAAGTAAACAATTTCATTAAACATCCATTATTGTAATTTGTTTTACCTGGATATAAGTGGAAATTATTAATTTGTATTGAATAATCAATTCACTGTGACTCACTTAATTATGTTTTTATAGTTCTAGTGAGTAGTTGTGACTGGTAGAGTTTAGTCATATTGAAATTGTGATAATTATTACCACTGGTACTTGACTAATTGTCATATTATATCATATATTGATAGAAGTGAGAATTATACTATTAGACGACAAATGTCGTAGGGATGTAGATGGATTAAGACTTTTGCGATGAGACCTGAAGGTCTTCGGCTCAATTCCCTGTAGGTTTTAAGGTTGAACATTCCTATGGAGTAGCATACTAGGACCGAAACATCTGACTAGTTGTACCCTGATTTACATAGGTACTCCAGCCAACAACTAAACTGAATGCCTACCTCTACATAACAGAATTCTGAATCATAAATTCCATACAATTAGTCGATTGTATATGATCCTTATCATTATATGAATGAAGTTAAATTCTGTTTCATGTTGATGTGTAAAACTACATTTAATAATTCACTATTGGAATATAGGCATTTAAATAGTTGTCTCTTTAGTGTCGACTAGCTAGAAGTTGATTAGTATTTTAGAAAGCGTTTTGTAGTGAACTGTAAAATTCACTTAAAATTCATCAACTTAATATCATATAGTTATTGTGGTTAAGTATCACCGTAATCACCAACGACTTGGGAAAGTAAACAGGAGTAAGGATACATGTACCAAATTTATTCATGATAGGATATAAGCTATTGAAATTTGTATTTAAAATAACTTTAACTTGATGACTATTTGGAAGCACTAAACATTAAACATCTGTTTCAGTATAGTTTGAAATCTTTGGTAGTGTAGGGTCATGACCTGATTGCAGGTCGTGACGAATCATATTATTTTTAAATTAGTGAGTAAACGTCTAATCGTTTACATCTGTGATTTAGGCGAACTATCCTGTTTGGAATAACATACCATGACTGAACTAATGTTTTATGTCTCTAGAATTTCAGGCTTTGTCTACTTGATGTCAGTTAACGATGAAAATAATCGTTAAATCGAACAGCTTTTAAAAATTTCATAAACAATAAATGGCGGAGTTTAATCATTTTGACTTCATAAAGTTATTGAACTTCACACAGCATTCCAGTTTTTTGTTCAGTTTAGTGAAAACACTAAGTTATTCAGTTATTCTCCAATAACTACATCAGATCGACGAGTCGACTAGATATTACATAACTTCAAGCTTACGTTAAGAGATACAATTCTTGTCCCATGAGTCTATAATTATATTTCCTGTAGATTAATGAAGTATCTATCAATAATGACATAATTGGTTATAATACGTTCTCTGAGTTAAATGGTTTAGTTGTAAAGCTTTCGTCATCATTGCGCCGACGAAGTCTAATAGAATGTTGATGAACACTTTGTAATTAAATCATTGAACTTAGAGGGTACAGTATAACCAAAACAATTTTCTTCAGCTACAAATCTTCGCTACCATTTCAGTTCATTGTTCTGATTAATGTGAGTTCACGATGAAGACTGTAGTCATCATATCTGATTGAATTTAAAAAATTTCATTAAATTGTTTCCAATTAACTCAATTAAACATTATTTTCAATGTTATTCTTTTGAGTAGTTGTGAATAAATTTCAAGTAATGGGTCAAATTACAGTTTGTTTAAACATACTAATCAGTACACTGTTAATCGTAAGTCTGTTTTATCTTTCATATCAATAAAGTTCAACATTAAATTCTTACATAATATAACTAGGATACAAGGCCCAGAATTCGATCTCCTGATAGGATCAATGTGCATTACAGAGAAGTGCCCTACTAGGATAACTCAGCTGTTTAGTGTTCCTTGATTTTCACTGTTACCCAAACAACATCAATCTATATCGGGCACGAACAGATAACCTCCACAAATGATAATATTTATCAATTTAGTTACTTATACTTGCATCTAATTCTGTTTGTAAAACAATCTATCTATATTGGACTAACTCTGTGCTAAATAATCCATACCTTTAAATGAATCTTTGAATTACCAATAAGTACGTGTACGTTGAAAAGACCTTCATCACTATGTTATAGCAATACTAAAAGTCTTAAGCTTCAATTAGTTCAAGAAAACAAATTCACTTTAGACATTTTGGAAATTCAATCATGAATAAAATGAGGAAGTGTTTCTCTTCCCTTCTCTCTTCATGTTGATATAGAACATTTGAACGGATTAATGGGAATAATTCAAAAAACAAAGTAAATAGAGTAGTACACTACTTAAAGTTGTTTATCAATTCATAAAATTGAACAGATTATGTAGTGTAATAATAACACAATGAGAAAGAATGGATCGTAGGGAGAAACCATAGTTTGAACACTGTATTTTACAACTATTAGATCAGTGGAACAAAAGATAGACAACATGAATTCTAACTTTAATGATGTACATTTAAGAATTAAGTTATACCTTTAGCTATTGAATCTATAGACATTATTCTGTATGAATAAATAACAAACAATTGAAAGGGATAAAGAGTTTTGAATGATGTTTACTTACTTTGACACAGGACATTCAGTAAATTTGGAAAGAGCCTGAATTAATTATTACTTTAATTCATCAAAACTGATGTATGATTAGTGTATATCCCTATCGTATAGGAGTGAAGCTGACTAAATTATACTTCAAATTCAGTAATTCAAGAACACGAGTTTATGTTCTTCTCTTACTGAAACATGTAAACATGAGGGGCTGTGGACAAATCAAAACGCAATTATTCATAAGAAAAATTGTGAAAATACATCATTATACGTTTATAGGCAGTTGAAACTTCCCTAATTAGCTGTTATAGTATTCCCACTTTTTGAAAACTGCACTGATCCTCTTTTAGTCATAACATAACTTCTTTCTTATCTCCTATCTCTTTGTTCTTAATAAAATAGTTTTTTATTATTCAAAATGTCAAATAAATATTAAAGAACATACCACTTTCGGAATTATATTATGATCTAATGGTGTATTTAGTGTGTGACTACCAGTAGAATTCAGCATGAGCGTTACGCTTTATTTAGGTGTCCTTTATTGCTTCTACCCGCATTGAAGTATTTACACTGAAACATGTACTTAGTGAGTATCACATCAATAGTCAACACGTTACATATTAAGCTATTGGGTTTAGATAGTCACTAAATGAAAAGTTCATAATTTTCGTATCAAGGTATTCGAGAGAGCTACTGATAACTCTTTTCCGTACAGCCAACGAATCCTATATAAAACAGCAATTTGTAATCTGGCTTGTCTGGTTGTCAGATTTACTAATACCAGGGACTAAGCCATCAGAAAATCAACGAACAGTGAAGCTGATTGGTTCTATTATGGAACTTCTCATTCGTGTGCATTTATTAAGCCCAGAAGGCTTCAGATTTTCTGATAACTCTAGACTAATATACCATTATCTGGCACGCCAGTGGCTGTTATTTCCTGCTTCACTGAATTCGTGATGTATTCATACTAATTCATCTATTGTTATCAAGGGATAACTACGTCACATTCGACATAATTGAACTTAGGTTCAACCCTAATCAATTCGTCGTATCAAATTCAAATGTAACAATCTCCAATCGTCAATTGCAACCAAGTAAATCTCTCTTGTGATTAATGTTAATGGGTGGGGTGTTATCAGTGTGATTCTAATGAAATGTGACTAACTGAGTTCAAGCATGTTGGGTGTGAGGCAGTTATCCCATAGACAATGATGAATAAAATCGCACATTACATATTACAACTTGACTACAGAAAGAAATACCAACAGTTAGGATGCCGAATTATTAATCTAACTAGCTAATCATTCGCCCCGAAATCTGAAGCTTTCAGCTCAATCACACGCTGAGCATTGTTGAGTTGTCTCATATCAGAGCGAAATATATGTCCAATACTTCCTGACTTTTGATAGTTATCAAACTTTAGGGTTAATTCCTAATATGAAACTAACTGTAATTATTTATTTTGTATACCTTAACGAATGAATTCCATTACAGTGTTGCAAAACCTGACGAATTATATCGATTGGCTACAAGTAGTGATTAAATTTAAGTGCCTTTGATCATGATTTCTAATCAAGTTCTTTCGAAATTAATTAAAATATGGCAACTAGTCAGTGTACCAGACAGGGCTTATTCTGAAGACTTCAAGATAAGGTTATCTCATATTGTGTCACCTTATCTTCTACCACATACTAACTCTTATGATTTAATCATCTCGAAGCATTGAAATAATTGCAAAAGTGTGGAATGATTCGTTCGAGTTGCTTAAAGAAGACTTTGTAGTTGCTGGGTGCAGTGACTTTCTCAAAGATTGCCTGGAGGAAGCATACCAATGCTACTTAGGTTACGATTTTGAACTTATTGACTCAGAAAACAGTGATTGTTTAGGCACTATGTCTGAACAACCAAAGCCTAACTCAGAGGTATGGATAGAGGAACAAGCACTAACGATTGAGCGCTAATACCAAGTCGCTTATTGAATTCAAACAATGATTTTTATATGTCATGCTCAAAACCTAACCGCAACAGACTAGTGGAGTTGTATACAAAAATCGCAGTAATGCCGTCATAACAAGATTACAATAACTAGAGAGGGGAAACAAATATGAAAACAGTTAATGATGCGTACAATTTAAGCAGTACAAATAGTAAAGTTATCTAATGTTTAACGAAAGCAATGTAGAAGTAGGGGTCCCGACATCATAAACAGTAGAGTCAATAAATTATTATTCCGATTCCATGTCACGTTGTAACACTTGGTTTAAAAGTTGTAGAATATATTTGATATAAGTCAAAGAAAGTAAGAATATTCAGAAAGAAACAGAGATTGAAACTTACTAAATTGTGATTACAATTAATTAAACAGTAACTGATTTCCGGCAAGGTTCCCCTCTTAGTATCACCAAAACCATCTATCGCTATGTTTAATTTGGATTGTGCCTGGCAAGTAGAATCCACGTCGTGCGTTTCATTCTATCTGGGACTCGTCAACTGAATGTGCCTGTATCGAAATGTTGATATTGATACTGAGATTCGAACTCAGTTCGCTTCGTGTCAAATACCATCATGTTTACCACTAGGCTACTGAGTCCAGGCAGTAACACTTGTGCATCAAGCATATATGTAATTACGATAAGTTTATATCTTTCTGTTAATTGGTTATAGACTAGAACTGGTCAGCCTCTGTTGCTATACGCCCATCTATCACCATGTGATAATAACTTTCAATGAATAACTTTGTGAAAGTTTCTGTGTTTCTTTTCTAGGTCATTTTATCTATTGTTACAGCATTCATTGGTATAGTCAAATGGAGTGACGATATTCTTCAATTTACTATCCAATTACTATTCTTACCATTTCTAAAACAAGTGAACACTATAGCTAATGAAACTACACTACAACGGGTAATATATCATATACGTACAGCAACAGGTAAAATGTCAGAGATAAATACTAACTAACTTTTTTGATACGATAAATTGAATCTTTTTGCTTACAATGCCTACAATACGTAATACCAATTAGATGGTTGCTATAAGTGAACCAATTGATGAAATGTTCTTCCTACTGAATATTTTCTAACTTCCATTAAAGATACACGATAAACAACAATAGCCGTTATCTACTTAGTACAGAAAATAGTTTTATTTATACCAACATTAAAATACGAGATGAGTTAAAAGATAAATCAGTCAGGTGTTTGTAGGCTAGTTAACGCAGTTGGAATAGGTACATTAAAGTGCTCTGCATATTTTGAAGACACTATTAATACAGGAAATATTCACATATTGTTTTGAAACTGTTTTTTTTAACGAAATGGGTGATCTCTGTAGGGTTTTGGTTGCAGACATAGAAATATCGTATGCTGTTGTTTTAACTGAAGTCTAAAATAATAACAGTAGTAGATAATCATAGAGTCTACAATAATAAATTGATGGAAAACTACCATAGTAAATTTTATTACATGACTGCAACCTACTGTCATACAGTACTATCTTGTTTAGTTAATAAACTAAAAGAATAAGAATTCATTGAAGCACCAATTGGATCCAGTCATAATTTCTCGTTATTTTCAACTTGATAATCTGTCTTCCTTTGAAGATGAGGAAACCTTTTAATTAGTACTTCTGAATACTCTGACTTTATTTTAACACCGTGCTTTGTCGACTGGATCACTGAGCCATGTACGTCTATACCTTTATTAGTACCTTTCATCACAATGATCACGTTGAGTTATAATTGTTGTTAAAGATGATAAAGTCTTTGCTCTTTATAAACCGAGAATTATTATTCGAATGTCGATTACCAGTAAAGCCTTTCACTAATCAGAACCTGATGAAAATCATCAAAGAATTTAAACAAATATGACACTTGATAAGGTGGTGTTAAATTTACTGTAGATTAAAATCCACTCTTTTATAAATAGATATTAATAGATTTTTCCAAAATACATAAGTATTTAGATTTCGATGGTTTCTAATCAATTAGGACACAAATGAATGTAATCACCTGATTAATGTTGTTGAACTGAATATATCAACACTAAGAACTAACTGATTGATGAACCACACGCTTGAATAATACCCAAACATCTTATAGATTCAAGCTACAATGACTCTTTTTCAATGACCTTTATCTGTTAATTTAAACATAGGTTATATTCTACGTATTCGCTATTTATTAGGTATGTTATTTTTAGCAATTTCAGTCACTACTTGTCCATAATAGTGAGTATTCTGTGTGTAGCACAGTGTAGTTTTCATGAAGGGTTTCAAATGTTTAGCTTAATTCACAGTTACTTGTTAGGAACGAAACCGTTTAAAGCAGCTTGGAATACAAGACGAAAAGTGTAAAGATTATTAAAGGTTGGAAATGTAATATTACATTTGGTGCATATTACACTGTATGCAGCATTCACTTATCACGCATGAAATGACTCTGTTAAGGCCGGCGTGTGAGCTAGACACTAAGTGACATATTAATCCTACTTTGAAAAGACCAGTAGAACATGGGGCTACACAATCCAATAGAACGCAAATCCAGATTGACCAACTAATCGAGTGACTAACCAATAGCATCTAGATGGTTGGTAGGTAGGTAAGTAGAGATGGAAGGAAGAAGGGATAGCAACACCATCAAATAACAGTTACTTAATAACTGCAAAACATCACACACTGAACTAATTTGTAAGAGGTAATGCAAAGTGCAATAAATACTAAACTACAGTAAATATGTGCAGAAATTCGGATAATAGGCTCATAGTAATGAAACAGAAATGATAATTATTAATGGGTCTATGAAAAGCTTACAATTTATATAATGCTAATATTTAATTTCCTAATTGTTTAACAAATACAGTTTAACAATATAAGTTTGGGTATCATTAAGTATAGACTTCATAGATTCTGATTCTTTATCCTGTTATAATAAAAATAGTTGAAAAGTAACTAAAAATGATGAATACAACACATTCAATTACTTACATAATGAATGCCATTTGAAAATCATTTCTGCCATTAAGATCTTTTCATAGCCAAGTAAACTGAAATGGTATTCAATGAATGTTCTGATAGATCATTCATGTTTTCGAGACTATTTATTAACTACTTAATATTATTTCTATTTATTTTTTCTTCTTCAATTTTAGATCATTTGACATTGGCAGTTTTCATTGTTTGCATAACACTTTTAATAATCTTATGTTTTGGTATGATTGGCATTTGCTATCGTAGTACAGTAATGATTTTCATTGTAAGCAAGTTATTATCATTTTTACCTGACAATGACTGTCTAATGGCTATATTTACAGGATATTTTTCATGGTTTAACAAACATGAGTGAAAAGTTTTGCATTACTGGTTAACTTTGTTTAAACAACTACTGACAATTAAATAGTATTAGATAGGTGTTTCAGCTTAAAATAATACCTCTACTTGGTGTTTATTCACATTCCATTAATACATTAAACCTATAATCTTCAGGTCACTTAACAAGTGACAAATATGCAGTTAATTATGCTGAGGTTCAATAGTTTACTTGGCTAATTTCAATCAGTATAGAATATTGAACAATCATTATCTATTGATATTTGTTTGAACTTCATTCGACTTCATAATACTATACAATGATTTCTAGTTTTTTTTAAAATTCTCTATAGAAAGTCATTTAATGATATCAAACCTTAAATTGAAATATCTCTACAACACTATATAATGGTAGACATAAATTAGTTAAGATAAAATTTTGAAACCATCATCAATTCGCCTATATAGGTTATTTTTCCAACTGATGTTGGCTGCTCTTCTGTGGATGCTACATTCTACAAAAGTTAGTATTGTAATTATCCAACTCTAGTATCACCTAGGAAAGTTGGAAAGAAAACTGATAGCAAGCATGAATTTGATTTTTTTTTGAATTTGGTTTTTTCATGAGTTGTGATTCTTTGGGGGCATTGTAATAATTATATTTTGACATGAGATCAGGGGTTTTACACCAGTTTGAGTCATTTCACTTAGCAGCTAGGCCTCTTTCTTTATCCTCTTGTACTATGTGCAGGATACAGCATAATCGATATTGATTATAGTGCCGACTGTTTTTATGCATCTAGAGACTAGCCTATGAATACTTTGTGTCATAGCAAATATTACTGGATATTTACTTATACAGAAATATTTTCTTGGAAAAACAATTTCATTAATCTTGATGGTTGTGTATCGTTGTCCTCAAGCGTCTTTTTTTGAGAAGTTTAATATTTGTAGATACCATTATATGTCATTAGTGATAACTAGTTTGACACTCATGTAAGCGGGATGGACGTGAATTGATCTGTTTATGCTGTGCATAATGGAATGATGAGATCCTGAGTGATAAAGAGTAAAGTAATGCCTGACTTTTACTATTACCACTACTGCCAACATGCGAACAGTCAACAAGTGGTCTTAGTATCTGTATGGTTGTACAAGAATGAGCTGTATTACTACAACCGTTAAGGTTATAGAGAGCCTGGATACAGCATTGTCAATAAGTTCTCCGAAAAATCCATTCATATTGTAGTGTATATTCATAATTATGTGTGAATAAACTCGTTGATTCTGCTAGTAGCTACATACTTGTCTCAGAAATTAACCCGCGGATCTCTAAATACTTTACTTAGAATGGTGAAACCGCGAATGGACTATTAAATCAGCCATAGTTTCTTAGACCGTAAATGCTACATAGATGACTGTAGTAATTCTAGAGCTAATAAAGGCCTTGAATTCCCCACCTTAGGTTAAGGGTGACTTATTATTGGCATTATACTAACCATTTATATAATTATTTTTAAATAACATTTGATTCTGGGGTGGCGTATTTAAAGACAATCTATATTATGTATCAAGTACATCCAATTCGACTGGGTGTGAAGTTAAAAACCATTAAATGCCTTTAAAGACTACATACTCAAGAACTGTCAGAGATTGGGTAGGAACTAAGATTTCTAACTCTTAGATGACTGCTTCTTAGCAGTTGTGGCTTACTTTAATTTCCAAAAGTGAATTGTATTTCAAATCCCACTAAGTTAAACACTTTCTGGACTCATTATTGAGTAGTCACCGACATCATGTTTGCTTAGCTCTCTCATTGGTCACAAATTAAACTAATGCAAAGTTAGTGGTTACTTTTAATCGTTTAAATTTATTTAACCACAAGAAGATCAAAGGCCTAGAATGTCAACAATAGGTCTGCAAAGAGTTTGTAACCAGGAAATCTATTTGGACTGTACAGTGTTTGTCTCACAAAGTACAGACTTTTAAATTAATCCATTAGTTTGGTCCATTTGTACATTCGTCACAGATTTATGTTAGTTGGGTATAATTGAAATCCATGAAGCAATAGACTCAGTGCTTCGGCAATAGTTTGGCACTAGCTTGTGAGACCTGAAAGCTCTGGGTTCAAACCCCTGGTTGGATCAAGGGTCCATACTGATTATAAGTCCCTTACTAGAACAAAGCAGGCTATCAAATACTCTCTAGTTTCTAGTGGTACTCAGCTAACATCAATTTGTGGCATACATAAACAACTAAACTTACTATATATCTCCATATAACCACTTACATTTAATTCAGTGGTTAATTTATACTCAACATTTCTTTATTAACGTAAATCATTACTGTTACTTAATACTTGCTTTTTACTAAATACTTCTTTTGTTTTTCATTATACAAAGTACATTCTTTTATTAGCAACTTCTATTGCACTATTGTCAATTTGGTTGATAGCAGAGTCTGCTGATCCACAAATAGTAAGTTAATCGTTTAGAGTTCATCAGTGATTTATTGATTAGTTGATAAAACTGATTAATTCAATGATACAAGTAAGTCAATAAACTAATAATAAAGTTTCCTTGCCTACTTAATTCATTTGAAAATAGTAATAATGTTAATTTCTAGAACAAAAGGAAATCGATTTTCTGTAAATATCAACCTGAATAGGTATAAAATCACTAGCCATAGTGTAATATACTGAGGAGATTGAGTGAATCTTAATGTGTCCACATTGAATATTCACTTTAATCAAACAGCATAAATTTTACAATTAAGGGGTTTGTTGTAGAGAATAGTTAAGTTGTCAATGCTGATATCACGATTTTAGTAATCTATGCATACAAATGAACCAATCAACCTAACAAATTTGTAGCAGTTTTTAGTCATTTAGAAGTCAGTAATTAAAAATGATTACATGATCAGCAAAGAAGTAATTCTGAGTTGGATATACAGGTTTATCTGCCTGAATGTTTTTCTACCCGTAAGTTATTAAGTGAATATAACTTGAAGTTAATTCTGTTTAGACTTCAGCGTTACAGCTATGTATGTGTTTAGATTATGGTTAGAATTAGGTTAGATTTAGGGCTAGTTTATGCAAGAGCTCTCAATTAGGTATAGTGGTACTTTGCGTTTTATTTACGATCTGGTTAGCAAGGACATAGTATCTAATGATTTTAGTGTTGTAATTTTCACCCTATATTGTCAAAAATATTGTTTAGATGTTGGACATAGAACAACAGCGATTTGTGATTGGCTTCAGATTTTGTAGATCACTGCCGATTGGATATGGCAGTTGTTCTTTATGGACAATTTAAGAATCTCTCAAGCGTTTTCAGTACAACAAAGAAACAAACGAATCGCGGCACTTAAAATATCATCACTCAATTCATAAATTAACCACTCATTGTTTAGATTCTTTGATAACTTTTAGCCAATGAAAATTCAGTGTTGATGACTAAAAATATTTGGGCATGAAAACAGTTATAACAGAGGGGAGAAAGAAATATAAATTTTTATGTAGTAAATAAGCGAATCGCAGTTTGTAGCGGTGACTTAAATGTTAATTCATAGGAACGACTATAAAGAAATCCATTTATGTGACTTAAAAGCAGTCATATTTGATAAGTGCTAGTACTTATTCATTCCTCTTCTGAACTTTTTCCGAAATGTCATCTTTGATCTGCACAAACGAACCACAACACAGGAAAGTAGAATAAATAACTTTTCTTAAAATTCGGGTCATTTTTCAAAGAATGTTTGGTAAACACAGATAACAACATGTCTACTTCTCCATATCCATGGAAATCTTTGGTAAAAGACAAAGATTAATTTACAGATGGACGCATACCACATTAATGTGAGCCATAAACCGTATATGTATGTGGCTTATACAACAAATTTTTGATGCAAAAGTCAAGATATTTTTGTTGTATGAAGCCGAAACTTTGAGAACTTCCTCTTTAGACTAAATCAGTTTACATCTATAAATTAGCTTGCTAATGTAGCACTGGATTCATTAGCTTCATAAAAACCTTTTACTCGAAACATATTTCCAGCTATTGATCTCTTTGATTGTCTGTATGGTTATTCAGGTCAGTCAATATTTCAATTCTAAAACATTTCGTGAATTTTCACTACATTGTGTTACTGGAATGATCTTTTAAAGTCATTTATTCAGTCCAACGAAGTGGTTCAAAGGAATTGTGATTAGAAAATTTATGTACAGTAGGAATTTTGGCATTCCACAAATATAAGCCTAATTTCTATGTCCCTAAAAGCAACATATTCAATACCTAATTTAAATCACTTCTTATTATCTATAATCCCTTATTACTCAGTATTACAGCACTGAATTAGTCTGTTCATTATATCTAATCATCTTGATTCAAACGTCATTGGATATTCTTTTAGTTGTTAGAATAAAAATTTTATTTGTTACATTACAATTATTATCTTGTAACTCGTTGGGTTATATTAGTTCTATTCAAATTAGATAGATTACTCTACACATGTAAAGATTTGTTTGTTAAACTTTGTGTTTTTAAGCCCAAACTTTTCTGAATAACTATGATTCCATTGAAGTGGATCTTGTGTCCTCGTTCTATCAAATGTAGTCCTATCACTGATTTTTTTTAAACTTCTTGATCTCACTGAATCATTTACAAACATGTTTAAAGTATAGTCTGTGTTCCATCTCTTTTATCTTTAGATGTCTAGACTGGTTTCCGCAGATATACGTCATTACGTTTATAACACGTATTAATATTGATATATAGTTTATATATTCTGAATAGTTATGATATATCCCAGCTGAATAATAACATTCCCAAGTAGTTGTGTAAAGAAACAATTCATTCATAAGTTTGGTTAATTTTATTTGTCACTGACTGATGTCAGTTAGACACCAATGAAAACCACAAAGCACTGATCAGCTATTACATTTTAGTATGAGACATCGCACTAGTGCGAATCCTCCATTTCGTCAGGGTACCAATAAGTACAGAAGGCTAAGCGCTCTCCATGAAACCTAAGGTTCCTAGGCGGGGGAGGGGGGGGAGGGAAATCGATTTTATTTACTACTATGGAGTCCCATACTAGGATGAAACAGCTGTCCAGTGTTTCCTGCTTTATAGTGGTGCTCAATCAACACCAACCAATCTAATAGACTAAACTAAATACTTAACTCAACAAAACCCCCTTGATTAAATTCACTTTTTAGCTTATTAACTATTAATCCCAGCTTGAAATCATTTCACAAACTTCACAGAGTTTTAAAACTTGCTACAACTATTTTTCTCACATTGACACTGAATAGAATCTGAGTTATAGTGACCTCATAAGTGTGTTGCTCAATATGGAGTCAATTGATACTTAATTCACATTGTTAACCTTATTTCTTTTCAAACACAAAATGGGCTTATTCAAATGTAATTGAATATTTAAGTAAATTAAAGAAAAATGATGAAGAATAGATAAGAAAAAAATAAGCGAACTAACTAATCAACAATTACTAGATACATAGACATAGATTCAGTTAACCTAATACACAGCTGGAAGTTAACCTGAAAGAAAATGATACACATCAAGAATGAAATAACATTTGAGTGCAATCAAACTTATCAAATTTAACTATCCTTAGAGTTGTGAAATAGTTATTCTACTCACAATTGCATGAAGTAAGCCCTGATGCTGTTGTCTAAAACAATTTTAAAAGCTTTATACTTAAGTCACCTAGTTTACAGGATATAATGCAATCAAAGAACTTGTACACAACATCAAAAATTACTGAACGAAAGTAAATCCTGGAGTCCTCATGATAATCTGTGACAAATGGAGTTGAATCATATCGAGTGTAAGACAAATATTACCAATGACATGAGACGACGGTTACGTATAATTAAAAATTGACTGAAAGTAGAAATGACTGTGTTAAAAAAATATCACCCGTTGATAGCCGCCCCAGTGGTCTAATGTACAGCGTTCTGTATAAAGCCTGGGTTAGATTCTAGTGCGGTTGTGGATGCGAATCGCTTGAAAAGTCCCATACTAGAACATCTGCCTTATAATTCCTGGTTGTCAAGTGGTTGTCCAATTCAGATCAAGTTCGTGAATATTATATTAACATTGAGATTAGAAATGTTTACCACCAGATATCTGATGGTTAAAGATTATCTACAAAGTTGAAATGTTTTAACAGATTTCCTAATATGGTCATGATTGTTTACTGTCTGAAGAGTTTAGTACACGAATGAAACAAATGTCCAGTACTTTCTAGTTGCCCACGATTGTGCAGCCATTCAGTGAATTTTAACTATAAATTTTATCTAATTTCATTTAAATTTGCATAATTCTCGTCACCCTGTAAAAATATATGTCAATTTTATTCTAATATGTACTTTTGGACCAAAGTCACTAGAGATTATGTAGAAGCTACTGAAAACAATAATGATATAAAGATAAATTGATGCTATCCTATTACTCAAATATCTGTTCCCTCTATTTCATGTACAGTAATAGAAACTATATGTTTAGAAATACATAGTCGAAGCAGGTATCCAACTGCTAGCTTCTCGGACTATGAAATGTTAAACATTTCAAACTACTTATGTTGATTACTCTTTGATGTACCATACCAAATCTTTTAGATGACTATAGCTATAAAGGTTGAATTATTCATATGTATCAATCAACGAATAGTACACAATTTCAGTACTTTAGGGTGTAAGGTATCGTCAATGTCCTGTATTCATTACTTATTATTTATTCAAATTGACTGACCATTGAGTAGTCACCAATGTTGTACTTATTTAATACCCAGTGTTGTTTAGTTTCTGTCTATTAAGTTGCAGTGTGACCACTAATTTATGTTACTTGATATCCCATCCACTATGTTTCGATATTAGTTGGTTCGAAATCACTTAAAGTATCTTGCACTAGTTATAATGCAACTTGATCGATAGAACTCAGAAGGCATTTTGTAAATATGGCATTTGTCATTACTCAGCTGTCAAAAGCTTAGAAATATCTCATCTTCACAGGAGGTTATCCACAGCCTGTAAAACTATTCGATAAAGGTTTAAATTACAGAGATAGAAACGATTTCCTTTAAATTTCAAGTACGTGTTGCTGACGAGTATGAAGTAACACTAAACTTTGGTTATGTAGAGTTTACTGCAGACAAACTCTGATCACTTAAGTATTACATTAATTGATATAGGTTTTTCAAATGAAGATTTAGTCCAGATGGATTGAAAACAAACTTTAAAACTTATTTCAATACAGAAAAAAGGTAGTCCTTTAATTTACTACTATTTCTAAAACACATTTATCAGTTGCTTAATTTCAGTCTTTATAACCTTCTTCAGGTGAACGATTCTATTAAAAATCAATTGAAAGCATTGATCGCTAATTATCGTTCTGTTGAATCTAATGAAGCGGATAGTATAATTTTAGCAACTTTGATGCCTTTAGTAAGTATCTGTATAAATTTCAATTCGTATAGTTTTTTAAGTGAATACTTTCCTCAGTAGATTGTTGGAAACACTTCAGAATGATGTTAAACAACGGGTTAATGGCTTCATTCTTCGAATCTATTTATTTTGTTGAACACTCAAACCTAATTCCATTTAAATACTGACTGACGTTTGTAAAAGTTTATTTCATTGAATTTGTCACAGACTGATGATAGCAGGGCAGCAGGGTACTAGAACAAAACAACTGGCCAGTGTTCCCTGAATTTCAATTGTGTCTGGTTAAAATTAATCCATGATGAATTCAATTAATTAAGCTTAATACCAGCCTTCACAAATCATCTCAGTTCACTTTGTAAAAGTCTTTATCATTTGAACTTATTTGAACAAAATACTGTGATTCCTATTTAGTTTTGAAATCATCATTAGTTACTATTTAAGATCGAATAGTTTATACCGGCGTATTAATTATTAGTAAGTGATTTTTATATGAACTGACTTCAGTCATCAATAGATTTGTATTGATGTATGTTCTCTATGTGAGTAAAACGTTGTGACTAGGGAAGCTTAATTATGTCAACAATTACAACAGGTAGGATTATGCAATCATTGCATTATATTACAAACCGATAGATGTAGGGAATATGGATTTTCATAATCTACTTCAGTAGTTTACGAATTTAATATCTATATTGAAAATTGAAAAAAGAAACATAATTTCTATTCCAGTCGGAACAGTATGGCAAGTACCCCCTCTCTTTGATTTACGGCACCATTTGTCTAAAGACCTGACTTCATTTAATATTAATAGTTAACAACATATTACAAGAAGATAATCAAGAATTTCCATCTGACTGCTGTCAAATCATCATTCGTCATATTAGTATGTAATTCTAAATAAAAATATTATGTGTACCTCATTATTGTTTCTTTTAGTAACGCTTAACAGAATAGAATGAGATCTATAAGATAACAGCTACAATAAAGACTTTATTCTTGCAAATAGACAATCTATAAAGTATACATTGAACCAAAGTTCATTATCTACGTATACACTGTCTAGTTCTTTCCGCCCATCACAAAATCACTATGAAATTAAAAGGGCTTACATAGTCTATATACTCTTGTTACCAATCGATTGTGAATAAAAAAAAACGTTAAGAGTTTACGCTTATCAAATGTCTCATCATGAAACAGTTCATCTTAGGAAGTGAAATCTAATTCTACCCTTCCCCCCCCAAAACTGATATGAAAAAACCACTAACTATGCAGTAAGTACTTATTGTAAGTACTTTAAGTGCACTTAAGCGCAGATAAAATTCATCCTTGATTAAATAACTCAAAGAGAGTTAATTTGTCCATTACTTCAGTCTATGGGGTGCTACAACTTCATAAACATTGGATATGAATACTGTCAACTAATTCTAAGAGATCCTATTACTTAACTTTAAATTCAATATGATGAATTGACTTGGATTAAACAACTACTGAAAACCAAGAAGAAGTACACGATTGTTTCGTCTTAGCTAAAAAAACTCACTAGCAGTACACACCTATTATTATATGTCAAATGATTCAGCTTAAGATTCTAAACCAGGTCGACTAATCATAACATATTTAAATTACTCAAACTGTACAACACCTAGCAATGACGTAACTTTGAAATGGGTATCTGTAATGAAGTTTAAATCATACGTACTCACAATTGATAGTATTACTTTCAAATAAAATCTAAAAGGTCAATAATTTGTGAATTAAACAATCACATGATGATAATGAATAACAATTTCGATATATTTTATAATTGGCTTTTTTATTGGACCTAATGTGTAATCAGTCTCAAATTTGACAAAAAATATATCAGGATCAGTAGTCTAACAGCTAAGGGTTTTGTTTTGAAGTATGAATGTCCTACAATAGATTCTATAGAGAAATTATTGATATGCACCGCTGAAAAGTTTCATTCATGAACGACACAATAGTTCATTTCTTCCTGGTGTTTAGTGATTGTCTAATTCAGGCCATTTTGAAATACTGAATTCAAATTCAACTATCTCCATAACATACAGTTACAAACTCTTTATTAGACAGATTTACTTTATTAGTTACCACATTATTTTTCTTCGGTTTCCTGAAATTCCAGTTTTCATGTTGTGGATTTACTAATGGTGATGACTTTGAAAACTCACGATTTACCCGTAACGATTTCTATCAAAACAAAGAATATCAGGGTAAGTCATTTGAATTTTACTGTTGGATGTTTGATTTAATTATCTACTTTAAGGTAGCATTCATGACTTAATTGAGTACAATTAAACAGTTATTCGAATCAAGTTGGATGACTAACTTCAAAAACTGCTTTCCAAAAAATTTATTTTATATATTCTGATTCTGTCTGCACGAGACTGTTTATTTTCTATTTTTAGTTTATCTCCCCCTCCCTAACCTTCCATCTGACCTATTAACTGTTGCTATATCGTTTTCCATTAATAATCAAGAACCTCCTAATTGTAATAATCAATAGTTAGTTCATTGTGTGCACGTTATCTCAGTTCTTTGTGATTGTTACTCTTGTACTGCATTGGATTTATTTTCCTAATTGGTTGTCTGTTTGGTCAGGTTCGACAGGCATATACAGTAGTGTCTGAAATGTAAGTGTAACTCCGTCTGGTTGGCCAAATTGTCTTATATTATTTTATCTGGCTTTGGATTAGCGATGTTAAAGCTGACACACAGGCATAAAAGTATCATTCTTTGTATCCTGTTGTTGTATTGGGTTCTAGCAACGTTATTGTTGCTGTATATCACGACTGATCGTAGTTTGCTAAATATAAAGTACAAACAATAAAATGATTTATACTAGTAATTAAGAAAGGCAGTTGATTAGACGGTATTCAAGGTATCAGTAGTGCATTGCATTCGTTATGTATCTGAAATAACTACTGACAGAAAGATGATGGAAATTTGTAGATTTAGTGGATTATAATGATATTTTGGAATTCTAGCAACTAGATTGTCTAATAGGTGATCTTTCACTACATATAATTTCTTGAAATACAATAACTTACATAAAATGAAATAATGATCATCCTAGAACCAATAAAGTGACTGATGACAGCTAGACAAATGTTCTGTGCTCATAGGTCTACCCACATACTTCTAACCCCAAGCCGAATAAACAGAACTCAAGGTTTACCAGCCAACTATCTAGGCTAACTTACTTGTCATATATTTCAGTAACTTATTTACATACATAAATCCAAGCCTGGACCATACATCATATAAATTATAATAATGACATCAATCCCGAACAGGGACAATAGTGACAGTTCATGAGGATTAATCATTCTCTAAAACGCATTTTTAAAACAGATTGTCCTTTCGAACGATATATTGTTTTTGTATTTTTCATAACCTTTAATTGAGGGAATAATCTTGTTTGCTTGTTTTGTTTGTTGGCAATAAGACTGGAAGGATATCCGTTAGCAATAAAAATTCTTTAAGGCTTTTCCAGTTCATTATCAATAATATTGTCATTGCAGACACGTCTATCTCTTAAAATGAGATCGTAGACCAGAGATCACTGTCGTCCAAAGTGGACTCAATTTTGAAAATTAGCATATTCCCTATTCCAAGTTGTCCTTCTGTGTATTAACTCTTGTGGAAAGCCATCTTCTCCTCTTGACGATAGGATAACCCAATTCTAAAGTGAAATAGATAAATGAGTGAAAACTACTGAACATATCCAGTATATTCTTTAGGTCAATAGTTTTATGACAAATGATGAAGATGTCGTCTAAACTTCTTCTAAATAGATTGGAACTATAAATTGTTTGTTTAAGTACAGTGTCGTTCAGATTAACCAGAATGTGATCTGTTAGGAGAAGACCCATAAGTGATCCCATTGCCACACCATCAGTTTGTCTATACAACCAGCGATCAAATCTAGGCAGCGCACTGAAACTGTATTGATGAAGCAATTCCTTTAGATGGTATTTGAAACACCCACTTTGAGGTTATTGTTCTGATTACAATCACAGTAATGAAGTTTATATTTACAGGTTGAATAATGTTGTATTGGAATAAATAAGTACATATTTTTCCGTTGTTTTGAAAGAAAGAGGTTTGTAACTTTATTGGTCTCAAACACTTAGCTTCAAGTCAACATCTTCTGAGCGCTTCTAAGCAATTTTCATCATGTATCTAGTGAATTTCTTACGTTCATCTTCGTTTAACTAGTAAACGGTATGTGTTTGCAGTGGAATACATCATTCCTTTTCTGGTAATCATACTTTAATTTCATCAATATGATTACGTCTAAAGGAATGACGGTTAGAATGAATATGATTTCATCAGAGTATTTTTCAGAGCTGTCTAAGGTATTTGCATTTGTGCAAACATCTACTGAGAAAAGAAATTTCACTATTCGCTATTGAAAACATCGTAGAAACCAGTTGAATATCTTCACTGTAGTGGGGTCCTTGGTAATCTTCAGCAAATAAATAAAACCTATTGTGTTATTGAGAGGAAAGCTAAAGAATATCCAGCTAAAAATATTGAATCGTAACTTGAATTAAAATTCATGAATGACATTTCATCTCATCTGAGACTTACCAACTGAAGACATATCCAATCACAATATGATAATAGCAGTGAGATTAGAACTCGGTATCTGTCATTCAGAAGGTTAATGTGTTATCCAATTAGCAACTGAGTTCGAATGACCACTTACTTCTTCGAAGTGTATTAGTTCAGCTCTTAAATATTACATTCTACCTTAACTGATACTATGTACTCTAATCGATTACCTTTCATTAATTCAATAACTAAATATCTGTTATCATTGTAAACTGATCTATATATTACTGATAAATTCAATAAGTAATCTATTTCTATTTTTAATTATTATAGATATTCAATATCCAATTACATGTTGTCAACTGTATTCAAATTTCTCTATAAAGTATCCTACATGTTCAATAAGTTTTAATAAATTGAATAGTAACTTTCAAACTGGTTGTTGGGATAAATTGAATGAATTCATTTTAGTAATAAGACATACAATGATGTTAGTTATAGTAGGTAAAATTGGAATACTGGTAAGTTACATAGTAATTATACAGTATCATAACAATACTAGTGCATATCACATTGTAGGAATATGAGAAATTTAGAATATTAGGTGGATTAAAGTAATCTAGAGGGAATGAAGCTTAAAGCTAGACTACATTTCAAGTGACAGTCGACAGAATGACGTAGCTGTCATTATGAGAGTAATTATATTGCCAATTACATTGAACTTGAGTAACAAAACTCCAGATTTAGTGAGATTATCAGTGAACTATTCTAGTTACAACTAACCTAATTCAGGACTAAGTAATATGCATTAGTAGATTATTGAGTAGTGACAACCGTCACGTTCCTGTGGCCATTAATCTTAATTTTGTGAACAAGATGATTTTAAATTAGTCATTAGTAAGTTTTGCATCCAGATTTAACGTGAATTAGCACTTAGGTCAGTTAAAATAACGACCACATTTCATTTTGATATATAGGGTTTAATCAATACTTAGGAATATACAAGTACGATGCAAGCCATTACCCAAAGGAAAGTTGAATTTGTGTTTAGTCTATACTTCAGGTATAATGACCCCGTATTTTAATTGATCTACGCTTGCCTTATTCACTAGATAATAGACTGAGCAGTTTTACTAACAGACAATATTCTTTTACTGAATAACCTTAGCAAATCTACAGTAAATCAGCATTTTACAATTCACTGTACATCATTCACATTATTCATTACTGTTTCTGTAGTCACATTGTAAATAGGCCTACATCTTCAATATTGTTAAAAGCATAATGATGTAATAATATTTGTATATCAGTGCATAACTAGATATCATATTATGACAAACTTCATACCATCTAACAGAACATTCAATGATCAGTTGGTACTATTAGTGGTTATTTTCAAGTTCACAACAGTGAAATCACCTCTCAGTATTAGCACTATTGGAAATCATAGAGCACTAATAAGTTGTTTCGTTCTAGTATGAGATTCCTGCTAGAAACTAGAACTCAGACTTAGAGGGTTTTGTAACTAACGCTCCACCACTAGAATAGCCTAGTTACTAGTTAAGTGATGCAATTCCAAGTCTCGTCATCTTGCGATATACGTAAACTATCATTTAATGTTACTGATGATAACTGATTTACTCTCAATTAATTCGATCTCAATCATTCATCACTTCTTATTACAACTTTACAAATGCCTTGTATTAAATTGCTATTAAACAGGATGCTAGAGACATGACTAGATAAATTTTATAATTAGGCATCAACCTCAGGACCTCGAAGTCGTGAGTTCAGCCACCGACATATTTATTGGAGCACAAAGCTAAAGAATCCACTCCTTAAAATTAAAAATCTATCCGCTACTTCTTAGTATTCAGTGTTATCCAGACTGTAATCACTCTACATCAATTATCATTCTTAAATCATTTCAGTCAACAAAAAATTTCTTCATTTCAGTTTGAGTTAGATTATGACTGAAAATGGTAATCCATGAAGCTGGTTTTGTTTGATTAGGAACTCATCGTCCACATTCACCTGCATTCTAATGTTGATGATTACATTGGGAATCAAACTTAGTTCGTTTCACAGCAAACGCCATTAGATTCACCACTAGGTTACTGAGTTCAGACAACCATACTTGAGACTGACCAGTTCGAGTCCGTAAATAATACACAGAAAAATACAAACACATCCTAATTACATATACACCAACTGCTCAACTGTCACTGTCAGAACTCAGTAGCCTGAAGGTGAACGTGATGGCATTTGGCACTAAACAAATTGAGTCCGAATTCCATTGTCATCACCAACAGTGAGATGCAGGTTAATCAAGCCAATGGATCCCGTATAGGATGAAACGCACGTCTTAGGTTCTGCTTCACATTTACAATCTGACTCACACATTACTTGTAAATTGTCTCTGTATCGAAACAATCTGTTCAGGATGTACATATAGCAACATAGACTAACTAGTTTCAATCCATGTCAAATAAACGAAACGATTCGTATACATTCTAACCTCCATATTTTTACTTTAATAATTTATAAACCGTTTTGTTTTGTCAAAAATAAAAATCGATTTACACCTTTTTCTTTCTTCTTATTTTTCAAGTTTATTCTATCAGGATTATCATCATTGGAAATAATTCCACATAAAGAAACATTTGTTTATGCTTGAATCATGTGTATACACGAATTCATTAACTTAATAATTGAATTATTGCAAAAATGAAAATATGATGTTAACATTTATTTATATACGTAGTTTGTTTAAAAATTCCCCAAAACAAAGACGTTTGAACAAAAAACATTCTTCTTTTCGATCAGGTTCTACAGGTTCATCAGGTTCTACATTTATTAGTTCAAAATTATCAGTCACAAAAATAGCCAGTCCTCAGGCAGATACACAAAATTATTTAGATATCAAGGATAATTGGAAGTTTTTCCTCATCGAGTTCTTCATGAAATAGATTATGATTCCAGTTCTTCGTTCAGTCATGGTAATTATTTAATTAAATTAGATTTAATTAAATTAGATTAAATCCGATGATATCCGTCACTTATTCAATGTATACCAGGGACTGATTGTATTCTATCAGATGTAATAAATATATTCTGATTGTTAGTCTACACTACTTATAAGTAGATAAAAATGCTATTCGAATTTTCGGTAAATAAAGTAACGTGGTGCTTTGTAAGTTGTTTGTTATTCATTACTAACTGTCAATAAAAATGGTCGGGAATAAAGAATGGTACAAAAAACTCACTTATACAATCCAAATAAAATTCCCAAAATATAATTTGCCTACTAATAAGTAGTATAAAATAATATTAAACATTTATTGGTCAGAATTTAACTTATGCTACCGAACAATCAGATTTAATAAGCAAGTTTAAAGTCCGCTGTTCATAATTGACATAGTGATGCTGGCACTAGTGAACATTTATTGAAATTGATGTAAAACATTGATAACACCCTATTTCTAAATTATTGGGAGGCTAAGAATGACAGTCAATATAATTGTGAACGTTTAAAACAGATGAAGTTAGATATGAAATTAAGCGTGACTTGTTTATAATTCGACATAATGCACGCTGTCGCAGAAAATCGGCTAGCATCGAATCGCTTTCTCACACAGTCGAATATTGCATCGAAAAAGTATGCATTTAGTAGTTTGTTGGCGAATGGAAATGCTATTAACAACTTCAGTGTCATAATGTAACTAGTTTATATGAATAGTGAACCAATATAAACTCTGAAATGATGCTAAGAACTAGGTTTTCGACTGACGACTCAAAGTCCTTAAAACGGCAGAAGCGATAGCTTTACGAGTCAAGAAGCCAGACCTGTGCATACAGAAGAAGTACGTTCAACCTCTTCTCTAGCCATGGCAGACGCAAGATCCACTAAGCCAATCACCACCTTTATCATACGACGATTTAATTTGATTAATGAATATGTATTCTCCAACTTAATGTGCAGTTCCATATTATTATAATAATAATTATTATTATTATTGTTATTATTATTATTAAAGTACACAGAATGAATTTGAATATCACTCAATCTTCACTCCTAATTTCATTGTCTTTGTAACATTTTAACATCAAACAAATGAACTGATTGTAATTATGTTTATGATTGTTATTGTTTCTATTTAACGAATATTATTTATCGTTCACTCCACTCTTACCCATTCGGTTTCATATTAAATAGGATTTGACCTTTGTCTACAAACACTTGATCTAATCGTATTTTGTTACCACCCCATCTCCTATGTCACCCAGATACACAGATACCTACATCCACATTTCACTTCTAGTCTTGTTTATCCCAATGGTCATTTACGTTTCACAAGTTACATAATGATGATGATTATTTCAACATTAACATTCGTATTTTGTAAATAACTCGATGAGAAAAAATTCCAATTATCCAATTATTCTTGATATCTAAATAATGTTTTACTAGCCTCAGAACTGGCTATTCTTGTGACTGATAATTTTGAACTAATAAATGTAGAACGTGATGAGCATTTCTCGAAAAGAATAGATGTAGTTTGTCAATAGTTATCACTTTATATTTTTATTTTTCAAATTAAATTTTATTGTATCTATGCCGTGTTTATATTGTATAAGAAGGCATAGTAAACATCCAATCTAATTATGTTATTATGTAATAAATTGATTATCATTTATTTCATTGAATCTACATTGTTTGTATGTTTTATATCTGTATAGGTTAATGATTAATTCTGTTTCATAAGGAATTCATGTAATCAATTGTTATGCATCATTCTAATGTGTAATCATCATTCAATGATTTGAATTCAATTGAATAGAGATATTTATCACTAGTTGTAATGAATCTATCAATGTAGTAATACATGATATTAGTAGATTAAGAAAACAATTAGTGTCAAAATTGTAACATTTACGACAGGTAATGAAATGATTGTATCTAACCATACAATGAATAGTTGAACTAAACTATTGTGATACATAGAGAAACACTGTGTACCTACTTTAATCAATGAGAAAATGTTAAATACTAAACAGAAGTTTATATTATTATGAATAAGTAAAATTAAGGTAAACTTCTAGTGGATATATTAGAATTACATAAATAACAGATCTATAAAGTTCATAGAATTAACCATATAAAAAATCACATTATATAACTATATAGCTATTGTTTATTTGACTCTTATTAGAATTTCGAGTACACTTCCAATGTACACTATATTCCTTCACAACTGTCTAATCATTAACGTCAGTCAATAACCTAGTTCTTAACATCATTTCAGAGTTTATATTGTTTCACTATTCATACAAATTAGTTGCAGTTCCTATTTAACTTCATCTGTTTTAAACGTTCACAATTATATTGACTGTCATTCTTAGCCTCCCAATAATTTAGAAATAGGGTGTTATCAATGTTTTACATCAATTTCGATAAATGTTCACTAGTGCCAGCATCACTATGTCAATTATGAACAGCGGACTTTAAACTTGCTTATTAAATCTGATTGTTCGGTAGCATAAGTTAAATTCTGACCAATAAATGTTTAATATTATTTTATACTACTTATTAGTAGGCAAATTATATTTTGGGAATTTTATTTGGATTGTATAAGTGAGTTTTTTGTACCATTCTTTATTCCCGACCATTTTTATTGACAGTTAGTAATGAATAACAAACAACTTACAAAGCACCACGTTACTTTATTTACCGAAAATTCGAATAGCATTTTTATCTACTTATAAGTAGTGTAGACTAACAATCAGAATATATTTATTACATCTGATAGAATACAATCAGTCCCTGGTATACATTGAATAAGTGACGGATATCATCGGATTTAATCTAATTTAATTAAATCTAATTTAATTAAATAATTACCATGACTGAACGAAGAACTGGAATCATAATCTATTAGATTTACTTATTGTGATATGAGGACCCTACAGTAACACCTCGTTTGTCGGACACTAGAACCTTTGCTGTTTGTGTAGCTCAATTTGTCAGATATTCATAAGCTCATAACATTTGCCATATCTGATTTCATTCCTATGTTACTGCAATTTCACTGTGAACTCATTCAATTTACCCATTACTGTGTTTCGCATTTCTTGTCAGTGGTTCCTTCAAAATGCTCTATATAAAAGCCTTTGTTCATACCAAATAAACGACTTAGTAGTGTCTACTATTTGTAAATGTTTTCTTTTATCACACTTTACCTCTTGGCAGGCTTAACTACATTGTCTCTAACTTGACCAATCAGTGTTTAAGTAATCAGATCATACAGACTTTAGAAGCAGATCCAATTGGTCCGTTCTAACACAAGGTCGGTGTGGCAACAACTCCACAATCTTATATTTTGTCTTTGTACCAGCAGCCTCCAAGATAATAACAATAATTATGTTAGAAACATATTAATTAGTAAATTAATTAAATGATTCTAAAATGAAGTCATTTCATCCAAATTGTTGTAGACATTAAATAGTTAAGTAAATGAAAATATTTAATTACCCTGTATTCTGTAGCACAAGATTCTTGTCAGCCTATGACGGTTTGTAGTCGGAATTTTTACATTCATCTGTTAGTGTATGCGAAAATACATGACTTCAGACTGGTAATTTGTCATACTAGAATATAAGTCTGAAATCAATTTGTAAATTATCTGTATGTATGCATAAACAGCACAGAACCTGGCATCAATGTGCGTCAGTCCAAGTTGCCACACTTCAGTAGTTGTTATATTGTACGACTAAAGAAGTGTAACCAACTATCAGAACTATATTTTTGAAGACAATTTCTATTAATTTAATAATGGGTACAGTAAAGATATTATTCCTATTACTGATACGTTTCCTATGCTCTCTCCTTCCGTCTAACATATTTACCGTTAGTACATCATCTCTTAATAATGAACTACAGTTAATTGTTTGTTTACACGTTACCTCAGTTCACTATCACTGACTCCCTTGTTCTGTATTAATGTTCATTCTCTAAGTGGCTGATTGTGTGGTCCAGTTTGCGTATATACAAAGAAATGCTGAAAATATAATGGGATTCTGTCTAGATGTTCATAAATCTTGTGCTCTTCCTAATCCGGCTTGCTGCTGATCCGGTATCAGGTATATGTGTAGGGACCACATAGGCACTTTCATTGGTGTTTGCTATTGTAACTTCGTACGTACAAGGTCATATGAGACAATTGGTCGTATTTCGCCATCATAACAGCTTTTTTGACGTCAAAACAGTAGCACAGCAAGATTAACACAAAGTCAATAGAAGGAGTAGTTACTTATATGATAATAACAATCAAAATAGTAAGAGCGATTATACAAAATATAACCTAGATTGAAAGAATTGAAAGCTGTGAAATAAACTAAAGCTCAATTTAGGGGAGGATAAAGAGTGAATACACCTTCTCCACTGTATCGTAATTCTAAGCTGTATCGCCTAAGAGTCTCTAACGATTGATTATGACGTTTTTTGGGACTCCAACCAGGTAGTCTACATCTACCAACACTTCTTAGACTAACAGTCAATGACTTCACAAACAAATACCCAATTTCGGTTTGTAAATGATGTACCTATAAAATGTGCATTTTAATAAATAGAATTGAGTTTATCAAACTTATTATCTAAAGTTATTCAAGGTTCATAAACCTCTTGGAGACACGTTTAAGTGAGCAAGAAAAATTTCACTAAAGAGTGTGTGTACTCAGTACAACTAGTTGATAAAAGCGAACAATCAATAATATAAGCATCTCAAATCAAGAACATTCAAACGTTTACGTTGAGTGGTATAGCTGAAATTGAAATCTTACTTTAATTCTTAACAAAATAGAAATGATAAATGAACTGAAATTAGAGATTGAATTGAGATGGCTTAAGGAAATCGGTATAAAGTTAAGTTGATCGAATACGTCACAGATTAATACTAGCAGGGTATCATCAGAAAACAGAGAGCACAGGAACAGATTTTTCGTCCGAGTGTAGAACTCTCCAGCAGTGCACATCCTAGATTGTGCTCAATATCAATCTATGACGAATTCAATCAACTGAGCCTAATATCACTCTTCAAAAACCATCTCGATTAATTTACAATAATCAACTCTAGTAAGAGGTCTAGACTAGTGGAATTCAAACTTGTTGAAGAGTGAAACAGTTATCACCAATGACAATCGGTGATCGCCGAGCTATATCAAAAATTGACAGAAGTGAGAATTTTACGACTGGATGACTACCTGCTCAGTGGTGCAAAGAGTTAGGTGTTTGCTAACTTGAAGCCCATGGGGCGGAATATAGGGTGCGCACTGCTAAGGAGTTCCATACTATGACGAAACAGATTTTCTGTGCTCCCTGGTTTCCAGTAATACACTACCAACATCAAACTGTGATGAATGTAATCAACTAAAAAAAATCTACTTATGTGTGTGTTTATTGACTTTTTAATTTGTATGCGATTGTGTTGTATTCTTCTTGGTGATGCACATCTATTTGTCAACTTGAAATTCTTCACGTATGTCCGATGGGTAAAGTGTGTATACCGATTATGCCATTTTATGATCGCATGGAATTCTAGATTGTATGTAGTTGATACGAAACCATGGAATAAAGTGAATTTATGACTTATTCTACGAAAATTATGGTTCCTGTCTTACTAGAACTTATTATGAAACACTACCAATGAAGATAAAAGTTCTATGATATTACAGTACTGCGAAACGTCAATAGGTTTCAGTTAATCTCAGGTGTTTTAAGCACTTGCATGCATAATTATAATGTTGGTTGTGTCATATATCATTACCAAGGTTAATTTTGATAATTTCCAATAAATTGAGCATTGGATAGGTTGTTTATAAAATGAGTTATATATATTTGTAAAATTCCAATGAGTAGAAATTAAAATTTCTAACTCATTTTATAAACAACCTATCCAATGCTCAATTTATTTGAAATTATCAAAATTAACCTTGGTAATGATATATACAATCTGATTAATAACCGAATCAAATTATCAAAATTTAAATGCAATTGGTATAATCATCGAATATTTTCCACCCAACATGGACTTTTTATCCAACCGATCACAATTAAATTACGTTCACATTTTATTCACATGAACATACATACAATTTTATTTTCACATAATCTCAGTTCACATCACACTAACATATGCATGCACACATGTCTCACATCAAACTACCTTGACCCAAATGACTTGACATGATATGATCGAAACTCGCAATTTTGATTGTACGAACTTATTTTGATTCTGATTTGTTCCATTGCATTATTTAATCTTGTGCTAATTCAATTCGGTTATTCATTTCTCTGAAGAAGCGACTTACACTAAGCCGCGAAACGTCAGAAATTTTAATTTCTACTCATTGGAATTTTACAAATATATATAACTCATTTTATGTTGGTTGTGTCAGTTTGCCTACTGAAAGCTTTATCAGATTTGATTCATGTATATCAAACTTCTAAAGTTAACAGTATGCTTAGTTAATACTCTTTTATGCAAATATTTTAAGACATTGGCGGTGGCTACGACGACTCCCAAAATGTCTCAACAACCATAATACGATAGAATAAGTATAGTTGTTGAAGAAATATTGTTGAAGAATATTAACCACTGTGGAATCCATCTTACAGAAATGTAGAAAGTTTCATTCTATTGATCTCATTTAAAAGAATCTATCATTGTCTAAAAACCTGTAAATGTAGTGTTGCAGGTGATTACAAATATTCCCAACTTCTTCTAAAATAATGTTGGGATGCTTCTCAGAAACATCGATGAAATCTTGAAAAGCCCTAACAGAGTTGAAAACATCCTGTTTGATCATCTTTTAATGAAAAATTTCTAAATCTTGACTGAAGAGTATTTCGACTAGATTATAGCTGAAAACTACTGTTTGTTGATTCGATAAATGATTGTGTAGACACAATTTCGTTAATCCTCTAATATGATCCCATATTTTATCTTAACCTGTCTAGATCTAGAATAGTTACTGACTCAGGATATTTCTTTATGATATGAAACGGTAACTGTGCTAAGCCATGTTTCTTTCATACTTTCAGATTTTATTGTTTTTCTGCTTTTTGTTACCTTTTTCACATTCGTCATAACTGTTGGCATGTTCTGATTCAATTCAAACTTCTTCTTCACCTTCCGCTTGTTAAATTTACATTAATTCAGTAAATTTCTAAACACTGTATCTATAGTTGTAATTGAATGTGATGAATGATAATCTAGGAATCACTTTCAGAATGTACCAATTCACTAATGACAGTAGTTTTTACATTAGTACTTCTTCTTTAAATCAAGATATTCTAGTTTGCAAACTTCATCTTCATAGCACAATCAACGATATCTGGCAAATCACTAGTTTCTTCAAGTAACTCATCAAACTCATTATATTTTGTAATGACAATGATGTCATATACATACAAACATTAAAGTAGGCGGAATCACAGATTTCAATATCGCTTTAAACTATAATGAATGTAAGCATTAATATAGAATTGTCGATGATACTAGCGATCCAATGATATTACCTACTTTTATTCTTTCAATAAAGATTACCTTAAAAAGTAAATAATTTGATAAATGAATGCAGTTCGAAGCTTTTAATAACCTTGATTGAATTCATTGAACATCACAAACTTAATCTCATGTCGCAAATTAAGCATTCAAATACAACAACTAAAATATTCTTAGCAGGTCCATTCGTAAACATTGAAAAAACACCAAAATTTGCCATAATTTTCTCTTCTTTAACAATCGTTTTAGTAGATTCGTTATTGGATTCACTGAAATTTTGATTGAATTGTTTACTTGACTGTATTGGAATCCCAGCTTAGTGTTTCACTAGATTACAGTAGTGGTATCCTTTAGAAGGGTGTAGCTGCTTGCGATGAAATGGTTAAAAGGCGAAACACTTCATTTATTGGCGTTAATTTCAGATGATGTCAATAGAAAAGATAGAGTGCAGTTGGGTGAATTATGGCAACTATTAATGAACAAGTTAAAATGTTAGTCTATACAACTGGTCATTCATATATTTCATCAACGAAGATGTCAATGAGAATGAATGTTCCACTTTTTAGTCAATTTTCATGTTATATTCACTTCTAGTAATATTCATTGTATCTCATTCGACATTAATACACTCTACTCAACTATTGACGATCATATCTACGAAGTACACATACGTATCTTGTCCTTATTCAGTGACTTACGGTTTATTTCAGCATTATACTAGATAGTTTTTCTAAATGAACACATATTACTGAACCAACGTTACTTGATTCACCTTATTGAATTGAGGTGTGTTTTCCAGAGATTAGTATTAAGTTGAATGAATTAATCACAAATTGATGTAGGTAGAGTAGTGTTAAAAACTAAGTGGAATTGATCAGCTGTTTCGTTTTACTGTGAAATTCTTCGTCAGTGATCATGTTTGCTTGGGATGATCTTATTGTATAAGACGTTGGTAGTTACTTGGTTATATTTTCAAGTCGTTAAGATTTTCCAATGATGGTTTACTTCTAATTCATTTTACCAATTAGTTGTTTGTATTATCTTTAAATTATGTTGATAATCTAATGTTTTCTTTTGTTTACCTGCTTACATTTTTCACACCCATCAAATGGTCAATAGATTTCATGTTATTTATCATCTATATGATTTGCTTTGTTATCCTACTTCTGCATGACACTTACACTTTGCAAACTCTACTTTCTTCCACGTCTTTCTTTGCTTATTAAATGATTGTGGATAAGAATGCCCAGCTGCTATAAGTGTTCTTACCGTAAGAATAAAAATAATTGTTTACACCGAAACTTTCAAATGTATAATAATGCATCTATAAGATTGATGATGATCATTTCAAAAATACATGATCCATGTTGAGACTGACAATCTGAATTCCAATTGTTGACATCTTAACTTGATACCATAAATTGGTTTGAGTTAGACAACTGTTGAAAACTGAATTGCATTGGACATCTGTTTTTCATTCTAGTATAAGACTTTTCAACTATGCGAATTGGCTGATTAATAAACGTCAACAGTTGGAAGTTATCACTATTAGTGATATAACAGTTAAGTGTTTGCCTAAAATCTTCAACAGGTCAATCTTAATTCTCTTCTAAGGTCATGAATAAGCACTAATGAATAGTTCTATACTAAGACGAAACAACTATACAATGCTTCCTAATTTACAATAATTCTCTAACTCAATTCAATTAGATTATAGTAATTTGATTTACTGTCAGCAGTTTGTTTCAATTGTATTACACCTAAACATATCACTTAGCAACAAATTTTGACCTAAAACTATAACTATTTATTAATCAAATATTCTTTACACATTGATTAGATTAAACTGAACTTGTTATTAAACTATGAGAATATTTGCAACAATAACAACAACAAAGCAAAGTATCTCTGCAAATGAATACTAATAATAATAATAAAGATTTTATGAGTAGTACCAGTATTTTTTATAGATGAGTTTAGAGTTTGTTACTGTTTTGTCTTCTCTCTCTTTCTTTCATTACCCATCAAAGGTGGTTGACAGTTTACTGTACAACATACTGAGATTGTGTAGTTTTCTTAAATAAAAAAAATAATCATAAATTTAGTGATTAGTTGCTGTGTAAATGAATTTCGTTCAATGAGTAGAGATTTTTCTTAGAGCTGTCACTAACTCATTAGCAATTAGGATAAGTTTGCATTTTCCCGTTGATTAGTCATGGAGTAAAATTAGTCAGCCTCTGTTGCTAGATGTGCATCTTGAGCGGATTGCATTGATACAGCTATTAATCACAGGCCAAGAGATCCAAATAAGATTCCTTTTACTAGTCACAATTCAACTTAAACATTACTTGTGATTAGTAGCTATACCGAGACAATTCGTAAAGGTGCGCATATAGCAACAGAGGATGACCAGTTTCAGTTCTTAACTAATCAACAGGATGATACAAACTCATCCTACTTACATATATACCAGGTGCACAAGTGTGACTGGTTGAACTCAGTAGCCTAATGGTAAACGAGGTGGGGTTTGAAACGAAGCGGACTAAATTCAAACCCCAGTATGAACATTAGCAATACTGGGACGCAGATACATCCAGATGATGAGTCCCAAATGTGATGAAACGGACACCCTAAATTCTGCTTACCAGTCACAATCCAACTTATCATTAAGATCTGAATAGCTATATTTTAATGCTATCACATAGTCATGCCATTCCATTACCAGGTTTATGTTAAGTTTAGATCCATTTATTCAACTAATGATGTCTATCTATTCGACTGATGCCTAAATTTATTGAAGTTAACATTAGATACAATAGATAATACGTCACTAACAATTCAACTTTTACAACCATTCTGAACCCTGTTACACTTTAAAAGTCATCTCCGCCTCCTACTATGCCACCCATTGGGGTTAAAAATCAATGTTGATTTATATGTGGATAACTGGATTATAGTTTGTTGAAAAGAATGTTCCTTATTACCTTGAATATCTGACTTACAGAATTACAATTCAAATAATGAATAAGCTTCATTCTGATAATGTACAATAATGTAATTCCAACTGTATCATTTGACTTATGGTTCCTTATCTGGCTGGTATGATCTACATATAACAGTAACGGCAATTGTTTGTTCATACTGGTAACTACCATGTCTAGATGATTATCAGCTTCAATTACTTTGGGATATGATGAGGATATATTACGATTACGCAATACACACTTTAAAAAATGTTAAAACATTTCGTGAAAAGGGAGAACGGCTTCGATAACTTGTAAACCACGATTATATTTCATATTCAACACCATGAAATGTTCACTGCTCGTGTTATCAGTAAATCAATCACCAATATCCAAAATACTCTAAAACGTGTTAGCTGATTTCAGATAAGTCTACGCGGATATTGTAAAAAACTATCGAAATTTATATTCCACGTTATGCTAGTTAATATGAACTTCGCCTAGAGCGCCCGACTAGATTTGCTGCTGGTCCCAAGCCCAAATAAAGGAGGAGGGTTGAGAAAGGGGTCAACAAACATCCCGTAAATCAATAAATTTGCTAAAATAACACGTAACCGCCTGCCAACTGAATCTCATAATATTACTTCCATGATTATATTACTTACTGTTCGTCATTAGGCAAAGGAGTAATCTGTTTCTGGAATAAACAATTCATATACCTTCCTAGAACTAGTGAAGTGAATTCGAATAATGTTAACTTCTCACTGGACTAATTGAGACAGGGGGAGGGGGAAGTAAACCAGAAAATTGTTGGGAGGGGTGTGTGAAAAAGTGTTGTGTATACAAAAAATCTATTGTGTAATCCAAGTGTTATCCATTACTGTTTAGTCTTAATTTGACTGTTTCATTTAACCTTAAATAACAGTAACGTATTTGTTTTTCTCTAAATAGTAAACAAAGTATGGTACTTATCTTGTTTGTTTAGTGTTTTGGTGAATTTCTAAACAATCACTCTTTATCTCTGTGTGTATGTATTGTGTGTAGGTGTGTGCGTGTGTATGTGTGTGTATTGTATGTTTACAATCAATCAACAGGGTTGATTATTTTAACGAAGAGTTTCCATAACGATTCACATTCCGTGCAAATATGTAAGTGAGAATTTATAGTTTATTCTTCTTTTCAGCATTTTGATTATATTATTAACATATTACTTATTTTATTGTAAAACTAAGTAAACATGATTTACTGTTATACTCAATGTGTACTTAAGAGACTACAGTCGAGTAAATTATCACTAGCTATGAAAAGTCATGCAATTTTTGTAATATAAAAGTAATTACATTCTCTTGTCAATGTTGTCATAAACTGTAGTTAATCAGTCACTGTTGAGATATGCACATGTTGAACGGATTAGCTTAATGTAGTGGTAGTTGGCAAGTATAAATAAAGTTGATTTGTGACTAACGAGTAAAATGCAAGAAGTGAGTTTAACCTTAATTATGACTTGTTAGCTGTATGTATTCTACATCACAATGTTAATGCTTATTATCACTACTCTGAGTCAGTTCATGTATGTCAACCACCAGTGAATTCATCAATTAAGCAAGAACGAAACATGTGTCCGGAAAGTCGACCACAATCTAAGTTTAATCATGCGTACTTTGTAATTGATTGATATTTCCCATAATATAATTGTGAAGAGCTCTGAAAATTATTCATGATATCTTAGTGACATTTTACGATTTGTGGAGATTTACATTATGACAGTTACCTACTACTGGCATTACATGGTCGCTCCATCATAACTTGAATAAATGAATATGACAATAGTCTGAAGATATCATGCTATCTGCGTGGATTGAAGTTACGGGATTTAATGTAAGGAAGTCGTAGGATTTCTTTATATATAGAAATTCTCATGTTACGATCTTAGTTTAAAATCTAATGTCATTTTTCTACGAGAGTATATGTGAAATTGTAACATTTCCATACTGATTAGCAATGAATGGAACAATTAGGATTTGATCGATCATTTGATAGTGAACAACGTCCTATTTGTCTATTCAATTAATTTTGATCGAACTTCACCGACTACACTTCACCTCACTTTATCCAATATGCTAACCAACAGGCTATGATGTTCAATACCACTCAATGTAATGGTGATTGAAAGTAGTTGACAGAGAAATTCGCTTAATCTACATTTCGTGTTAGTTAGCACCAGTCAACAAAGCGTACCTGTAATATGGAGGATTTGAACTGATATCACCGAAATTTCAAGATTTTCACTCAACTACCTTATAACAAACACTAATTCTTCCTTTTATTGTTGAAGTTAATCAGTCCAAACATCTTTAGGAAATTGAATTCATTTTATTTCAAAGTATAAAATCGAACTTATTATAATACTAATAATTAATAAGTATGCATAGGTATTATTACTTATTGGCCTGTTATCATTATTAGAAATACTTACTTGTCCCACAACTCTCGTTACTTCCACTACCCCGCACCCCAGCACTCCACCCTAACCTCCATTTAAAGTCTTCACTGCATTCACTTGATGTTTATGCAACTGTATTGTTTTCATAATATCCACCTATATGTTGACTAATGTTTTACTATTTGTTGCCATGACCTCATATAGTGTATGAAAGTGATAGAATCAGTTAAATCACATTAAACAATGCCTGCATGTGGTTGCATTTTGACCATATTCAATAGTTCTGTTCTAGTAAGTACATTTCATTTCATATTCTATTCTAATGAATATAATAATGATTTTGTTTAATTGATTGAATTTGTCATAGATCGATGGTGGTAGGGTATTACTATTAAGTAGAATAGAAAGTAATGAATGCAGATGCAACAATTTGACTGATTAGGTTAATTCATGTTTTGTTGTTTTACTAGATGTATATATTCTCCTAGTTAACTAATCTGAATAGCAGTTATGATGAACAATAGAGTGTATTGGTTATAAATATAGTATGAAAATTGTTGACCGAGTTAGAAATGTCAGTTGTTGGAAGCCAGTTGACTTAGTGGTCCAATGGTTCAGAATCGATCATAATGTCTGTGTTCGATCTTCTAGTGCAGTTGTGGATGTGCACTAGTGTTGAGTCCGATACTTGAATGAAACAGCGGTTCAATGATTTCTGGTCTCCAGTAATTGCCTAACCAAGACCAATTTCTAATATCAAATTCATATTAAAATTGTATTGGATTAAAAGCTATAAGTATTCACACAAATTCACTGTCAACTAGGATAGTATATCACATAGGTCTAAATATAATTAGAACAACATAAGTACTAGTTATTACCATATCAACTTCAATTAGAACCACATCAGGCTTCATTCTAATATATTCAATACTATTTATATGCATATATTGAAAATCTCAAACCGATCACGACAATTTATGAGTGTATGATGACAGTGAAATCGATGGATTACATAAACAGTCATTAGAAGTAAATAATGAAATTGGCAGTAGGAGTCGTGATAGTGAATAAGCTTGCAGTTACCGAGTGGGGTGGAGGATAATCAAGATAGTATTACTTTTCTTATCACTACGACCAGATGTTGAATGGTTGACACAATGTGTGAGTGACCACAGCCTTTCCACCCCTCACCGCAGAAGTATGCATACATGGAACAAACATCGTCGACTTAGTGTTATGGCTAAGAAATTTATTGAGTAAAACTTCAATAATACTGGACCGATTAGTAACAGCAAATACAAAATACAATGAAGGCTGTATTAGGGAAGTCGTGAACAGTGTTCGGACTAGTAGGATCATAACGTTATTGCAATGATTCAAAGAGGAAAACGCATAACATTCTTAGGAGTCAGACAAGAACTTACAATTTAAGCGACCCAAGTACTACGGTTACTGATCTTACTTAGCATTGATGGTCAAGTTATACCAAAGTACATACTCGATAGATTAAGATATCGGATTCTTTACCCTAATATAACAGATGGGATTTACAACAGCATAATTACATATTTGAGAATGAGATGTTTAATGTAGTGATAACGTACATAAACATATTAACACATAAAGTAGGTCAAATGTGAAATAATCAAACGTTTAAAGAGCAGTACTAATGTAACATTAATAGTAATAATCATACTGAAGTGATTTTGCTAACTAAGATAATTCACAACATATTTATGTGACCTAAACCCAGTGCCATTAGAAAGTAACAGCTTTACGTTTGATATAGTTGAACTCCATTGGTTTGACTGAATAGTTGTAATTAATGTCGAAATCATAATAATTGGAATAAAGTACAAGACATGCTTATTAAAAGAGTCGAATTTAATGTAAATATATGTGTTATGATTTAATGGGTAAATAGATGAGGATATAGTTTATAAAAAGATTAGGAATGACGGGGAAGAATATGTGACAACAGTAAAATTGAGGAATATGGTGTAACATGATCACAAATACCAATTAAAACAGACGATTACACAGTTACACAATTGTGAAGGAAAAATTAATTCACCTTGCAAACATCATAGTGACATAATGAGATGACGAACGACTTATTACGATATTCTTCTCTGCATATAAACTTCGTCGAAAGCCGTTGATAGCGATTGCTTCTGCTAATCGCAACAATAACGGTATTATTTGTCTGTTAATAATTTCAAATGATTACAAAATGTTCGCGTTATATTTGTTGTCCAGTAGGTGAATTCTTAAGTCAACGTGTCCAGTCAGACAGCAGGTGTGTCAGATAACAAGAAACTCTGACAGCTTACTAAGTTGTATAAATATATTGAAGTATTTAGTTTAACATGGTGTGGTTCCAAGTAATTTAAACATGGCTTGAAGTAGAATTTAATCACTTACAACCCAGTACATTTGGATAGCGAATTAACATGCTAGAAGACTAAAGTGTATAGTTGAATTGATAACTTCTAGATCCTCCCTTAAGTGAGTTCTAATTATCTCAAAAATACATGAAAGCTTGTCGAATAGCCAGGATCTTACTATCAAAAAAATTTAGTGTAGAGAATAAACAAACAAACTAACTCACAGGTAAATGCTCGTATTGCAAGTATATAATTAGATTTTGTTTATCCTGCATATTTCTAAACCATTTCAGTGTATTGACTTGACAGTGTCTGGATTGTATTTATGTACTAACTACCTAATAATAGCTGAGTATTTAATGAATAGAAGCATCAGCTGAACTAAAAAGTATTGGATTCCTGAATGCTTTTAATTGCATCTCATCACAATGAATTTTTCCTAGTTGCAACTTTAATCAATGAATATACCATCCAAAAACGTGTTCAGAATTCATTATTATCCTGCACTTTACTAGAAAAATGATATTTGATGCTCCTGTTAAATAAGCTTCGTAAGTTCTAGATGATGAGTCTACCACATACTATTTTTGCTCACTAATGTGGTTGATGCTTGAAGCCAGTTGATGTGAACTAAGTTTGATATACTGAAACATATGAAAGTTAATTTGGGTTAATCAGAGCGACACCATTACACTCAAACTTCAACTGAACGACTAAGAAAAACAGGAGATTATCCTCCGATATTATCAAATAAAATTTGCCATTCATGTTTACAGATATTACACTATAGACTACAGTGTAGCTTCTCAAGACTAGCCGATTAATAATGTGTAAACTCAATAACGGAATAAAGATTATTTTATGATAAAATAAAACCACCAAAAATTCAACGTTCAATGCATCGAAGAGAAACCTTCAATCACGGAAATTCATAATAATATATAGCAGATTTCAACTATTTGTGAAACTCATGCATCTCCCCAGCCACCCACCAACTCCTATTTTATACATCGTAAGATAAATTCGAATGTGATCATTTCTACCAATGTATGTCGCAATACTTACCAAACGAGAATGGAATTTGCATACATCTTTTCCTTTATCTCCGTAATGCAATTACAGAATATAGATCCATCAGAGTCTAGCATCTCGTAAGTAGTTAAGGCTGAATTCGTAGACGTATTGTCCCATGATGTAGTGAAACAATCAGCTGAGATTAAACAAATACAGATTAAATAGGATTGTTTTCTAAAACACTCAATAACTTTTCATAAATTTCCTTTGAATATTTTTTCATGTTTTACTAAATTCTTGATGCATAGCACAATCGGAAAGTAAACAGATCACCCAAAATGAATTATGTAACTTGGTATTTTCTTTATATGATTTTAGAAAATATGTCAAACTATACCATCATTTCTACTGTTTTATTTAATCAGTAGTATATTTCATAACTACAAAACATGTAGTCCGAGTATGAAACCCCATAGTTGTGCGTACACAGATTCCGTCCCAAGAACTTCAGGTTAGCGAGAATCCGACCATCTGCACCACTAGGCAGGCCAATATTCAATGGTAGAATTCCCACTTCCATCAGTTTGTGATATATAGCGCAACATCATCCATTGTCTTCGGTGATAACTGTCTCACTCCCGACAATTCTATACTCCACCAATCACCATTTCTCCCTAGAGTGTTCACCTACCTGATGTTATCGTGGTGGAATCTAGAGTGTGCACTTCTAAAGAGTTCCATACAACAACGAAACAGCTGTTCAGTGCCCTCTGTTCTTCAGTGCTACCTCATCAATCTGTAAAGTGTTCAATCAATTAAAAAATACCAATCTCTACAACCATCCTAATTCAATTATAATCTATTTATCTTCCTTAATTTTATTACACAGGTAATATCAATTGCTATTGCTATTGCTGGTGGGATATTTGCATGGAGTTCTGATACAATCAAAACTATTTTAAACAGCACATTAGTGTCATATTTCAAAACAACGTTATCTAGTAAAATGACAGTGGATACAACAACATTAGTTAATAACATCATTTCAATAGTTCGTAGGTTGAATCTTTATAATCTATTTATTCTTATCAAACTATACATATGTGTATATGATGAAATGAGCATTACATTACTGATAAATTAATGCTTTCTATCTGTAATATAGGATGATTCAAGTAGAACAAGTAACTTTTGTACTGTACAGGAAGTAGATTCAGAATCATTGACATCACTTATATCACTTACATCAAGAGAGAATAAACGTTCAGATCATTGAGTTGACAAACAATAATTCACCCTTGGAACTTCACTCTGTTCACAATTATCGCTGACTACATACCATAACCAAACACCTTTCAGGGTTTCTTGATTTTCAGTGATTATCTAATTAAAGTTAGTCGACAATATAGAAAAAGTAGAAAATTCAACGATCTTCGGAACTTACAGCTGCTACCCCCCACTCCACTCAAATAAAAGAGATATCAACAAGTGGCAAATTTGTTTTTGACCAATAGTTCAAATTGTAACAGTTAAAAACGAAATAGATCTTGTACTTTAACAACCTGATGCATACTAATTAGTTGCTAGTTATTCCATTCAAATGACTATCAGTGACTTAATATACATTGTGTACAGTTCAGCTCATGACTACAGTGTATTCATAAAGAAGAATTAAAATTGAAATGATAAACTACACTTGAAAAACGAATGTCTTCATGATAACAATAAATCAAATGTGATTATTATTATTATTATTATTATTATTATTATTATTATTATTATTGATATAAGGGCGATAGATTTGCCCACCCACCCATATAATTGATATTGATCATTGATTTGAGTGTGAAGTTACATGTATAATTTAGTTGATTAGATTTGTCACAGACTGATATTGGTAGGGTACCATTAAAAAACCAGCGAGTACTGGACAACTGTCTTGTCCTAGTATATGACTCTTCGGTAGTGTGTACCCTCGACTCCAACAAGGAAATCAAACTCAGGGGCTTAAGGTTAAGGAACACTTAACTATCCGCACCACTGGGCCGGCATCTAATTACGGAATTCCAGTCTTCATCAATATGGGATATAACGCAACTGTCATTCATCGTCGTCGATGATAACAGCCTCACTGCCGACAAGTTTGAAGTACATTAGTCACGACTTCTCACTAGAACTTCAGGTACACTCTGTAGTTACTTACAAGTGAGCTGATAAATTCAGTCGACTAAACATTTTACTAGTATCCATAAACCACCTCCACCACCAATGTATGATGAAGACCTAGTTAAATAGAAACACTTCCCCTTGATTTATCATAAATTACATTTCTAACTAGATTTTCTTTATTATTTGTTTGTCTTTTATTGATTTTAAATAAAGAACCAATCGGTGTAGTTATATTTATTATCGGCATGGTGATTATGGCAATCTGTTTATTGGGTATCATTGGAGTATGTTGTAGATCGAAAGTATGTCTCGCAGTGGTAAGTAAGAATAACAATTGTATTAGTAGTAGTATTTGTATTTGTAATAGTAGTTTGTAAACACCTAATAGTATGAGAATGATTCTGTTAATAACATATTCCATGTATACATATAATAAGAAGGACATTTTGAAAGGAGACTGCTTCATTGGATTGCATGTTTTGAAGAACAATTGACCAACTAATTGAACTATGATGAAAGTTACAAAGTATTCAATCCTCTTGTGAATTAAGTCTTTGTATATGCATTGTTTTATACAATGAGATTTATTGACCGTTTATTTTGGTTACTAAGTGTTTTGTCAAACGAATAAAGAAGAGTAACAAACTACTAGAACTATGTTTTAGAAGACTGTTGCAATTATTCTGGTTGTGGGTAATGTAGACACTGTATTTCCATCATTGTTACGTTCCTGTTACCATATCCTCCCGTTTAGCATATTTACTGTAAGTATGATGCCTCTTATTATGAACTATAGTTAAGAAGTTATACACAGGTCATCTCTATTAACTAGCACTATCTAGCTTGTTTTTACACATACCATTGAAAACATTTGTAGTAAATGTGAAAACCAAATGTAAATAAGCTTACAAAGAATTAACAGATAATGAATCTAAAAAGTTTCATGACAACCTTTTTAATCAATAGTACTTTGTAAGTACGTCCATTCAGTCGGCTTACGTGTATATTCACTCAGTGTTTATCGATGTAGCTTTCTACACTAATTTAGTTGTATTGCCATACATGGCTAGTTTGTAAAGTGTTAAGAAGTATACACTGTTGCTACTATATGTTGTAAGACAGAACTACTGGGTGGTGGTCGTGATGGTGTACGTCAGATTGTGGGGGGGGGGGCTAGTGGTTATCAATATAATTCTGTAAAATAAACTGATCGTTGAATCCTGATTTCACTAAAAGTGCATTCATGTTCACTAAACAATACGGAGAATGTCTCTTTTGTATTACAATGGAAAATTTATAGAAACCATTAATATATTAAACATTTGTTTTAGCCTATTTCTTTAAAACTACAGTTAGTTGAATAATCCTAAATAATTGAAAGAGGCCCACATGCTAAAACAAATCAATTAAGATTAAAATTTAATGTAATCAAGCTGATCTCATGAAGATTATTTCACTTCTGAATAATCACATTGGCATGTCTGAAAGAAGATATGTGAATAGTCAACGTCATGTGTGTCAGACATGTAACTTGTAGTTTGATAATCTTTAAAATAATATTTAGTTATCTTGTTGATTTGTAAAGTAAAAAACTAACAAGCATTCATTTAAATAATTTGAAATGAATTGTGGCTGGTAAAACAAATCCAGGAGAAGTGTTTCGTTCGATTCAAGAATCGTCAGCTGGATGTGCTTGCACTCCAGTCTCAATGTCCACACCTGGGCTCGAGTTCAGTTGGTCTCGTGGAAAACGCCCCAGAGTTCACCACCAGGTTACTGAGTTCGGACAGCCATACTTAAGCAACTGGCATGTATCTATAATCAACTTGTTAATTTTGGCATTCGCTCATGATGTACATATGGCAACAGAGATTGACCAGTTTAAGTCCATGACAAATCAACGGGATTGTTCAGATACATTCTAATTATATTCATTTGAATAATTTATAGTGTATACCTGACTTTCTTTACATTAATTCACAATGCTTTTTGACATTTTTTATATTGGGTGAAACATTCAAATGAAACAATTTAAAGTATCTTGCTGTCATCATAGCAATTACCATCTGCGTCGTTATATTAATTATCGTGTACAAAGCAAAACCTACATTAGTAAGTTGTTTAGATTTCGTTGTATCTTTCACTTTCTTTTACATTTTGTGCTTTGTGTTTATTTGATCATATTCGTTACAAATTTATGTGTGTTGGGTACCACTGAAAAGCAGGAAGCACTGGACAGCTGTTTCGATAGAATAGGACTACTCGGCAGTGTGCAAATAAAATTTGCTAACCTAAAACCCCTGGTGCAGAATCTGGGTTGTTAACTGTCGACGAGTTCCACACTAGGACGAAACAGTTATCCAGTGCTCCCTGATTTTCAATGGTATCCTACCAACATAGATCTGTGACGAATTCAATCAACAATACTTAATATCATCTCCACAAATCATCTCGATTGAGTTTTACATATTAGCTTAGATGAAATTATTCAATAGTGAAAATGATTTAATTATTCAAAGTGTTGTCAAGCTATTCGGGTATATTAAGTCAAGTGTTTTAATTATAGTCTAAGTGAATTCTATTTATGTAAATGATACAATTTCAAGACAGAATGTTTCTTCTAATATTCAAGAAATATTCAAACAAATTCCGATTATTGTATGTGGAATTCTATGTAAATTCATTAGTAACTAAATAAACAGTTCAATTGTAAATACTGGTCATATTTAACTGATTGTGTACTTACTGTTTAATATCAATATTCAAGATGATTTTAAATGTGATGCGATTCGGACTGTTTCACCAATGGAATGTTTTGTTACCTACTGAACTCATAATATTTATCATTGAAGCAACGACGGATGCTAGTCAGTTCACAATAATCAGATAGTTAATGGAAACAGATTTTGTAGGGTTTATCAAATTCGATTGATAACGTTACATTGTGGCTGAATGATAAAGTACCCAATTGTATTTTATTTGATATTTTATGATTGGCGATGATCAGCAAGAAACTTACGATCTACGTAATATGCTAACATGAACTTGTCCTAAATAGATTCATACACTAATAGCATTCGAACATTAAGAGTCCCTTTTTATATTACTACTCAGATGTGTTGAATTTAGATTTAATGTCATCAGTTGACTTGGTTTAGTTAACATTCAAAGTAACAGGTAATATGCCAACTGTTTCATCGTAGTATGAAACTCATTAAAATACAACTATGTTCACATCAAGGTTCTATCCTAAGACATTCAAACGTAGAGTGAACTACCTGTTTCACGTCTGACTTGGTTAAGCTTCATTTCAACACACTCTTTTCATCTACTGATCAACGTCATGCTTATGAAACAATTGACACTTAGAGGTTAGCAAAACTATGTTTACTATATTCAATCTAATACGAGTATAGTCGTGACCTGAATAAATTATAAACTAACAATAGTAATTGCAAGCACATTTTACTGATCAGAACTTCATTTATCCGTTTTAGTCCTAAAATAATAATGTAAACATTTCCGAATCTGTTTTATTGATATGCAATTCACCTAAACAATCATCTAATTTGATCACGAGTGTATATTTGCATAAGGTTTAACAAATATATATTCTCGGATACGGATTATTAGGAGCTGACGGTCACGTTGAATTAATTTACATCTCTGTACTCTTTTTTCCTTTTATTCAAGGTCACATCAGTACTAGATTCAACAATCTCATCGTGGGCTACCAATTATGTTTCTATCGTTTCAGGAGATACTGATAGTGTTTTATTTGCTGCCCTTATGATAATTGTAAGTGTTGAGTAGAACGTATACCTTCTTTTGCGTAATAATTATGTGACAGATGAAAAATTAATGCCAATAAATGAAGTATACGTGAATGGAGTAGGGCATATTTCAATATTCCGAACCCCAACCCCCACACCACTTTTCCACACTTATAAATTATTTATCAATTATTTCCAATGAATTGTATATTTCATTGACTAACGACATGGATAATACTCATACTAATGAATTAATGACACGAACTAACAACTACATGCAGTGGAAGAACTGTAACATGAAGATGGAACGTTATTGATAGATTACTATCAAATGAATTCTTGAAATGTATCTATAGTCACTCACCCATTAATATTAACAGATTATTTAGCCATTGATGGACAGACAGATTACAAGCTTCACTAGGTTATTCACAAAATCAACATCTTACCTCGTATTCTTTATTCCACATTGAGTTCCATTAACTCTATACATATCTGATAGGACATCTGTTTTGAATTGATTCTCAGTTCATCGATAGTAAACACGAGTTATATCAGTGACTCTTATCAAATCTTATTGTTAAATAACTATCACGAGGCTGATTTGTTGATACATCTTCTAAATAGGACCTCAAGAATTTCTATTGAAGCTAGTCACTCGTGAGTAATTAATTTCTATTTAGTTGGATGCGATATATTTAGATATATGTATACACCAGTGAGTGTTTTCACTACGAAATAACATCAGTGATTGACTTACAACTGAAGGAAATGATTAGGTTGAGCTTGTATTTTCCTGTGGATTGGTCATGGAATGAAACTGGTCAGCCTCTGTTGCTATATGTGCATTCTAAGAGGATCACCTCAATTTAGCGGTAGTCCACAAGTAATGTTTAAGTTCAATAATGACTGTATGGCGGAATGCAGGACCCGCGTTTCGTTTTATTTGGGTCTCATCGGCTAGATATACCTGCATCCCAATGTTGATGTTCACACTGGGATTCGAACTCAGTCGGTATCGTGTCAAACACCACCGTGTTCACCAATTAGTTCAAATCCAAGTGTCGATATCAACACTGGCATTCAGGTACATCCAGCCGATGAGTCCCAAATAGGACAAACCGTGCGTCCTGGATTCCACTTACCGATCACTATCCAACTTACACATTACTGAAGAACATGAGTTGATTAGTGCATAATTGATTATCAACTGAAACGATCTATCTATTGGTTAAAGATGAATTGTCAATAATGTAGAAAACGTAACAAATCCACCCTCATCTGAAATCTCAAATCATTCAACCGATCTATATGTGTTTTTGCCTGTACACGAAAAGTAATAATGACTAGTTTCATGCAAATTTATTCATGTTACAAATTAACGAGATACTCATACATTGTTTTCCTCTATTTGTCAAAATAGTTGAATTGTTGTGGATCCACCAGTGTAACTGACATTACAACATCTAGCAAGTTTTCAAACACTGACACATATTCATCCACTTCATACACACGTAAGAGAATGTTTTCATTTCAATATCATACAAATTAACTTTATTATAAACTTGACTGAGTACTAGTAAACTACTTAAATAAACACACATTCCATAAGACCGCTAAACTGGCTCTTAACCGCTAATATTTCTTATTCAGTCAATTCATAATATACTTGTATCACTTCATTCACTGTAATTGGTGAGTAGCTGTCTCACAGCTGACAAGATTCAACTCCACTGGCCACGTTTTCTCAGTAGAAATATGGCAATTATCTCGAGACGTTAGTCACAAGTGAGGTGACATTGATTATAACTGGATGTTGTCAAGGTTGTTAAATGTTAATTTGATTTCACGAATTGGTCTGAATTAGACAACCATCAACCGCTAGGAGCCAGTTCAGAAATATGTTTACATTGTTGTATTCTTGTAGAGAAACGATAGTTTTTCAATCACAGACCAGATTATATTCAGTAGTATACTTGTGAATATGTTACTAATAAGATGACCCTGAATATAATTAGGTTTCCTGTCACTCTATGCATTTCTATCGCTCTTACTCACAACTTAATTTATCAAATTGGTAATCAACAATATCAATTATTAAGACAGGCATTACATACTGATTGACTGACTTCACGTATTGTAGACGAATTAAAGATGACGATATATAGAATCCTTTTCGCAATTGGCATCTCCTGACTGATAACACACATTAACAAATACGCATATATTCAATTTCGCACAACTTACTTTTCAGATTCAAAATTCAACACTAGACTGAATACAGCACAACCACTTGAAGAGTACTAAATAAGTTGAAACAGGCGTCAAGGATTTTAGGATGAATGTATGTTAAAAGAGACTGATCATATCAGCAAGGAGAGCATTCAGTCCCTTTGATTACTTTTCACTTCAAGCATTATTGATTGTAACATACGGGTTTCCTGCCGTTAACCTACCTCGATATAATGACCACTAGTTAATTATATCAACTACATTGCACCTAACGTTATGTCGTTTCCTTTCGTTTTATTTTTATCTAGCTTTAGTTCGACCAATTCCATGTTGCAAATTTGATTCGAATCTCGATCTAAAAGATTCAACTTGTCCGACATCATCAGGTTCTACAGAACAGAATGATTCTACCGGATGTATATCTGTAATTCAGTCAAACATCATTATTTACGCTGATAAAATAATGTATGTTTCGTTTGCTGTGCTAGCCTTCCTTGTAAGTTGCATTTCAATGTTTACATTTTTCTTCAAAAGTATATACTGATTGACTAAGGGGATCATTCATTGACGATATTTTTGGCAATACACAGATTCATCCAGCAGTTATTTTCATTAGCGTCATATCTTTCAATTAAGTTAGAAATAGAATTTACTAAATATTGTCCTATGAGAAGACTTCGAATGTGTAACCAAATTAGTGTGTGCGTAAGTGAAATGTCATGAACTCTGATCAATGAGGATAACGATTAATCAGATTATTAGTACGACCTAGCCGGAACCGATACGGTGATTACAATGGTAAGGCAGATTGATTGGTGACCATGAATTTGTTGTGATCCTGCTAGTCTCAAGTCGAATAGAAGAACAGAAGATTACTGAGTCAACAACCAAAGTCAAATTTTATCTCAAATATTTCATTTTATATCTTTGAAAACCAACCTCATAGCCAAACAACATTCAATGCATTGTGTACCATTGTATATACGAGACCGTTTCATCAATGATGGTTAACCTCCACAACACATTTATTAATAAATAAACAATAAATCAATCGAATAAAAGCATACGAAACCATTAGTAGATGGAATGCAAGCTCGAAATTGAGGCGGGATGGGTAGACTATTAATTTTATTAACTGTGTATGATGAATGAGTTTTAAAAATATAAGTTTTGATGCAGCCAAAGATAGGCTGAGTTGATTAACTGGCTACCACGGCTGTGGTTGCACACATCTGATGTGTATCACACTTGTATACAAAAACTGTTAAGTACTCGATGGTTTGTAATAGATCATGAGTGTCAGGTCAATTGATGATAGGAAATTAAAATGAAAGAATCAGTTCAGAAAATCAATGAATCTCTGTTTGGTGTCCGGTGATTGCATACTGAGTATAGATAGGTTGATATCAAGTAAAGTGAATATTTACAAAGTAGTATTCTATGTATTATCGATTTCGACACTATCACTTGTGTGTAACTGCCTCGCTTTGTATGTTAATATACTATTGACTATGTTCAATATTGATTTTGTTTTCTGTTGAAATATCACTTTATGTATAGCACCTACTACACATAAGTAATGTATTGCTCAATTGTTGAATTGTATTAATGTGTCAAATTATTCGCACCAAATACTTATTAGAGAACATGTAATTTAATCATTGTATTACATAATCGTGCTCACTAGACTGAAGCTATCATAGTTCCCAATTACTCTATTTATTCTTTTATCATTTCTTTCTTTGTTCACATTTAGGTACTGTTGATTGTTTTAGCATCATGTGTAATGGCTAAGCACTAAGAAGGATCAACACTTCATTGGATTACATCAAAAAGTGAAGCCTGAACTCAAATACTTTAACCTACATATATTCGTGTTAGTCTATTTAAGTGAATAGTTCTGTGTACGCGTTTGTTGTTATATTTGCTTCATTAACAAATTGTAGTCAACATAGTCACAAATGTGAATCGGTAAACTAAAATACCATGATTTGGAACAGTTACATTAATCTATTTGATGGTCTGTTGATACCTTTGTCTTCCCAATAAAATCACTAAAATTGAAAATGTTTCAACATTAAACTTTCTTTGATGTTTTACTATTAATAATAAATAGATAAGTAAATAAGCATCATTTCACTTTGTTACATTGATTGACCAGTCTTTAGAGACCAAGCTGATGCTCATCGAGTCAATAATGGTGTTCATCGAATTCTATCAGTCGAGTTTAGACAATTTCTTCGCAATAACTCGTAAATTGGTCTACATCCCATCATTGTGCCTTTGATATCGAGTTATTTAAACTGACGACTACACTACAGCTTGATAGAATGAATTTGATCAACAGTAATTGTGTGTTGTGTTCATTGTTAAATGTTAATCTGACATCCCGAATAGGTCTGAGATAGACAACTATTGAAGACCAGAAAGAACTGGATGGTCGCTCCATCCCAGTACAGAACTCTTCAAAAGTGTGTATCCACAACCTCACCAGAGAATTGAAGCCCATCAGGTTTGGGCTTCGTGCTCAACACAGACATAGCAACATATGATATTTTCAAATCAGTATATTCACGATATTTTTTGAGCAATCTCATCAATCGCTATCGGTGGGTTACTGCCTTAACTACAATCAATATCAGCTTACTAGGGACTACATTTTGTAGGAAATTTATGGAGTTCCACTAATAGGTCGTGGTCAGTGGAGTTCGGTTATGTCGAGTATGAGGCAGTTACCCACCAATTGGAGTGGATGAACTCGAACAAATATATGGTGGATTGATTCAGTTAAAAATATCAACAGTGGTAGGATGGTTAAACGTTAGCTGCGAAGAATGAACATGTTTGACTGAATTCTCCAGTGGAGCCGTTGATGTACACTCTAGAAGAGATCTATTCTAGGATAAAACAGCTATCCATCACTTCATGGTTTCTTGTGATTACTTAGACCACAGTGTTAATTTAGGTTAGAGGTTATGGTTTAGGTGTATTACTGATTTTTATGTCGTACACATTCAGATACGCTTAGCGCTAAAATATTTATCTACTTCTATCGAGCATCAGTTATTCGTAATGATTTCCTCCTTTTCGGAGTGTCAAATATAAGTATTAGAATGAGTGATTACCGATTGGATTCACGATTACATAACACAACACTTATGCATTGAAGAAAAGTACATGGTAGTTGTAGATTATATCAGACATTGAATTTGTTGATAATTGTTTAGTTTATAATAGGCATTCAATTTCAACTTTGCCGTTAGATGCGATCTCATTCAAGCTAATACAACTTACTGATTAAATCTGAATTCAGTAGCGAGTTATGTACACTCATTTAATTCAACTCAGTAACCAAAGTGTAGTCGGGTCAAAGTATTTAACTTCAAGTTATAAATATAACATGCAACTATACTACTAATATGCTAAAAATGTCGAATTAACGGAATTCACATAAGAGGCTTACTTAATAAAACACACAACTAGTATATCAATAAAATTTCGAAATATGTCCATGTATGTAACAAGATAACCAAGTTATAATCGTGATGGTAGACAGTGGTTGTAATTTCAATAACTCATGTTAACGCGATCATGTTATTGTGGTTAGTCATAGAGCTTGTAGAAAGTAAGAATATACAACAAGATTTATGTTCAACATATCTCAATGAATACTTGTGAAGAACAATCTGAGGAAGCTACGTTTCAAGCTGTCAGGAATTTTATGGATAAACTGTACTCAGCTTGCACGTAGACTATACAAAGTTTTACATTCCAATTTTCGCATTCACATGGTAAGTAAATCAATGACCATGGATTCTGGTCACGGTAATGGCCAGGCTTAATTCACATTTATTTCATATGAGCTCACAATCAAAAGAATCATCTAAATGATGGTGTTGTAACGAGACAAAGAACTGGAAATCACAATGTTAGTAGCTCATTCTCAGCGATATTGGAACACGAACCGTCAAACTGTAATTGCCAAACTAACAGTAAATATGATCATGTATTTTTAAAATCACCAGCATTCCACTTACATATGAACAATAGTCATATGTTTCTCTTCTCAAGTAATTGTACTTGAACTATGAAATTATTGTTCTATTTTCGGTGTATAATCCACCCTTCCTATAGTGCTTATTGTATTAGACATTATCTCTTACGCGTTGGTATACTGTTGGATACACAAAACCAGTATTCTAGATCCAATACATGACTCCACATCGACTCATATTATTTGGTGTTCTACTCTCTACCTCAATCTTCCCATGAACAGTAGGTTATCAGTCAGTCAGAATTCATACATTGTATTTGAAAATTGTATTAGCTCTCTTAAACACAAACATAATAAATCATTTGTTTCAGTCACTTGTCTCTTGCCTACACTCCACTTTGTACAAGGTCAGATCACGATGGCTTAACACTTCCACTCACATACTGGATAGAAGACATTTTCTCTTTCATTGAGGAGCAAGTTTATTCAGACACCAAATTAGACAAAATTTATCAATTGAAATAATATTGCCAACAACGAATATCATTATTCGGTGTGATATTTTAAACAACAATATCGTCAGCGAAAGTAGGCCAACGTAGAACATGACAACAAACATATGAATCACATTCGACTATTCAAACATCGATCACGACATCATGAGTTAATGCATCAATAAAACAAACAATCAATAAAACAGAGTACGCATCTTTATGAAACAATGTTGATTACTAGATGATGTTGTTTGCATGTTTAATGTCAAAGTTAATAGTAGCAATACAAATCATGTTAATAATAACAGTAATAATAATAATAATAATAATAATGATCATGATTATATACTCATAATAAAAACAAATTAATGTGAATAATTTGGAAGTGGGGTTAGTGTATTTTCAGACAACAGTAACAGTAACAATGTAATCCACACAAATGTAGCATGTTTTAAAGAAAAATTCAACAAATCAGATTAGTTTTATCGAATATTCGACATTAAGTTAATATCAATTCGGTCTTGTTTAATCTTCAACTGAAGTTGGCTTGTCACGAATAGAACGAATTTCAACAGCTATGAATGCAAAGATGACTATCTGAAAGTGAAGAAAAGAAGGTAATCATTGTTTGAGCATATGATATTATTAATGATTGTGAGAAAAATATACTGGAATGGCTAATCAACGTTGCGTTGGAAGATGATTTTATTCATGTGATGAAATGTGGAGGAAGAGTGTTGAAAAGTAAAAAATTGAAAAGTGATTGTTTCATGCTTAACAGTCATCACTCTAAACTGTGATCAATCGACGATGAAATGCATCATAACACTGCCCAGAATCCATACACAATCGAGTCTCTTCATGAATTTCGGTTGTTCTTAGTAACTTTCTTAGTAGTTAATCTTATGAACTCTACCATCTACGCCACATTAGCCTTACCAATAGGATTCACATCCATCTCATCCCAATTTCACATTCTATAACTATTACCACTGAGTTATCCATGCTTCTTGTAAACCCCTGTGGGACTGCAATATTCAGATTTCTCAGTTCATTAGTGACCAATATCATGTCATGACCATGTCATGTTTGCATAATCGATTTAATGCTGATTGCATTACATCGATTATATCAATGTCCGAATAGTTGGCAAGCAATTAGACACTACTTTTCCTCGTTTTCAGACTCCTGTTAGTTGGATGATAGATTTTAGAAATCAGACCATACACGCATGATCTTGATATCGAGATTTCAATGATTATAGGTAGATTCTCTTAACAAAATACAGAACACAGAAATTAGGTCCAACAGCATTCTTCGTCATGTTGACAATGAAGTGATTGATTATCGTTGTCTAAACATGTATAGATTGTCAATTGTGCCGCTTGCTGGAGCATCACTCAAATTTAATAGAACAACATTAGTTCACGTCTTCAGATATACGGAATTGACAATAGAAATCATTGTTTATGAAAACCATTACGTAGTGACTTTCACGTGAAAATACCTTCGAGTGCATTTCACATACATTAATATATTTATATTTTACTTACCAATGCAGTAGATCCAATGTACAACACAATGAACGCAGTGTACGAATATTGAGAAATAACATTTTTCAATTCTTCCACACAACCATTTGCGATGTTACTATTTTGTTCGTTGAATTCACTTGGGCATGTTTCATCAGCAATCACAATAAAAAAATTAAATTTGCAGCAAAACGGGGGATATTTGCTATCTACATGTTAGGAAGAAAGAAGAAAACAATTTAAACCTAATTACTGAATGTCATCATGCTGACTGAATACACTAGATCCCATTATTTGCAATTTCGTGTGCATGCAAAACAGAGATAACCAAAACTAAAATGAGTCATCTTTGCAACTCTCTCCGGTTTTCAATGACTACACAGTGAGTATAATTGATGGCAGCATGTATTTATAATTGACAATACACATCACATACTAATGCTGATGATATTGAAAAGGAGGTGTATGCAGTTGATGAAATGATCCTCAAATTGGTCAATTTGTCGAGTCATGTGAGTCAGGTGATGACAGTGAAAGTAATATGCAATTTTGTATAATCAAAGGTAATTCACATGAGTACACAGAATGTGACAGTTTCGTAGAATACAATGATGATGATATGAATGATGTTTACGAAGTATTTGTGTCTTTAAAAGTTGTGGTGATCAGGGTAAATTCAAGTTGAATGATTCAATTATAGTGGCGATTATTTCATTGCTATTCCATGAAGCGAATCAATTCAGTCTTAACAAGTAAACAACTCAACATATTACCACTCATGTAGTCTCATTGATATTCACTATTTCTGTTGCTCTCCAGCGGACGCCATTAATCCACATCCAATACACTGAGTGCAGCATCGTACACCAGTGATTGATTTACTACATAGAATATGTACACGCTTTTATTACCAATATTACAAACGCAATACACTCTTGGTAAATTACCTAGTCTTGTGGAAGTTATTTTAGTAGGCACTAACAATCAGTTGAGCCAATCCATAATTCGAAATTAAGCAAAACATGGTCAGAGTTGAAAGAAGAATTCATCTTCTCAACAGACGATATACATGAAATCATTCTTAATTAAGACAATCTAGTCGATTGAATTAATGTCAGCAGATTTTCAGTCCTACATTATCAAACAAATTTTGTGATAATGTAAAGTCACTTAGTTTGGTGACTGACACTCATTCAATATTGTGAAGTCAACTGGTAGCCACCTATTACATTTTGCATTTCAAACTGATGATTTAAGGTATATAAATGGACTTACTTAAATATGTTTTGCCATTAAAAGTTTGAGTGCAGTCGAAATTTGTTGAATCCTCGAAATCCGCCCCACTTTGTGAACCACAACATTTTAATTGTAAAAACAAACATTTTACGTCTTGTAGAATATTGGATAAAACACATTTGCACACACATAAATGTATATAACTTGGATTACACTAAGTGTTATGTTGCAGAGATTGCTTTCAATGAAGAGGAAGGCATACTCTGTATTATTTTGACAATCATATTACCTAACATTAACCATGAGTACAATTATTCACATCATTCGAAAGCAGTCACAGTATCTGTAGAAAATAGTACTGACTAGTCATAAGACCAAAGATGTTAAACCCATTTAATGAATAGATCTATGCAAAATCTTTGGAACTGCTCTTCACTGATGTTAAAGTCAAAATCCACAATATTAGTGAATATATTTGTATATTCTGTGCTCTGCAAGATGATGGAACTGTGGCCTAATCACCACATTACGTGATTACACATCATCGCTTCCACATCCCAACTCTCTCGGCCAGTCAAGCTGTACCATTAGTTAGTTAGAAAATATTTATTGATTTCATTAGATGATATATATGTGGCGGCCGCGGAACACTACCGAGTAAGTAACGCCTTACAAACAGTCAGATGAGAATATATACTATATTAACAGTTTATGCAAGTACATATAATAAGTTCAATGTCTATCAGAATTAGTTTACTTAGATCAACTGCACTGTTTGAGGCGATCGATGGGTTCTCCAATTGACCACCACACGATGCATATAAACCCGAGCGTCAGTGTAGCTTTTGTTCCAGTCATTTCAGCGACGAGGAGCGGCAGAGACTTTGAGTGTCTAGTTCTGATGCTGTAAAGGAGATCAATTATTAATCCAAGCAATCAGTGAATAAGACTCGATTCAGAACGAAGAATGTTGCCGCGATAGTGTATTTTTAACTCGTAAAGCAGAAAGTACCAGGCGCCAAGGGCAAAGTGTGTATTAGTGTACAGTTATGATAATGATACATTTAGACAATATTAGTACTGTGTGTATTAGTAACGTTTAATACTAAAACTTATGACATGAATAACACTGATGAACTTTTACAAAATATAAGGTCCTTTAGTTAGTCAGTACATATAGATATATATGTTGCAACTTAGGTTGCCTATTTAAGAGTTGACTTCAAACCTTAAGCACACGCTAAAACAATAAAGCTCAAGTATTCGTTTACTTCCTTATTATTTATAGGGATTATATTTTCTATTACCTTATTTTGAATGCTGAGAAGCATTGTGTGTTTGAAAGACTGGGATCACGCTCAACCGTCTCCTGCCCACGATAATAAAATAAAGAACTATTCCCTAATGATTTGGATTTTTCTGTCATATAGAACGGGACGTACCAAGGCGTTGAACTAGTGAGCCCTGTATTGAACACTATTTAATTTCTGCCATACATATCACTATTTCTTTTCGTACTCAGTCGTAAGAATAAGCCATCTGTTTTGCAGCAATTAAGATTGCGTATATAAATATAAATATTTTTAAACATAGTATTTTATTTTCATCGCTAGGTACCACTATGGGACTCATTATTTCTCCATTTCTATTACATTATTATATTGTTCACATAATTTGTCAGACTCAATCCCAACCAAAAGCCCAGAGGATAAGTCACCGGTAGACACAGACACTGTTATGACTACGAAAATCCGTCTCCCGGAATTCGATCGTAGTGATCCTGAGTTGTGGCTTTCTCAGCTATAGCATTATTTCACAAGACACAATATTAAATCTGAAGGAGTTCGCTATCGAGACTTATGTTCAGTCTTCCCCCTTCAGTAGCCAAAAAATTCCGCGACTTGATGTTAAGTCCACCAGCACCACAACCGTACACCATCCTATGACAAGAAATAATGAATCGTTTATCATTATCAGATAGATAAAGAATCCAAAGGTTTTTCCGAGAAACATCAGGTGATTTGTTACCATCACAGTTTTTGCATGAGTGTTGTGAGTGTTAAAAGTCTCACAGAAGCTGTCAGCCGAATGCAAATAAGTCACAGAGATAGGGGCAGATTACCACGACGACTGAGATCCGAATCACGGGACAGGTCACAAGAATCCAGACAATCTGGTATCACTGGAAATTCGGTGTTCAATCGACCAAATGCAGCCAACCATGCGCCTGGCCAAAACAGATCCCAGAGAATATGGGAAACGAATAAACACTCTACTGATCACGATGACTGAAGAGGAGTGCCTAAACAGTCGCTTATTTTACGTAAAGAGACAGAAATTCAGGCTTGAACATTTTGGTGGATACTGGTACTGCAGTTAGTATCATTCCTTAGAATAAAACCGAGCTGGGTCAAGAAACTTCCTCAGTTACACTTCAAGCTGCCAATAAGACTAAAATAGCGACATTTGGGTAGAGGACTATGACGCTAGATCTAGGGTTTAGAAGGTAATTTTCCTGGGTTTTCCCTGTAGCCAATCTAGATCTAACAATATTAGGGTTGGATTTCTTGAAGAAATATGAATTTCTAGTTGACTCAAAAAACGATGGTTGACACTAAAGAAAACTTAGAATTATAAAAAAGATACAGTAACTCATATCACATCTCTAAATTTAATACAAACTCCACCAGCAACAGTGGCAGAGTTCCAAGACAGACTCACGGAATTTCCAAACCTAATAGAACCGAACCGTCAACCTTCCAAAAGTAAGTTAAAAGTATGTCACATAATAAAAATGGAAGGTGCATCTGTTTTCTCTAAACCTAGTAGACTAGCATCTGATAAGCTTAAATTAGCTAGAGCCTAATTTGATTACATACTGCAGCTGGGCATTTTACGTCCATCTGATAGCCAGTGGGCATCACCTTTGCATATGGTCCTAAAGAAGAATAAAGACAATTGGAGACCGTGCGGGGATTACGAAACCCTTAACTGTCAAACGGTACCTGACAGGTACCCGATACCATATTTCCAAGACTTTACGAAAAGCTTACAGTATATAAAGGTATTTTCTAAAATCGACTTAGTCAGGGCATATCACAATATTCCAGTAACTGAGGAAGATATTTCGAAGACAGCTATCACAACACCTTTTGGACAATCAGAGTTTGTACGCATGGCATTCAGCCTACGGAACGCTGCGTAAACATTCTAAAGGTTTATGGATAATCTACTTCGTGATATGCCATTTGCACAGGGGTACATAGATGACTTCTTAATTGCTAGCTCGGACTTAATTTTGCATGAACAACGTGTAAGGGCAGTGTTGAAACGACTGAACAAAAATGGTATGAACATACATCAAAGTAAATGTGTTTTCGGGGTGGAAACACTAGAATTCCTTGGCTATACCATAAGCCCTGAAGAAATTACACTAACTAAACATGAGGTAGACACTATTAAACTATACCCTATACCAAGCTCCCTAATACAACTCAGAGGTTCCTTTGGTTTAATAAACTTTTATCGCAGATATATACCCGGCTGTGCACAACTAATAAAACCACTGACGGATTCACTGAAAGGAAAGCCAAAATTATTCAAGCTGACCTCTGAGGCCGTTGAGGCTATCGACCAATTAAAGGAGGAACTTACTCAAGCATCTACATTAACGTATCCAAATTCTTACTACCCACTTGCTTTGATGGTAGATGCTTCGGGCAAAGCCATAGGCGGTACTCTTAAACAACTAGTTAAAAAACGCCTTGGAACCGATCGCATTCTTCTCAAAAAGCTCGCTCCAGCAGAGACGAGATATTCTACCTTCGGTTGAGAACTCCTCGCAATCTACCTAACCATCAAGCATTTTCGACACTTAGATGATGGCAGGGAATTCATAGTTTATACGGATCATAAACCGTTAACCAATGCATTAAAAGCGAAAGCCGATAAATACTCATCTCAAGAAGTCAGACACTTCGACTACATATCACAGTTCACTAGTGATATACGACACGTAAAAGGTCAAGACAGTCAGGTGGCAGATACATTTTTCGAATAAAAATGAATATAAAGCAATAGTCTACAATAACTTTTAAGACATTGAAAGACAGCCGATAAAATGATCAGGAATTACAAAACCAACTGTCAGCTAGAAGCTCTAGTCTCAAACTCAGACAGCTCCTATCACCTGTGGAAGGTGTTCTGACTTACTGTGACACAACGAAGGCGGTGCCTCGACCTTTCGTTCCCAAGAATATGTGACAATTTTATTTAATAACTTTTATTCGTTATTACATCCTGGCTTGAGATCTTCAACTAAGCTAATCGATACCAGGTACATATGGCCAAATCTTCAGAAGGATGTAGATAAATGGGTTAGAGAGGGCTCGGCGTGTCAACAGTCAAAAGTTAACCGATATACAAATTCACCTTTATGAGTTTTCCCCAACCGGATGCACGTTTCGCACCTGTATCTATATCGATTTAGTAGGCCCTTTAACGCGTTCAAATGGTTTTACGTTTATATTCACGTGCATAGATAGGCTCACAATGTTTCCTATAGCCGTACTAATCACGAACACCACAGCCGAAACTGTGACCGAAGTCTTTATACAAAACTGCGTGACTATTTTTTGAACACTTATAACAATAACAACGGACAGAAGAGTTCAGTTCAAATCTGAACTATTCAACAACTTAGATAAACTGCTAGACTCCAAAAGAATACGCTGCACAGCATATCATTTTCAAACAAATGGGATGATAAAACTGTTCCATCGGCCGTAAAAGTTACGTATTCCAAGATTGTGAGTCAGTTTTGACAGCTGTTCGTATTTTTAACATAACAATTAGGTTAGACATGACTTTTACGGCCGAACTTGAGTTACTATAAAATGACCTTGAAAGCCTTATTCGCAGTGAATTAATCACGGCTGTCCAAATCATAACTACCGACTTTTCTCAATTCTAGTGATTTATTGGGAAATTTCAAACTAGAACTTATTACAGTATGCCTCCCCCACGGAAATCTTTAGTAATCGACGAAATATTCATCTTTTTATACGATATACAGATAATATAAAGGCTTAACCATAACCCAAAATGTAATGAGAAATCTTTAAACTTTTAGAAATTATTTATATATAAAATTGAAAAGTTATACAGGAAATATTATTTTTATGTCATCAAAAAACTTATGTAAGTTATTCTCAAACACCCCAGACTTAATGTTACGATGCATTTTATATAAATATTTATTCAAAATTCTCCATAGCATTCTTCTTCGGGATCCAAAGTATAGTCCCAAGTGACACATAACTCTACTCCACATTGATTCGATATCGTTGGTATTGACTTCCGTAGTTGTATCAACGAAATGTTTCTTATGCACTATTACTCTGTGTACGTACACCATGTTTGAAAGTGACTCATAGGCTTTCCAGTTGTCATTATAGGTTATTGTCCTAGGTAGGATGTATTTTTCTACCAGCCGAAGGAGTGTAGTGGCCGATCTGTAAGGAATCCTTTCACAACATCCATTATTTAGTACTCTGCTATTAGAAAAAGGAACTACTTACTCTGTCATTTCCATGCCACATTGACAATTTATCGCTTTTCATAGCAATCCCATAGTTTGCATAAGAATAACGAGATTTTTATCACTAATAAGACCTAGAACACGCTCTATCGTTAACATGCTTCTGGCAAGCGTAGTCCGTGACCTTGAAACGCTTACTTCCTTTCTCACTGATTCGGTCGTCAAAGTCATGTCCACCACAATGTTCAGCAGCAGAACTAGTCTTTAGGACAACTCTGAGACTACTAGGTTAATTTATTAACACTCACATTGATAGTAAAATGCTCGATTTAGGAACTTACGTAGACCAACTACAGGACAAAATGTCTAAACGTAAGCCAATTAACACTCGTAAACAATTACGAGCGGGTGAAGCTAAACATTGTGGACGATTTTGCACAGCTATCACTGACCTTGAAACATCTTTCAACCAATGAGAATGCAATGGTAAATTAAATCATTATTTATTATGGAAAAAACGACGAAATCTTTAAGGAATTACACAGGATACATTGTTTATACATGATTTATTAATTTATGAAGGTTGGAAACAGGTTCATTGAGTTTAAATACATAATATGAGCGATATAGGAACTGATTCATATGGCCCCATATCATGTTGTTTCTAGAACCTTTGTGAGGCTTACGAAACTCCTTTAGGTGTGACCAGTATCCTTTGATGTTTTGTGTATGAACATCTGTACTTGAATCCACAAAATATCTTTTGTGAACTACGACATGGTGAACATATCCAAGTCTAAGAAGAGGCCGATTAGCTCTCCAGTCGTCAGTATAAATTGTTGATCGTGGTAAAACATACAACTGGATTATTGGTATCAGAGTTCTTGCAGTTCGATTAGGGACATATTGGAAATGTCCCTTTCCTAATGTTTGGTAGAAAATACCAAGAACCTACCAGTAAGATTAAAGTAATTAGTACTTACCCATTCAGTTTTACAGATCTTCCTCTACTATATTTTCTCTACCTAATAGCTGTTTTGTCAATTTCAACAATGTTTCCAACGCCTCCTTAAGACAAATTCAAACGTAACAGCACTTCTGAGTATATGTCTCTACAGTGCTGATAACATTGCACTGCTGACACTACACTTGCATTTATAGGGGACGATGCCAGAGTAACAGGCAACTGCATAACCCACAATACAACTAACATGCAGGTTTGCCTGAGTGTCAGTCTAGATTGGCTAAAGAAGCTGCCAATTCTTATTGATTCCTTTCGCCAGCAACCGTTAACACGTGACTCCATCTCGTGTATCTGTTGTTGGTGTTCGAGCCATATTTAGTCCACAATTCCGAATCAACTTTATGCGAAGTAATCCGACAGCTTGCAGATTAGTAATAATAACATCCTCATTAAAATTCTAATCAACCGATCTCACATTAAAATTTTTCAATTAGACTAAGCGAACGTCCTTGAAGAGTTACTTCGATTCTCACTAGCTCTCTCAAGTTCGCCGACAAAGTTTAGTTTCACCGACAAAAGTGAGTCTCATTTAGAATACACCTGAGAACCCGACGAATCATAACGCAGAGTCAACTCCATACGAAACTGGGATCGACTTGATCACTCACCGATCGCGAGAATCTTAGACTTGCCCAAATGAGAAATGATAAGATTTGACGGTGATCCTGTACACTATTGGAGCTTTATCAGGAATTTTGACTAATGTGTCGGTAATGAAAATTTAGGGTATAAGGCTAAGTTAAACTAATTAATTCATCATTTCGATGGAGAAGCTAAGTCCATTATACGCCACTGTACTTTACTAGGATCTGAAGCTTTTTAAATCTAAGCGTCAGAGCGTAAATTTATTGATAAGATGCTAGCAATTCCTAGTATTCGAGGAAATTACCCGAAGGGATTAAAAAGGTTATCGACAGAGATGTAAGTTTGTGACTTGACGCTTAAGCAAATGGATTATATTTTTGATTTCACAAGAACCATTGAGAGCATGGTCTTGAAGTTACCTATTCATATTCAGCATGAATGAGTGAAGATTGCGTGTAGAGTTATCAAGGGCGGACAGAAATCCCTGTTTAGTAATTTGACACACTTTGTTAAGGAACAAACTGTCATAGTGAACACCAGATACGGGCTGCTCGTCAACGAAACTGCTATGAGACAGGATAACAAGAATCTTGCAGACCCTAGAGCGAACGTTAGCACAGGCCATATTAAAATTAGGATATCGTACGCCAATACTAGTAAACGTGACGTCGTGTTACTTCAAGGACGCATTTATCTCGGCCTACCATTTTTGTTGTGCCATGAAAGTCATTTTTTGGATCAATGTTCAGAGTTTAGAAATAAAAATGTTGAAAGGATAGAGTTTATACGAAAGAACAAGTTATGTAACTTGTGTTTGAGGGCTAATCATACGGCTAAGAATTGTCGATCGATGAGATCGTGTACAGTTGAAGGATGCGTCAGATGGCATCACACTTTATTACATGCAAAACAGAAAGAACAGTCTAATGATGTCAATGATGTCCACGTTAATACCCAGGCTTGTGGATGGTTCGGAAGAGAACACGAGCAGGAAGCTACACCCAGTAGGGTTGCACTAGCGGTAGTGCCCGTATTACTTAAGCATAACAAAAGGACAGTACAGGCTTGTGCCTTCCTGAAAAGTGGTTCGGATTCTAAACTAATTTCTCACGATCTGGTCGATAAACTGGAATTGTAAGGAGAGCCTAAAACTGTTTCCTTGGAAACATTAGGTAGTCAGTCAGTTCTTCACTGCAAAAAAGTTATTATTATAGTTTATGCATTGAATTCTTTGTCTTCCAACAAAATTCCAAACGTATGGGTGGTAAAAGAACTACCGTCGCTGCATAAAGTAGTCCCAACGGCACTATAAATGTCTTATTGGTCCCACTTGCAGGGTGTGGGATTCCTAAAAGTTAAGGACGAAAACATTACGTTGTTAATCGGATGTAATGCACCAGACGTGTACAAAGCTAGAGAGAGGAGAATCAGTAAGATCAATGAACCGCAGAACATAAGAACGCTGCAATGATAATAAATAGCAACTATCTCATTTACAGGCAAAGGGTCAATAAAATGCACGGCTAAACGGATTAAGGTGAATAAATTTACTTTTGAACGCAAAACAACGAATTACGATAGGAAAAAATTACCATCAAAAATACCTTACACAGGCCCTCGAAATCCCTCCATGTACCACAAGGTCACTTGATACTTTTAGTCATGGTTGCATCTACTATATTATCAGAGCAGGTAGGACTTACAACTGGACGCCTACCATTCCTACTATCTTTAACATAATATAAGACTTTTTGATTTCTTTAAGAAACCAATTCCTATTCATATCTTTTCCAGTTATTACATTTCTCGTGGGGATCATTAAAATACTTACTTTTCCGTAGTTATCTACATCACACTTCTCTACTACTTCTAAGGGCGACTTTAACAGAACCAAAGTATGTGAAGTCCCAATTATTACATCGCCTTCATTGAGATTGAGATGCTCGAATAGCCATTTTTCACGTAACTAAAGAAACCGTAAGTATTCTTTTAGCCACTGTCGCCAAGACACCTTATTTGGACAATCAACCCTTGCCCATTTTCCGTGCTAAGCTGTAGTTGTGCTCTTTCTGACTATTTCGTCACATTCTTTTAACAGTAGCAAACTACATGACGATAAATCTACTTCATCGTCACTGTCTTGTGTTACTTGGGTTAGATGTCGATTATTTGCTGTCTTTTCAACTTCATTTTGTTTAACTATCATCCTACTGTTCCTAAATCCATTTGTTAACTCACAATATATTTCCTTTTGAACCATCATCGTAACCGTACACCTAACTATTTCAAGCTCATTAACCTTTAGGTATCCTAAGTGGACAGATTATTTAATGCTTGACGAACTTAGAACCTTTATAGACCAGATGAATCTTCTAAACCAGGTCACAATTTTAATCAACTTCGTCAACTCTAAGTAATAGGATAAAATAAAGGGACTGCTATGTTTTACCTCACTCAAGTTAGCCACTGGAATCGAATTTCTGAGCTCACTTTTTTTAAGGGTAGGTTCCAGATATTCAGTTGTCATTCTTGAAACATCATTATACAAGGTAGGACAATCAAAACAAGATTTAAAGTTGCTCACCTTCTGGATACCTCTCGACATTCAATTACCCGAATTCTGTGACGATTTTGTATAACGTCATTGATCAAAGCTCGTATATTGATCCACAACAGCTAGGCAACTAACTATAAAGGTACTGCAAAAGCCTTTGGTATTCTTAATGCGACGCAAAACAATCACTGAATCTGTATAAAACTCTACTTCACTAAAAACGTGACGGAACCTTTATTCACGACTTCACTCATTTCCACACTTAACACTACTTTCGCCCTCTTTAATCTTGGTATAATGATTTGTCTGATTGGTTCAACTCTAGGTTTGCTACCTTGATGTGGTGGTCATGTTTGCCTATCGTGATGGTCCAAATGAGCTATATTGGCTGAAATGCATGTTGCTCAATTACATTTAGCATTTCAAAATGATAACGTGAATTGTATAAACAAACTTACTTGTAAATTATACATTACTAAATATGTCAGTACATTGAAAATAAGCTAATTTCTTAGAATCCTCTTCACTGAGAGTGTCGCAACTTTGAAGCTGTTACAACAAACATTTTACGTCTTGTAGAATATTGGATAAAACACATTTGCACACACATAAATGTATATAACTTGGATTACACTAAGTGTTATGTTGCAGAGATTGCTTTCAATGAAGAGAAAGGCATACTCTGTATTATTTTGACAATCATACTACCTAACATTAACCATGAGTACAATTATTCACATCATTCGAAAGCAATCACAGTATCTGTAGAAAATAATACTGACTAGTCATAAGACCAAAGATGTTAAACCCATTTAATGAATAGATCTATGCAAAATCTTTGGAACTGTTCTTCACTGATGGTAAAGTCAAAATCCACAATATTAGTGAATATATTTGTATATTCTGTGCTCTGCAAGATGATGGAACTGTGGCCTAATCAGTACATCAGTATATGATAATACATCATTAATTTTCATATCCCAAATCTCTCTCGGCCAGTCAAGCAGTACCACTAGTTAGCTAGAGAATATTTCTTGATTTAATTAAATGATATATATATATATATATATATATATATATATATATATATACTTCATGTCAGCCACAACACACCCATCTCATTCATTAACCTTGAGAACAGTATGAAGTTTGTTCAAACATTTCACTGAGGTTAACATCAGTAGTTTCGTCTCATTTGAAACGATTTTATCACGATAATTGTCAGTTGTGTAGCATGCTGCATCAATTAAATTATCAATATATTCACCTTTAGGAACTCATTTAGTAATATTATTGTAACGATTGGTAACGTTTTGTGTGTCAAGAGAAAATGTGAAAAATAAGTGGATTTCCTAAAAATACATCTTTCTCAGTCATGAATACTACCATCGATAGTGCTTATCTACAAATAATTAAAACACAAAATGAATACCCGCTTACCGTAATCGAGGTGACAGCAACAAAAACGCTCCTCACGTCAGGTGATTTCAATGGAATAAATACGTTTACGCTTTTCTCGTATAAATTCTCTGTTTTGGCGATAAACTAAGTGGAAAAAAATAACATTAAATAACATTTAACAAATACGAAGAAACTTCCCCACTTTGTTTCAATACGCATTCAGTAAATGACATTTAACTTAGGACAAACAAAGCTGACGTATTAGCAATGAACACCAGTGATGTTTTGTGCGTGATTGTATTATGTTCAGTGAACTGGAAGTTCAATACATCGACTTCTTAACAAATTGACAGACTATTATAATATTCGATCGATTGTTTTCATTGGCATCACCATCTTAGTGTGTTTTACTGTCTGATATTGTCCTCGCTTGTCGTCTTGTTTAGTTAATCTTTTGATATGTGGTTGATTCACCCATTCCATATAAGTTGACAGGTTACAAATATGACAGTGGGTTTATTCACTGTCAATTTGTGAGAATTACATGCTTCTAAATACGTTTTAAATTAGTCCGGGTTCTCCTATTGTCAATCTTGACATATGCATACTCAACTTGATGGCCATAGTTGTCTGCATACATTGATATGAGTGACAGCATATCACTTCACTGCCATTCGGTGGCTATTTGGAGAGAACTTGTACGTTTGTCAGATGAAAACGTCTTTATTTTGTGAACAATATCATATTCGTCTTTTTCTCTTTGAATTTTATGTATTGACACTTGACCGACATCGATTACAATTGATGCTAAGAATTTTGTGATATGTAGAAACGATATCCGGGACATAGTGTTTGTTGTTCTGTAACCAAGTATTCATGTATGAGATTCACTACGAATCACAAAGTTACTGTAATGTTACCAGTTACTTCTACCTCAAACTCGACTCGACTCGACACACTCCTCAGAGAATTGATGTCGCTCAAAGTGTTACGTCTCAACCGAAATAATTGTGGAGACTGCTCTAGCATTGTTATTTTATGCTGCAAACAACCGTTTGTGTCGCTGATCATTCATGAATGGAGAGAGTAACTTCTTCAGTTTTCCATGAGTACATGCTCACCCGTAGGTTAAGGGAGACGTTATCCAGATACATTACAGTTGTATGCAAATGTGACAGTCATTGCTCACTGAAACACCTCATTATTCACACGTCAGTCATACTCAGGGTTTATTTAACTTTGAAATAAACACCACACAGATATTAATATCATCGAAAACATAACTGATTACACTACACTTCATACTTGAAAAATAAATGAGATATGCTTGTGATTATGTAGATGTTTAATCTGGTCAATATCACTATCAACACGTCATCATTTGAGTCAATTACTGCACTAAATAATCATGGACAGATTGTGAGCATTATGATTCTGTCGACAGTAGTGTTGTCCAATGTGACATGTACAAATTCCTCCTGTGTGTAGAGATGAAACTGTACACTAAAGCTGATTTCCACCATAAATCATAGTGTACAAATTATCATATAGTCATAATTCAATCCCATTTCTAAATAAAAACTCTTTCGCAATAATCAGCATGATTTAATGAAATTATTCGTATATCAGCAGTACATCCGACTGTCGTTGATGCAGTTGAATGAAAAAAGAAACAATGAAATGTTCACATATGAATTGAAAAAACACAGAGAATAGAACAACAAGCGCACAGGTTTATCATCATTGTCCTATTTGTGACTCATCGCCTAGATATACCTGCATCCCAATGTTGATGTTCACTATGGCATACGAACTCAGTCCGCTTCGTGTCAAACGTCACCGCATTCACCACTAGGCTACTGAGTTCAGACAGTCACACTTGTGAAACGGGTACATATGTTATTCAGAATAGGCTTGTATCTTCCCGTTGATTTGTAATGGACTGAAAATGGTCAGCATCTGTTAACATATGTGCATCCTGAGCGGAATGCCTCTATATAGAGGGAGTACACAAGCTATATTTGAGTTACATTAGAACTGGCAAATGAAATTCAGGAGGGGCAGTTCAACAAACGTGTACACTAATTAGAACTCCTCCAGTAATAGATGTGACATTAATTATAACAACAATAATAGACTGTCACCAGAATGTTATCAGAACACAAAAATATTGTAAATTTAAATTAAAAAACACAAATAAATGCAGGTCAGAAAAAAAACAGTAAATTTATTCATTTATTTTAGATTACTTTCTGCTTATCTTAGTTCTATTTGTTTGTAAATTTAGGTAGAAAGGAATTTGAAGGTGATTTTTTATTTACCAGTAATTAGCAGAAATCCAAGTTTCATAGCTGATAATAAAGTGCATTCTATTGTCAGTGATCTCATTTCTTCACTAATCACATACTTATTAATATTAACGATAATATCTTTACTCAGTGTTATATGCTTGTAAAAAACAGTAGACAATTCTGAAGGAGGAGTTATACGATATTGTCAGAAATGGCTAGTTCAATGAACAACCAAGTTGTTAATGTGCGACCGGGATACAAGTGAAATTGTTGCTAAACAATGACTGATTGTCATCTATTTTCAGTAGTGAATGTTTGTGAATGTGTGTGTAAGTTGAGTGACTTATCAACTGGTCAGCAAGCAGCCAGTTAGCGCGTATAGATGACTGTAGAATCTATCGCTATACAATCAGTTTGTTTGAATGTAGCTGAGTTTCTACTTTCCTTCAATTGATTTTGATGATCATGATGTCTGTGGTTGTAACTTGATGTTTGTCTATTGTCCAAGTCTACGATTACGTAGCTCAATCTTATTCGAAAATCGTGTAAGTAATAATGCTGTGTAAGTTGATCGTAGCATCCCAACCAAACCATGCAGTTTACGTAGGGTGATTTAACTAGCGAAACCCTTATAAAATTTGACAACATTTAAAGCACTAAAATATGGATGATTAGATAATCTGAAGCTTCAGTTAATGCTCGGTCATCGTTCGTCTTGACAATTTAGCCGAAGCGTTAGAGAGGATATACAAGTTTAAGTAGACTATAAATAGCTCAGTTGATGATTCTAGGTCATATGCGGTGCTTTAGTCAACTTACTCATCATCAGTATCATCACAATCTTTAAATAAAATTGATCTTGCATCGCAGACATGAAAATCACAATGGAATAGGAAGAAAAAATCGAATTAGTAACCGAAAATTGCATTACTATCGATTCAGGAGAAAAATAAACTCAAATTCATTGTAAACTAATCAACATAGATCAGATATATGAATCAATATCATTGAAAAAGACTACTACAAATGAATCAAGCAGAATAGGATACACTGATTTCTCAATCGTTAAAACAATAAGTGTTTTCCTAAAATAGCTTTAACCTTCAGTTTAGATGAAATGAACAATGCCGAAAACGAACCGACTGTATAGCGATAGAGTCTTCAGTCATTGTTTAGCAACATTTGCACTCGTATCCCGGTCGCACATTAACAACTTGGTTGTTCATTGAACTAGCCATTTCTGACAATATCGTATAACTCCTCCTTCAGAATTGTCTACTGTTTTTTACAAGCATATAACACTGAGTGAAGATATTATCGTTATTATTAATGAGTATGTGTTTAGTGAAGAAATGAGATCACTGACAATAGAATGCACTTTATTATCAGCTATGAAACTTGGATTTCTGCTAATTATTGGTAAATAAAAAATCACCTTCAAATTCCTTTCTACCTAAATTTACAAACAAATAGAACTAAGATAAGCAGAAAGTAATCTAAAATAAATGAATAAATTTACTGTTTTTTTTCTGACCTGCATTTATTTGTGTTTTTTAATTTAAATTTACAATATTTTTGTGTTCTGATAACATTCTAGTGACAGTCTATTATTGTTGTTATAATTAATGTCACATCTATTACTGTAGAAGTTCTAATTAGTGTATACATTTGTTGATTCTGGACTAAATGAGTAGTGGTTGGAGGGGTTGGATTTGTATGTGGTGAATACAGAATTTAGATCATTTTTTAGCATATAATTGTATAAATACTCAGGTAGTAATAGTAACTTTTTCCGTACGGATTAAGGAGGAAGAATTGTCAGCATTAGAAACGTGAGTTTCATAACATTTTTTATGTGAAGCTTATTTTAAATTTACTTCGCGCATTATGTAATCAATAACATTTATGTATGGTTTATGCTGTAGTCAATTAAGAATCATGCGTTTTGTGCAATGAATTATGGATTTTCAGTTTGTCTCACTTATTAACGTAGGTCTCAAGCAGATATTTTGCCCACACAGAAACAATAGTAGCTAAATGATGACACTCAAACAATTTACTTGCATAATTCAATGTTGTGGCATTTGTTCATATTTTAACTTTATATCATGAAGTGATGTGAATTTAACAGCCATTGATGCATGTGAATGCAAAAACCCATGATCCGACCTTTTATGTGACACCTAAGTAATGGGCATTCACGTCGTCATTCATGAGCAAATAATTATGCAATCATATGTGCAAATATAGACAGTGCTGTAACTGATCTGAAAATAACAAATCATCCATCTTACACCTCTTTGTTAGCAGCACTCACTATGTACTAATACAACCGCCCCAATCGTCTACACATACGCAGTTAGACTAAAATTAGAAGATATGAACGAGAAACGGAAAATATCTGTTAGTGAATCTGATATTTTTGGTGTTGCGTTGTTTTCTGTTTGAAACATGATCAGTAAGGAAGAGAGGAAGATAGACGGAGTGAATGCAGAGATTCGATGCACAGATCTTAGCATGAGCTTATTCTCATATCTACAAGTATCAGTAGTAGTGTTGCTGAGACAGTTGAACATAAGATGACTGCCAATACACCAGCGATTTGATGAGTGCGTCTGTTGATTGGCCATTATTATATTTGGCCATATGCTCTCAGGTTGACACCAACATCTCAATAAAATCTCTCAGAATGTCTAATCGATTGTAGATTTCTATTGGAATTTCAATTTTCAGTATTTGTCATTTATTAATTAAGGTGATGTGGGACGGTGACGATTGGATTTGATTTGTAGTTTTCAGTTATCACAGATCGATTCTTGTTCGGAATCATTGAATAGTGTAAGACATCCGTTTGGTTCTAATATGAAATAACTTAGCCCTGAGTGTCCATTACCCCACCCGACAATCAAACACACGACACTGAGAATGCACTAATTATTCGATATAAATACATAAATATTCAACTTTTCCTTCGTATCACTCCTGTTGACGACTTCTTTTCGGTTTTTATACAGGTTTAGTTAATACATCGCGTCGTACATAGAAAATAAAATAATGGCTTGCATTCGTCCAGCTGTTTTAATTATCATCAATATTGTTTTCATAGTAAGTTGTTGTGTAATATACAATGTTCTTCCATTTCGTGATAATAACAATTTCTTGAAAATGTTTTACATTTATGAAATAAATCGAATTAATCTTAAGCACAAACATCGAACAGTGAGTTGTCCACACACCAACACATGCTTTCTTACTATCGGTTAGTGAACATTGCTGTGATATTCACATGGAGAATACACTTTAGTGAGAATCGGTGGAAAAACTGTAGGAATAACAATGTCGAATGCCATCCGTTACATACACAATGAGCAGTAAATTCACATAAATAATTTGAATAATGCATTGATCAACAACCACATACATATACGAATGATCTATTTTGAATTAAATATCAACATCTTTCGTATGCGTTAGATAGCACAAATTCTGATCAAAGGCTGCTTACGCAGTTATAGAGCTGTGTCAAATCTATAAGTTATTGAACGATAGGAATTAGTTGATGTTGTTTGAAGTGATCCTCTTGGAGATTGTTTTATGTTGGCCACAGATTGACGTTATTTGAACAATCACAAGACTGTTGTTTTTAATATGTGGCACTCCTCAACAGTGCCAAATGTTAACAATGATCACACAATACACAGAATGTGAGATTACAATGGTCAGAGATCACTACCAACTGAATATTATTAGTTACTGACGCATGTACCTTTAACAACACTCTGTGAGGTATTGCGGCAGGTGGAACCATGGATGATGGGGCGAGACTCGCACCTGATTCTCTGTGTGAAATTTAATCTCCTTGATCACCGAGCTAACACTCCACATCTTCAATGTTGCATTCTGTTAGGCTAATTTAACGTCCGTTTTGTAGATGTCATGATGTGATTTCGACTTGAATGAGGAATATCACATTTGCATTACGTTTTATATTTAAGTGAATTTGAATAATGCTTCTCTTCTATGCACAATGTTAATTGCAATGAGTGTACATTACTTTGTTAACTGTACTTCATTATTCGTTTCTATCACTTGCCGATCATGTTTAAACAGACTTTCGGATTGATCCTGTTTACTGGTGGGATTACAGTAGTCCATTTTCAAGGTGAAAATATAGAGAAGATATCCGATTTGATTCACATTTTATTGCAAAAAATTAACGCTGAAAGTCAAAAGGATGACATTGACAAAATTATTCGAAATATATTTACATTTGTTTGTAAGTAGCTTATTTTGCTGATTATAAACGTGTATGAATTGTCCTCTATTTATTGTGTTTCCATTCATTTGGTAAGCATTTACATTGTTTCTTTTTCATTCAACTACATCAACCACAGTTGGATGTACGACTAATAAACGAATAATTTCAGTGAATCATGCTGATCATTGCGAAAGAGTTTTAATTTAGAGATGGGATTGAATTATGACTATATGATAATTTGTACACTCTGATTTATGGTGCAAATCAGCTTCAGTGTACAGTTTCATCTCTACACAGAGGAGGAATTTGAACATGTCACATTGGACAACACTACTGTCAACAGAATCATAATGCTCACAATATACCAATGATTGTTTAGTGCAGTAATTGACTCAATTAATGACGTGTTGATAGTGACATTGACCAGATTAAACATCTACATAATCACAAGCACATCTCATTTATTTTTCAAGTATGAAGTGTAGTGTAATTAGTTATGTTGTGTTCAATATATCATAACACGTCGATGATATTAATATCTGTGTGGTGTGAATTTCAAAGTTAAATAAACCCTGAGTATGACTGACGTGTGAATAATGAGGTGTTTTAGTGAGCAATGACTGTCACATTTGCATACAACTGTAATGTATCTGGATAACGTCTCCCTTAACCTACAGGTGAGCATGTACTCATGGAAAACTGAAGAAATTACTCTCTCCATTCATGAATGATCAGCGACATAAACGGTTGTTTGCAGCATAAAATAACAATGCTAGAGCAGTCTCCACAATTATTTCGGTTGAGATGTAACACTTTGATAGACACCAATTCTTTGAGGAGTGTGTACCTCTCTGTCCTCAGAAATGACACAATGAAGTACAATTTCTACTGATGTTACAGATATCATTATGAGAAGAAAGTGAGTACTGAGAGTTGGGAGAACTTCCTGTGGTCATGCGAAATTCAATGCATTGTAGCTTACTGATTAGTGTAGTGGACTTCAGTTTATAAATAAGGTTAGCGCAACACTGAATGCTAAATTTACTGTATGAAACACATTTTTTAATTATTCATTAAACTCGTAGTGAGTGCATAGCGTAAATTCGTAGTCGTCTACTTCTGGTTTCATCAAAGCTGATCAGTACATCACTTTCTCCTCGCATTCATATTTTCTCCACTGTCAAATATATGTTGCGGAAAACATCATTTCAATCATTGTTGCTTTCAGGATATTCTATTCGAATGTGTGGAAAGTGAATGGTTGGCAATCAGGATTTTATTGTCAAATCATCATTGTTCACCAGCACTGATTTTGAATAAATTGGTTTCTTTGATTTTATTCCATCAACTGTCATATTTATTATCACTCATTGGAAAAATGCTTTCTCATGTTTGTTGTTGTTGTTGTGGTCATTTCTTTCTAGCTCCATTCGGTATTACGATTGCAATAATTGGCATTGGTTGTGTGATTATTGCATTGTTTGGTTTTTGTGGTGTTTGCAGAAACAACAAGAAGCTACTTGGGATTGTAAGTTGAGATAGTAGTTCTCTTTTCGTTTGATTTACTAACAATAATCTTGTATCCTATCCACAACTATGAATTTTGTATGGATGTATTGTAAAGAGGCCTGAAAGAAGAATTAGTGTCTTGTGATTTTCGAATGAAGGTACTTTGTGATAAAGTGTCTGATACTTATTCTCTCGTTTGAATAGTCTACATTTGAGTGATTGACTATAATAACTACGAATAATGAATACTGTTAACGTGAAAATCTCGTCAGCTTCTGCACAAATTATTAGTCCAAATGAGTTAATCATTGATACAAAATGATGAATAGTCGAGTTTGAGGTAGAAGTATCTGTTAACATTACAGTAACTTTGTGATTCGTAGTGGATCTCATACATGAATACTTGGTTACAGAACAACGAACATTATGTCTCGATAATACAATGTAACAAGAATTTTACCTTTCGCTTGATACACTTACAAAATATTGGTATTGCCTGAAGTTTCTAATCATGAATATTACCTTGATGTTAATGATGATATTGATGGTGAAAATTATATCAAACAATACGTTGGTTATACAACAACAAATGAGAGAATGAAACAGAACAGTTTGGAAATTGTTTCATATTGGCAAGCACGAGTGATATTCTGCACACATCTGATGGTGACAAATGAACGACTTACACAGGATGGCTACCTGTGATGTAAGTTGCATCAACCGATGCTCTATGAATTAGCCTATTCACACTCGTGTACACATTTCAACCTGACTGCACAACTGTGTGGTCAGGCTGCATAACTGGTGAATAGCAGCCCTTATTTTTGAGACAGACAATACTGCGATTACTCAATCTTGTCTTTATACTGTACTTTCATCAATCTGTTCCATTGATTTAGTCATTGTTTGATTTCGACTTTGTGGGAACTTCATGGCTAAAGTGCAGCAAACAAGTGAATAAATGTCACCTTCAATAACCACACAAACATTTCCAAATAACCAATGTGATACATGTGAGGCACGTGAGATAGCCTAATGGCTGTCGAGAATTGCAACTGGAAGTTCATTTCACAGAATGGATATGAACATGGAAATTAGTATTTAAACTGACGATGATAAATTGTAGGTAAAATGTGACCACTGGTGTTACAAATATGATAATGGATTAGGTTTCATGCCAAAAAGTAGGTTATTTGTAAGGAATAGTGGGTGAATGCAGTTCGCTAATTGAACACACAGTCGTGCATTCTTTTGTCGACATACTCAAAACGAAGTTGAATCAACTGACAGAGTGTCGTCAAGAGGGTTTTATTTGTGCTCTATTATTAAGCTGCATGAACGCTACCTTAATATATATCATTGTTTTCATTTTAGTATGCATTTTTCGTTGGAATTCTAACTCTTGCAATGTTGACTACACCTGTTGTACTTTACTATAAAAAAGACGATGTAAGTTGTTTCGTTTCCCTTATTGAAATTGGTCTGTTACTAACAATGAAGTGTATAATTCACATCTCTTTTGATTCAGGTGAGCTTTTAGCAGTACGTCCCTACATGTACTATCCCACCACCACCACAAACCCTTTCACGACTTGCGTTCACTCAGGTTGCACGTCAGTCGACAAAACATTATCAATTATATACCTCAGTATTTGCAACATAAGTTATTTACGGGACTTCAATGTAGACTGATTTCACTTCGAATTCGACTCAAAAGTCATAGGTTCACAATACATAATTCTACAAATCGATGTAGAACGGATGTCCGTACAAGTGATTACAAATGTTGCGACTATCCCATAGTCTGCACAAGCCACCTTGTATCAGCAATAGAATTAAGTAGTAGGAGATGGAGAGTCAGGAAATCAAATTCAACTATTGGATGTCTTCATTGGTAAAACTAACACAAGAACGTTACGGACAAAATTATGCAAGAATCTAAGCTACACAATTCAAACTTTTAAATAAATCTACATTCTCGAATGTATGCAACAACAAGCTAATAACAAACAAACGGTGTTTTATTTCGGAAATGCTCTGAGACCAATATCTGAATGTGTTGAAATAATGTTATCATGTTTGTTTTCTAAACCTTAGCTATCAGTATAGTTTCACCAAAACGTGTTTAGGCTGTAGACAGACGATTTTGAAATCGTTCCGACAAATCAGAAGCAACAACTTTCTACCATATTTGCGAAACGAGACAGGAAGTGTCACAAAATTCTTAGCATCAATTGCAATCGGTGTCGGTCAAGTGTCAACACATAAAATTCAAAGAGATAAAGACGAATATTATATTGTTCACAAAGTAAAAATGTTATCATCTGAAAAACGTGCAAGTCCTATCCACATAGCCACCAGTTAAAATACCGAACGGCAATGAAATGATATGCTAACCCTTATATCAATGTATGCAGACAACTATGGCCATCAAGTTGAGTATGCATATGTCAAGATTGACAATAGGAGAACCCGGACTAATTTAAAACGTATTTAGAAGCATGTAATTCTCACAAATAACCAGTGAATAAACCCACTGACATAGTTGTAATCTGTTAACTCATATGGAATATGCGAGTCAATCATACATCAGAAGATAAACTGATCAAGACAACAAACGAGGACAATATCAGACAGTAAAACACACCAAGATGGTGATGCCAATGTGAACAATTGACCGAGGATTATCATAGTCAAGCAATTTGTTAAGAAGTCGATGTATTGAACTTCCAGTTCACTGAACATAATACAATCATGCACAAAACATCACTGGTGTTCATTGCTAATACGTCAGCTTTGTTTGTCCTAAGTTAAATGTCATTTACTGAATGCGTATTGAAACAAAGTGGGGAAGTTTCTTCATATTTGTTAAATGTTATTTAATGTTATTTTTTTCCACTTAGTTTATTGCCAAAACAGAGAATTTATACGTGGAAAGTACGAAGAGTTATGTTTCATTGAAATCACCTGACGTGAGGAGCGTTTTTGTTGCTGTCACCTCGATTACGGTAAGCGGGTATTCATTTTGTGTTTTAATTATTTGTAGATAAGCACTATCGATGGTAGTATTCATGACTGAGAAAGATGTATTTTTAGGAAATCCACTTATTTTTCACATTTTCTCTTGACACACAAAACGTTACCAATCGTTACAATAATATTACTGAATGAGTTCCTAAAGGTGAATATATTGATAATTTAATTGATGCAGCATGCTACACAACTGACAATTATCGTGATAAAATCGTTTCAGATGAGACGAAACTACTGATGTTAACCTCAGTGAAATGTTTGAACAAACTTCATACTGTTCTCAAGGTTAATGAATAAGATGGGTGTGTTGTGGCTGACATGAAGTATATATATATATATATATACATATCATTTAATTAAATCAAGAAATATTCTCTAGCTAACTAGTGGTACTGCTTGACTGGCCGAGAGAGATTTGGGATATGAAAATTAATGATGTATTATCATATACTGATGTACTGATTAGGCCACAGTTCCATCATTTTGCAGAGCACAGAATATACAAATATATTCACTAATATTGTGGATTTTCGACTTTACCATCAGTGAAGAACAGTTCCAAAGATTTTGCATAGATCTATTCATTAAATGGGTTTAACATCTTTGGTCTTATGACTAGTCAGTATTATTTTCTACAGATACTGTGATTGCTTTCCAACGATGTGAATAATTGTACTCATGGTTAATGTTAGGTAGTATGATTGTCAAAATAATACAGAGTATGCCTTCCTCTTCATTGAAAGCAATCTCTGCAACATAACACTTAGTGTAATCCAAGTTATATACATTTATGTGTGTGCAAATGTGTTTTATCCAATATTCTACAAGACGTAAAATGTTTGTTTTTACAGTTAAAATGTTGTGGTTCAAAAAGTGGAGCGGATTTCGAGGATTCAACCAATTTTGACCGCACTCAAACTTTTAATGGCAAAACATATTTAAGTAAGTCCATTTATATACCTTAAATCATCAGTTTGAAATGCAAAATGTAATAGGTGGCTACCAGTTGACTTCACAATATTGAATGAGTGTCAGTCACCAAACTAAGTGACTTTACATTATCACAAAATTTGTTTGATAATGTAGGACTGAAAATCTGCTGACATTAATTCAGTCGACTAGATTGTCTCGAATAAGAACGATTTCATGTATTTCGTCTGTAGAAAAAATGAATTATCCTTTCAAGTCTAACCATGGTTTGTTTAATTTCGAATTATGGATTGGCTCAACTGATTGTTAGTGCCTACTAAAATAACTTCCACAAGACTAGGTAATTTACCAAGAGTGTATTGCGTTTGTAATATTGGTAATAAAAGCGTGTACATATTCTATGTAATAAATCAATCACTGGTGTACGATGCTGCACTCAGTGTATTGGATGTTGATTAATGGCGTCCGCTGAAGAGCAACAGAAATAGTGAATATCAATGAGACTACATGAGTGGTAATATGTTGAGTTGTTTACTTGTGAAGACTGAATTGATTCGCTTCATGGAATAGCAATGAAATAATCGCCACTATAATTGAATCATTCAACTTGAATTTACCCTGATCACCACAACTTTTAAAGACACAAATACTTCCTAAACATCATTCATATCATCATCATTGTATTCTACGAAACTGTCACATTCTGTGTACTCATGTGAATTACCTTTGATTATACAAAATTGCATATTACTTTCACTGTCATCACCTGAATCACATGACTCGACAAATTGACCAATTTGAGGATCATTTCATCAACTGCATACACCTCCTTTTCAATATCATCAGCTATATTATATGATGTGTATTGTCAATTATAAATACATGCTGCCATCAATAATACTCACTGTGTAGTCATTGAAAACCGGAGAGAGTTGCAAAGATGACTCATTTTAGTTTTGGTTATCTCTGTTTTGCATGCACACGAAATTGCAAATAATGGGATCTAGTGGATTCAGTCAGCATGATGACATTCAGTAATTAGGTTTAAATTGTCTTCTTCTTTCTTCCTAACATGTAGAGAGCAAATATCCCCCGTTTTGCTGCAAATTTAATTTTTTTATTGTGATTGCTGATGAAACATGCCCAAGTGAATTCAACGCGCAAAATAGTAACATCGCAAATGGTTGCGTGGAAGAATTGAAAAATGTTATTTCTCAATATTCGTACACTGCGTTCATTGTGTTGTACATTGGATCTACTGCATTGGTAAGTAAAATATAAATATATTACTGTATGTGAAATGCACTCGAAGGTATTTTCACGTGAAAGTCACTGCGTGATGGTTTTCACAAACAATGATTTCTACTGTCAATTCCGTATATCTGAAGACGTGAACTAATGTTGTTCTAGTGAATTTGGGTGATGCACCAGCAAGCGGCACAATTGACAATCTATACATGTTTAGACAACGATAATCAATCACTTCATTGTCAACATGACGAAGAATGCTGTTGGACCTAATTTCTGTGTTCTGTATTTTGTTAAGAGAATGTACCTATAATCATTGAAATCTCGATATCATGATCATGCGTGTATGGTCTGATTTCTGGAATCAATCATTCAACTAACAGGAGTCTGAAAACAAGGAAAAGTAGTGTCTAATTGCTTGCCAACTATTCGGACATTGATATAATCGATGTAATGCAATCAGCATTAAATCGATTATGCAAACATGACATGGTCATGACATGATATTGGTCACTAATGAACTGAGCAATCTGAATATTGCAGTCCCACAGGGGTTTACAAGAAGCATGGATAACTCAGTGGTAATAGTTATAGAATGTGAAATTGGGTGGGATGGATGTGAATCCTATTGGTAAGGCCAATGTGGTGTAGATGGTAGAGTTCATAAGATTAACTACTAAGAAAGTTACTAAGAACAACCGAAATTCATGAAGAGACTCGATTGTGTATGGATTCTGGGCAGTGTTATGATGCATTTCATCGTCGATTGATCACAGTTTAGAGTGATGACTGTTAAGCATGAAACAATCACTTTTCAATTTTTTACTTTTCAACACTTTTCCTCCACATTTCATCACATGAATAAAATCATCTTCGAACGCAACGTTGATTAACCATTCCAGTATATTTTTCTCACAATCATTAATAATATCATATGCTCAAACAATGATTACCTTCTTTTCTTCACTTTCAGATAGTCATCTTTGCATTCATAGCTGTTGAAATTCGTTCTATTGGTAAGAAGCCAATCCCAGTTGATTAAACAAGACCAAATTGATATTAACTTAATGTCGAATATTCGATAAAACTAATCTGATTTGTTGAATTTTTCTTTAAAACATGCTACATTTGTGTGGATTACATTGTTACTGTTACTGTTGTCTGAAAATACACTAACCCCACTTCCAAATTATTCACATTAATTTGTTTTTATTATGATTATATGATCATGTTCATTATTATGATTATTATTGTTATTATCAACATGATTTGTATTGCTTCTATTAACTTTGACATTAAACATGCAAACAACATCATCTAGTAATCAACATTGTTTCATAAAGATGCGTACTCTGTTTTATTGATTGTTTGTTTTATTGATGCATTAACTCATGATGTCGTGATCGATGTTTGAATAGTCGAATGTGATTCATATGTTTGTTTTCATGTTCTACGTTGGCCTACTTTCGCTGACGATATTGTTGTTTAAAATATCACACCGAATAATGTTATTCGTTGTTGGCAATATTATTTCAATTGATAAATTTTGTCTAATTTGGTGTCTGAATAAACTTGCTTCTCAATGAGAGAGAATATGTCTTCTACCTAGTTTGTGAGTGGAATTGTTAAGCCGTCGTGATCTGACTTTGTGCATAGTGGAGTGTAGGCAAGAGACAAGTGACTGAAACAAATGATTTATTATGTTTATGTTTAATAGAGCCAATTCAACTTGCGAATACAATGTATGTTCGACAATGTATGAATTCTGAGTGACTGGCAACCTACTTATCATAGGGAGAGAGATGAAGAGAGTAGGACACGAAAGAATGTTTGATTTAAACTTCTGGTTATGTGTATCGAACGGTAAACCAACGCGTAAGAGATAATGTGTAATACAATAAGCACTATAGGAAGGGTGGATTATACACCGAAAATAGAACAATAATTTCATAGTTCAAATACAGTTAATTGAGAAGAGAAACATATGACTATTGTTCATATGTAAGTGGAATGCTGGTGATTTTAAAAGTACATGATCATATTTACTGAGAGTTAGGCAATTACAGTTTGACGGTTCGTGTTCCAATATCGCTGAGAGTGGGCTTCACACATTGTGCTTTTGTTATGACGAGAGAAAGAAATGAGGGGGTGATTGGGTTGGATGAGTGCCAATTGCTAGTGCCTAGTTGGTTATAGCGCGTCTGCCCTGTGCCCACTTAGTCCCAATCCGAAATAAGAAGAATGCGAGCCAATAGATCAGCCAGACAGAATCGAATCTATGTTTCAAACATTCTTTTATATATGCATAAAGTCAGACCACACAACAAACCAATTAGAAAATTAACATGAATACAGAACGAAGGAAATAGTGGTAGTGAATAGGAACAACTTGTACACAACTAATTAACTGTAGTCCATAATAAGAAACAGTTTAATAACAGCGATTATGCTAAACGGGAGGATAGGGCAAGCGGAGCCTAACAATAATAGAAACAAAATGTTTACATTACAGAAAGTTCGAATAAATGAAATAGTGTTCGAAACCACAGTTCTGAAAGTTTGTTACACTTCTTTGTGGTCCGACCTAACACCTCCCCTTTTTGAAAAAAACTGGTACCGTCCAGTAGGGTTCGCATAATCTGCTTGGTTGTGTACAACTAAAAAGTGCTCAGAAAAAAAAAGAACATGATTAATTACAATTCATGAAAGCAATCACAATCTATCACTAATTTCCTCCCCCTCGAAAAACTGTGGGGTCCTTGCGCTGTAGCCAGAGCAACACTGCGTCTTCTTTTGCATGTGATGTCATTAGGCCGGTAACGTTGCGACTTTTGAAGTGTACTTTGGGAATAGGACAAACTTTCTCCGGCTTAACGTTTCTTGTTGTTGGATGCTGAGGCTTCATGGGACAATCGGAAGTTTTTCGCGCGCTTCTCATGCTGATATTCCCTGCTCCTTCTTGTGGTTCTGATTCGCGCACATCTATCAGAACGAGCATTTTGCAATTCTAGACGTTCCACATTCGGATCGACAACAACGTCCTGTTTGTCTATTCCATTAATTTTGATCGAATTTTACCGATTACACTTCACTTCATTTTAAGCAATTAGCTAACCAACTTTTCATTATGTTTAGTACCATTCAATGTAATGGTAATTGATAGTTGTTGACAGAGAAATTCGCTTAATCTACATTTCGTGTTAGTTAGCACCTAGTCAACAAAGCGTATCTGTAATATGGAGGACTTCAACTTATATCATCGAAATTTCAAGATTTTCGCTCAACTGCCTTATAACAAACACTAATGCTTCCTTTTTTTGTTGAAGTTAATCAGTCTAAACATCTTTGGAAAATTGAATTAATTTTATTCCAAAGTATAAAATCGAACTTACTGTAATACTAATAATTAATAAGTATGCATAGGTACTGTTAACTTATTGGCCTGTTATCATTATCACAAATATTTACTTAGTCCCACAACTCTAGCAACTCCCACTACCCCGCTCCCCTGCACTCCACCGTTATCTCCATTTAAAGTCTTCACTGCATTCACTTGATGTTTATGCAACTGTATTGTTTTCATAATATCCACCTATATGTTGACTATTGTTTTACTTTTTGTTGCCATGACCTCATATAGTGTATGAAAGTGATAGAATCAGTTAAATCACATTAAACAATGCCTGCATGTGGTTGCATTTTGACCATATTCAATAGTTCAGTTTTAGTATGTACATTTCATTTCATATTTTATTCTAATGAATGTAATAATGATTTTGTTTAATTGATTGAATTTGTCATAGATCTGATACTTAAATGAAACAACGGTTCAATGATTTCTGGTCTCCAGTAATTGCCTAACCAAGACCAATTTCTAATATCAAATTCATATTAAAATTGTATTGGACTAAAGGCTATAAGTATTTACACAATTCCACTGTCAACTAGGTAGTATATCACATAGGTCTAAATATAATTAGAACAACATAAGTACTAGTTATTAACATAAACTTCAATTAGAACCACATCAGGCTTCATTCTAATATATTCAATACTATTTATATGCATATATTGAAAATCTCAAACCGATCACGACAATTTATGAGTGTATGATGACAGTGAAATCGATGGATTACATAAACAGTCATTAGAAGTAAATAATGAAATCGGCAGTAGGAGTCGTGTTAGTGAATAACCTTGCAGTAACCGAGTAGGGTGGAGGATAACCAAGATAGTATTACTTTTCTTATCACTACGACTAGATGTTGAATGGTTGACACACAATGTGTGAGTGACCACAGCCTTTCCACCCCTCACCGCAGAAGTATGCATACATGGAACAAACATCGTCGACTGAGTGTTAAGGCTAAGAAATTTATTGAGTAAAACTTCAATAATACTGGACCAATTAGTAACAGCAAATACAAAATACAATGAAGGCTGTATTAGGGAAGTCGTGAACAGTGTTCGGACTAGTAGGATCATAACGTTATTGCAATGATTCAAAGAGGAAAACGCATAACATTCGTTGGAGTCAGACAAGAACTTACAATTTAAGCGACCCAAGTACTACGGTTACTGATCTTACTTAGCATTGATGATCAAGGTTTACTAATGTACATACTCGATAGATTGAGATATCGGATTCTTTACCCTAATATAACAGATGGGATTTACAACAGCATAAATACATATTTTAGAATGAGATGTTTAATGTAGTGATAACGTACATAAACATATTAACACATAAAGTAGGTCAAATGTGAAATAATCCAACGTGTTAAGAGCAGTACTAATGTAACAATATTAGTAATAATCATACTGAAGTGGTTTTTGAAGAGGTTTGTGCTTTGTTTTGGGTTCCATTCCTTAGCGCAATCATGGATTTATCCTGCCTAAGAGTCCAGTACTAAGTTTAAATTGTTGTTTAACAGTGTTCTCTAGTTATCAATGATATCCGACTGAGATCAGTTTGTGACAAAAACAAACAACAAGATAATGATGGGCGTTAAAATTGATAAGAATGAAAACAAATTGAGCATATAGAAGAGAAATAAGTGAAGTGAAGTAAAATTAAATAACAAATGGCTTGAAGAACTGTTCCAATTAACCATTCAATCGAAAGCACATATGTGTTACACTTTTCTTTTGAAAACATAAACTCAGATTACTAGCTCAAATTCTCTTAGCTTCTATTACATGCAGGAGACGGTATTAAACGCCAACTGGAAATCTTGACTATTTGAGATAGAATAATCTTAGTTCCATACATCATATACACACTATCTATAACAATAGAAATCTCTTAATAATCTCAAATATCAAATGAACACAATGAGCAACACAACTTCATGAACCTTGGATAGTCGGTGTATCATTAAGTAACTAGAGTGTAAATAACACAAAAGAACAAAGAAGAGTTGATGAATAAAATAAATTCATTGCAATTTAAGGCTTCTTATCAACTGTAACTATTCTACAGTTGCATAAAATAATAGAGTCGAATGTTTAATATAGTTATCTGTTGAGATTGAGTTGTAATTTGATATCATGAATTGGTTTGAATTAATACAGCCTTCAGAAAATAGGAATGACTGAACATCTACTTTATTCTAGTAAAGGATTCCTTAGGAGTACACTGCAAAAATCCTATCAGGATGTTGAAGCCAATACCTTTAGACTTTGTGGCAAAGGTTTAACTGTTAGACCAGTGAGCTGATGATTGATTTTGCTAACTAAGATAGTTCACAACATATTTATGTGACCTAAACCCAGTGCCATTAGAAAGTAACTGCTTTACATTTGATATGGTTGAACTCCATTAGTTGAATTGAATAGTTGATATTAATATCGAAATCATAATAGTTGGAATAAAGTACAAGGCATGCTTATTAAAAGAGTCGAATTTAATGAAAATATATGTGTTATGATTTAATGAGTAAATAGATGAGGATATAGTTAATATAAATGGTTGGAGTGACGGGAAAGAATATGTGGCAACAGAAAATTGAGGAATATGGTGTAACATGATCACAAATACCAATTAAAACAGACGATTACACAGTTACACAATTGTGAAGGAAAAATTAATTCACCTTGCAAACATCATAATGACATTATGAGAAGATGACGAATGACTTATTACGATATTCTTCTCTGCATATAAACTACGTCAAAAGCCGTTGATAGCGATTGCTTCTGCTAATCGTAACAATAACGGTATTATTTGTCTGTTAATAATTTCAAATGATTACAAAATGTTCGCGTTATATTTGTTGTCCAGTAGGTGAATTCTTAAGTCAATTTGTCCAGTCAGACTGCAGGTGTGTCAGATGACAAGTAACTCTGACAGCTTACAAAGTTGTATAAATATATTGAAGTATTTAGTTTAACATGGTGTGGTTCCAAGTAATTTAAACATGGCTTGAAGTAGAATTTAATCACTTACAACCCAGTACATTTGGATAGCGAATTAACATGCTAGAAGACTAAAGTGTATGTTGAATTGATAACTTCTAGATCCTGCCTTAAGTAAGTTCTAATTATCTCAAAAATACATGAAAACTTGTCAAATAGTCAGGATCTTCCTGTAGGAAAACGTTAGATTAGGGATTGAATAAACAAACGAACAAACTCGCAGGTAAATATGCGTATTGCAAGTATATAATTAGATTTTGGATATTCTGCATATTTCTAAACCATTTCAGTGTATTGACTTGACAGTGTCTGGATTGTATTTATGTACTAACTACCTGATAATAGCTGAGTATTTAATGAATAGAAGCATCAGCTGAACTAAAGAGTATTGGATTCCCGAATGCGTTTCATTGCAACTCATCACAATGAATTTTTCCTAGTTGCAACTTTAATCAATGAATATACCATCCAAAAACGTGTTCAGAATTCATTATTATCCTGCACTTTACTAGAAAAATGATATTTAACGCTCCTGTTCAATAAGCTTCGTAAGTTCTAGATGATGAGTCTACCACGTACTACATATGCTCACTAATGTGGATAATGCTTGAAGCCAGTTGATGTGAACTAAATCTGATATACTGAAACACAGGAAATTTAATTTGGGCTTAATTAAAGCGACACCATTACTCTCAAACTTCAACTGAACGATAAAGGAAAACAGGAGATTATTCTCCAATATTATCAAATAAAATTTGCCATTCATGTTTACAGATATTACATTACAGACTACAGTGTAGCTTCTCAAGACTAGCCAAATAATAATCAACGAGATTCAAGAACGAAGAGACAGATGGGTAGAACATTTTGAGGAACTCTTGAATAGACCAGCTCTACCGAACCCACTAGACATCGAAGCAGCATCTGCAGACCTCCCGATTGATGTTAATCCACCAACGATGGAAGAAATCAAGATAGCCATCAGATAGATCAAAAGTAGGATAGCAGCAGGACCTGACAATATATATCAGCCGAAGCACTCAAGTCAGATATAGACATAAAGGCGAGGATGCTCCACGTTTTATTCAATAGGATCTAGGAGAAAGAACAGGTGACGGCAGACTGGAAAGAAAGATACCTTATCAAGATACCAAAGAAAGGGGATTTTGCGAATGCGAGAACTGCAGAGGAATCACACTATTGTCAGTACCAGGAAAAGTCTTCAACAGAGTGTTGTTGAAGAGAATGAAAGATTCAGTGGATGCTCAACTTCGAGACCAACAGGCTGGTTTCCGTAAGGATCGGTCATGCACAGACCAAATTGCAACACTACGCATCATCGTTGAACAATCAGTTGAATGGAACTCGTCACTGTACATCAACTTCATCGACTATGAGAAGGCGTTTGACAGCGTAGACAGGAGATCACTATGGAAACTTCTTCGACACTACGGTATACCAGAGAAACTCGTCAACATCATCCAGAATTCTTACGACGGACTACAGTACAAAATTGTGCATGGAGGACAGCTGACAAATGCATTCTCAGTAAGAACCGGTGTCAGATAAGGCTGTCTGCTCTCGCCCTTCCTCTTCCTCCTAGTGGTCGATTGGATCATGAAAACCTCTACATCTGAGGAGAAGTACAGAATTCAATGGACAAGTAGCATGCAACTTGATGATCTGGACTTCGCGGATGATCTAGCACTTCTATCCCATACACAACAACAAATGCAAGTGAAGACAACCAAAGTAGCAGCAACCTCAGCATCAATAGGCCTGAACATACATAAGGGAAAGAGCAAGATTCTCAAATTCAACACCGAGAGCACCGACCTAATTGAACTTGATGGTGAAACTCTGGAAGAAGTGGATACCTTTACATACCTGGGGAGCATCATCGATGAACAAGGAGGATCCGATGCAGATGTAAGGGCAAGGATCGGCAAAGCAAGGGCAGCATTCCTACAGTGGAAAAATATATGGGAGTCCAGACAACTGTCTACCAACCTCAAAGTTAGACTCTTCAACTCGAACGTCAAGTCAGTTCTTCTGTATGGAGCTGAAACGTGGAGAACTACTGCAAACATCCTCAGGAGAGTACGAGTATTTATCAACAACTGTCTACGTAGAATATTGAATGTCTGTTGGCCGGAAACCATCAGCAACAGCCTACTTTGGAAAAGAACAAACCAACTTCCAGCTGAAGAGGAAATCAGGAAACGACGTTGGAAATGGATAGGACATATATTTCGGAAATCATCAGACTGCATCACGAGACAAGCACTAACTTGGAATCCTGTTGGAAAACGGAAAAGAGGAAGGCCAAAGAACACCCTGCGCCGAGAACTGGAAGCAGACATAAAAAGGATGAACAGTAACTGGAGACAGCTGGAAAGGATTGCTCAGGACAGAGTTGAATGGAGAATATTGGTGAGCGGCCTATGCTCCTCCGAGAGGGCTAACAGTCGTAAGTAAGTAAGTACATAAATCGAGTAAATTAATACACTGTAAACGTCTCTTTCATCTTCTATATCTGCCACCAGTGTGCCAATTCGCTATGTATGAGAATCAAATAATCAAATGTGCAACTGTAAAATGGTTTACTTACCGTAGTTGATATTTACTCAGAGTGGTCGTGTATAGTTTTGAAAATCTGTGACGGATTTGTTGAATTGTTTGCTCAATGAATCTGACTTCACAAAAACAGTCGAATCGGTATATATACATGAATGTAGAGAATTCACTGATTCTTATTCTACTTCCTGTTATTGTTTAATTAAAGTTGTTTTATGATGTTGATATGATGTGACCTATGGAGATAGTTACCTTGATCTGAAACAGTACCGGAAAACCCAAACACTAATGCCGTTGTTCTATGCATACATATTTGCCCCGAGATTTCTGGTTTCTAAACTGCATAAAAGAACACACTTTGGTAGTTGGAGACATACATAAAGATAATGAAGAGCACTTAAGAGAAAAAGCTGGATAGGAGAGCTAAGAACAAAGTTGGTTGTAGAAGGCTGGTTGTCAGCGTATGCTCCACATGGGGTAACAGGGATTGACTGGTTGATTGATTAGTTAATATGACGTAATGTGATTTAAAGTGCTAAAATGTTTGCCTAATGGAAAGGTATGAAATGTATACTTTGTGATATTTTAAGACAATGCAACATTTTGTTTACTCATGAACCGCTCTACTATAAGCATCGTTTTATATATTGATCACCAGAAGACAAGCCACAATGAATGATTAAGTAATCAACGTTAACTAGCTTTAGAATAAGCTATCAATAGAAGCAACCGCATGTGAACTGAATCTCATAATATTGCTTCCATGATTAGATTACTTATGTTCGTCGAAAGCAAAGAAATAATGTGTTACAGGAATAAACAATTCATATACCTTCCTAGAACTAATGAAGTGAATTCGAATAATGTTAACTTCTCACTGGACTAATTGAGACAGGGGGAGGGGAAGTAAACCAGAAAATTGTTGGGAGGGGTGTGTGAAAAAGTGTTGTTTATACAAAAAATCTATTGTGTAATCCAAGTGTTATCCATTACTGTTTAGTCTTAATTTGACTGTTTCATTTAACCTTAAATAACAGTAACGTATTTGTTTTTCTCTAAATAGTAAACAAAGTATGGTACTTATCTTGTTTGTTTAGTGTTTTGGTGAATTTCTAAATAATCACTCTTTATCTCTGTGTGTATGTATGTGTGTGTGTGCGTGTGTAGGTGTGTGTATTGTATGTTTACAATCAATCAACAGGGTTGATTATTTAACGAAGAGTTTCCATAACGATTCACATTCCGTGCAAATATGCAAGTGAGAATTTATAGTTTATTCTTCTTTTCAGCATTTTGATTATATTATTAACATATTACTTATTTTATTGTAAAACTAAGTAAACATGATTTACTGTTATACTCAATGTATACTTAAGAGACTACAGTCGAGTAAATTATCACTAGCTATGAAAAGTCATGCAATTTTTGTAATATAAAAGTAATTACATTCTCTTGTCAATGTTGTCATAAACTGTAGTTAATCAGTCACTGTTGAGATATGCACATGTTGAACGGATTAGCTTAATGTAGTGGTAGTTGACAAGTATAAATAAAGTTGATTTGTGACTAACGAGAAAAATGCAAGAAGTGAGTTTAACCTTAATTATGACTTGTTAGCTGTATGTATTCTACATCACAATGTTAATGTTTATATCACTACTCTGAGTCAGTTCATGTATGTCAACCACCAGTGAATTCATCAATTAAGCAAGAACGAAACATGTGTCCGGAAAGTTGACCACAATCTAAGTTTAATCATGCGTACTTTGCAATTGATTGACATTTCCCATAATATAATTGTGAAGAGCTCTGAAAAACAGTCATGATATCTCAATGACATTTTACGATTTGTGGAGATTTACATTATGACAGTTACCTACCACTGGCATTACATGGTCGCTCCATCATAACTTGAATTAATGAATGTGACAATAGTCTGAAGATATCATGCTAACTGTATGGATTGAAGTTACGGGATTTAATGTAAGGAAGTCGTAGAATTTCTTTATATATAGAAATTCTCATGTTACGATCTTAGTTTAAAATCTAAAGTTATTTTTCTACGAGAGTATATGTGAAATTGTAACATTTCCATACTGTTTAGCAACGAAAAAATCGATTCGGATTTGATCGATCATTTGATAGTGAACAACGTCCTGTTTGTCTATTCAATTAATTTTGATCGAATTTCACCGATTAGTGTGAAAATTGTTGACTAAGTTAGAAATGTCAATTGTTGGAAGCCAGTTGACTTAGTGGTCCAATGGTTCAGAATTGATCATGATGTCTGTGTTCGATCTTCTAGTGCAGTTGTGACTGTGCGCTGCTGTTGAGTTTTATACTTAAATGAAACAACGGTTCAATGATTTCTGGTCTCCAGTAATTGCCTAACCAAGACCAATTTCTAATATCAAATTCATATTAAAATTGTATTGGACTAAAGGCTATAAGTATTTACACAATTCCACTGTCAACTAGGTAGTATATCACATAGGTCTAAATATAATTAGAACAACATAAGTACTAGTTATTAACATAAACTTCAATTAGAACCACATCAGGCTTCATTCTAATATATTCAACACTATTTATATGCATATATTGAAAATCTCAAACCGATCACGACAATTTATGAGTGTATGATGACAGTGAAATCGATGGATTACATAAACAGTCATTAGAAGTAAATAATGAAATTGGCAGTAGGATTCGTGATAGTGAATACAGAACAAGGGAGTCAGTGATAGTGAACTGAGGTAACGTGTAAACAAACAATTAACTGTAGTTCATTATTAAGAGATGATGTACTAACGGTAAATATGTTAGACGGAAGGAGAGAGCAAAGGAAACGTATCAGTAATAGGAATAATATCTTTACTGTACCCATAATTAAACTAATAGAAATTGTCTTCTAAAAATATAGTTCTGATAGTTGGTTACACTTCTTTAGTCGTAGAATATAACAACTACTGAAGTGTGGCAACTTGGACTGACGCACATTGATGCCAGGTTCTGTGCTGTTTATGCATACATACAGATAATTTACGAATTGATTTCAGACTTATATTCTAGTATGACAAATTGTCAGTCTGAAGTCATGTATTTTCGCATACACTAACAGATGAATGTAAAAATTCCGACTACAAACCGTCATAGGCTGACAAGAATCTTGTGCTACAGAATACAGGGTAATTAAATGTTTTCATTTACTTAACTATTTAATGTCTACAACAATTTGGATGAAATGACTTCATTTTAGAATCATTTAATTAATTTACTAATTAATATGTTTCTAACATAATTATTGTTATGATCTTGGAGACTGCTGGTACAAAGACAAAATATAAGATCGTGGAGTTGTTGCCACACCGACCTTGTGTTAGAACAGGCCAATTGGATCTGCTTCTAAAGTCTGTATGATCTGATTACTTAAACACTGATTGGTCAAGTTAGAGACAATGTAGTTAAGCCTGCCAAGAGGTAAAGTGTGATAAAAGAAAACATTTACAAATAGTAGACACTACTAAGTCGTTTATTTGGTATGAACAAAGGCTTTTATATAGAGCATTTTGAAGGAACCACTGACAAGAAATGCGAAACACAGTAATGAGTAAATTGAATGAGTTCACAGTGAAATTGCAGTAACATAGGAATGAAAGCAGATATGGCAAATGTTATGAGCTTATGAATATCTGACAAATTGAGCTACACAAACAGCAAAGTTTCTAGTGTCCGACAAACGAGGTGTTACAGTAGGGTCCTCATATCACAATAAGTAAATCTAATAGATTATGATTCCAGTTCTTCGTTCAGTCATGGTAATTATTTAATTAAATTAGATTTAATTAAATTAGATTAAATCCGATGATATCCGTCACTTATTCAATGTATACCAGGGACTGATAGCATTCTATCAGATGTAATAAATATATTCTGATTGTTAGTCTACACTACTTATAAGTAGATAAAAATGCCATTCGAATTTTAATAAATGAACTAACGTGGTGCTTTGTAAGTTGTTTGTTATTCATTCAATAAAAATGGTCGGGAATGAAGAATGGTACAAACAACTCACTTATAAAATCCAAATAAAATTTACAGTATATAATTTGCCTACTAATAAGTAGTATAAAATAATATTAAACATTTATTGGTCAAAATTTAACTTATTCTACCGAACAATCAGATTTAAGAAGCAAGTTTAAAGTCCGCTGTTCATAATTGACATAGTGATGCTGGCACTAGTGAACATTTATCGAAATTGATGTAAAACATTGATAACACCCTATTTCTAAATTATTGGGAGGCTAAGAAAGACAATCATTATAATTGTGAACGTTAAAAACAGATGAAGTTAGATATGAAATTAAGCGTGACTTGTTTATAAGTCGACATAATGCAAGCTGTTGTAGAAAAGCGGCTAGCATCGAATCACTTTCTTACATAGTCAAATATTGCATCGAAAAAATATGCATTTAGTAGTTTGTTGGCTAATGGAAATGCTATTAACAACTTCAGTATCATTATGTAAGTAGCTTATATGAATAGTGAACCAATATAAACTCTGAAATGATGCTAAGAACTAGGTTTTCGACCCGACGTTAATGATTAGACAGTTGTGAAGGAATATAGTGTACATTGGAAGTGTACTCGAAATTCTAATAAGAGTCAAATAAACAATAGCTATATAGTTATATAATGTGATTTTTTATATGGTAAATTCTATGAACTTTATAGATCTGTTATTTATGTAAGTCTTATGTATCCACTAGAAGTTTATCGTATTTTTACCTATTCATAATAATATAAACTTCTGTTTAGTATTTAACATTTTCTCATTGATTAAAGTAGGTACACAGTTATTTTCTATGTATCACAATAGTTTAGTTCAACTATTCATTGTATTCATTGTATGGTTAGATACAATCATTTCATTACCTGCCATAAATGTTACAATATTTATACTAATTGTTTTCTTAATCTACTAATATCATGTATTACTACATTGATAGATTCATTACAACTAGTGATAAATATCTCTATTCAATTGAATTCAAATCATTGAATGATGATTACACATTAGAATGATGCATCACATTTGATTACATGAATTCCTTATGAAACAGAATTAATCATTAACCTATACAGATATAAAACATAGAAACAAGGTAGATTCAATGAAATAAATGATAATCAATTTATTACATAATAACATAATTAGATTGGATGTTTACTATGCCTTCTTATACAATATAAACACGGCATAGATACAATAAAATTTAATTTGAAAAAATAAAAATAAAAAGTGACAACTATTGACAAACTACATCTATTCTTTTCGAGAAATGCTCATCACGTTCTACATTTATTAGTTCAAAATTATTAGTCACAAGAATAGCCAGTTCTCAGGCAAATATACAACATTATTTAGATATCAAGGATAATTGAATAGTTGGAAGTTATTATCTTCGAGTTCTTTATAAAATACGAATGTTAATGTTGAAATAATCATCATCATCATCATCATGTTACTTGTGAAACGTAAACGACAATTGAGATAAACAAGACTAGAAGTGAAATGTGGATGTAGGTATCTGTGTATCTGGGTGACATAGGAGATGGGGTGGTAACAAAATACGATTATATCAAGTGTTTGTAGACAAAGGTCAAATCCTGTTTAATATAAAACCGAATGGGTAAGAGTGGAGTGAACGATACTCAAAATGCGTCAAATAGTAACAATAACAATCATAAGCATAATTACAATCAGTTCATTTGTTTGATCTTCAAACTTTACTTAGACAATGAAATTAGGAGAGAAGATTGAGTGATATTCAAATTCATTCTGTGTACTTTAATAATAATATTAATAATAATATTAATCTGGAAATGCACATCAAGATGGAGAATACATATACATTAATCAAATTAAATCGTTGCATGATTAATGTGGTCATTGGTCTGAATTATTTTTCTACTTGTCTTCGAGATACCATGTTTATTTATAAACTTTATAGGGTAGCCGTTCTCCCTCAGGGTTTTATGCAATGCTTCCGTTCCTTCGTCAACCACATCAGGGGAGCATATCGTTATTATTTTATAATGCAAGGTCTTCAATAGATTCCATTTATATTGTATAGTTACAAAGCTAATGATACCTACATCCATATTTGACTAATAGTCTTGTTTATCTCAATGGTCGTTTACGTTTCACAAGTAACATGATGATGATGATGATTATTATTTCAACATTAACATTCGTATTTTATAAATAACTCGAAGATAATAACTTCCAACTATCCAATTATCCTTGATATCTAAATAATGTTGTGTATTTGCCTGAGAACTGGCTATTCTTGTGACTAATAATTTTGAACTAATAAATGTAGAACCTGATCGAAAAGAAGAATGTTTAAACGTCTTTGTTTTTGGGAATTTTTAAACAAACTACGTATATAAATAAATGTTAACATCATATTTTCATTTATGCAATAATTCAATTATTAAGTTAATGAATTCGTGTATACACATGATTCAAGCATAAACAAATGTTTCTTTACGTGGAATTATTTCCAATGATGATAATCCTGATAGAATAAACTTGAAAAATAAGAAGAAAGAAAAAGGTGTAAATCGATTTTTATTTTTGACAAAACAAAACGGTTTATAAATTATTAAAGTAAAAATATGGAGGTTAGAATGTATATGAATCTTTTCGTTTATTTGACATGGATTGAAACTAGTTAGTCTATGTTGCTATATGTACATCCTGAACGGATTGATCCAATCCAAAGATAATTCACAAGTAATGTGTGAGTTAGATTGTAAATATCAAGCAGAACCTTAAACGTGCGTTCAGTCTTATTCGGGATCCGTTGGCCTGACTAACCTACATCTCACTGTTGGTGATGACAATGGAATTCGGACTCAATTTGTTTAGTGCCAAATGCCATCACGTTCACCTTCAGGCTACTGAGTTCTGACAGTGACAGTTGAGCAGTGGGTGTATATGTAATTAGGATGAGTTTGTATTTTTCTGTGTATTATTTACGGACTCGAACTGGTCAGTTTCAAGTATGGTAAGCAGTAACAAGGACTCCTGAAGGCCGAAAGAAAAGAAGAGGACCCAAGAACACATCACTTTGAGAGTTGGAGATAGACATAAAGATAATGAAGAGCACTTAAGAGAAAAAGCTGGATTGGAGAGCTGAGTTCGTAATCAAACGAAACCAACTTCATGGATTACCATTTTCAGTCATGATCTAACTCAAACAAAAGTGAAGAAGTTTTATGGCGACTGAAATGATTTAAGAATGATAATTGATGTAGAGTGATTACAGTCTGGATAACACTGAATACTAAGAAGTAGCGAATAGATTTTTAATTTTAAGGAGTGGATTCTTTAGCTTTGTGCTCCAATAAATCTGTCGATGGCTGAACTGACGACTTCGAGGTCCTGAGGCTGATGCTTAATTATAAAATTTATCTAGTCATCTCTCTAGCATCCTGTTTACTAGCAATTTAATACAAGGCATCCGTAAAGTTCTAATAAGAAGTGATGAATGATTGAGATCGAATAAATTGAGAGTAAATCAGTTATCATCAGTAACATTAAATGATAGTTTACGTATATCGCAAGATGATGAGACTTGGAATTGCATCACTTAACTAGTAACTAGGCAATTCTAGTGGTGGAGCGTTAGTTACAAAACCCTCTAAGTCTGAGTTCTAGTTTCTAGCAGGAATCTCATACTAGAACGAAACAACTTATTAGTGCTCTATGATTTCCAATAGTGCTAATACTGAGAGGTGATTACACTGTTGTGAACTTGAAAATAACCACTAATAGTAACAACTGGATCATTGAATGTTCTTCTAGAAGGTGTGAAGTATGTCAGAATAAGATATCTAGTTATACACTGATATACAAATATTATTACATCATTATGCTTTTAACAATATTGAAGATGTAGGCCAATTTATAATGTGACTACAGAAACAGTAATGAATAATGTGAATGGTGTACACTGAATTGTAAAATGCTGATTTACTGTAGATTTCCTAAGGTTATTCAGAAAAAGAATATAGCCTGTTAGTAAAACTCTTATTCTATTATCTAGTGAATAAGGCAAGCGTAGATCAATTCAAATACGAGGTCATTATACCGGAAGTACAGATTAAAAACAAATTCTACCAAAAAATATTGGCCTGCCTAGTTGTGCAGATGGTCGGATTCTCGCTAACCTGACGTTCTTGGGACGGAATGGTGTAGCATGAAGTTTGAGAGTAATGGTGTCGCTTAGATTGACCCAAATTAATGTTCAGTTGTTTCAGTATACCAGACTTAGTTCACATCAACTGGCTTCAAGCATTATCCACATTAGTGAGCATATGTAGTACGTGGTAGACTCATCATCTAGAACTCACAAAACTTATTGAACAGGGGCGTTAAATGCCATTTTTCTAGTAAAGTGCAGGATAATAATGAATTATGAAAACGTTTTTGGATGGTATATTCATTGATTAAAGTTGCAACTAGGAAAAATTCATTGTGATGAGTTGCAATGAAACGCGTTCGGGAATCCAATACTCTTTAGTTCAGCTGATGCTTCTATTCATTAAATACTCAGGTATTATCAGGTAGTTTATACATAAATACAATCCAGACACTGTCAAGTCAATACACTGAAATGGTTTAGAAATATGCAGAATATCCAAAATCTAATTATATACTTGCAATACGCATATTTACCTGTGAGTTGTTCGTTTGTTTATTCAATCCCTAATCTAACGTTTTCCTACAGGAAGATCCTGACTATTTGACAAGTTTTCATGTATTTTTGAGATAATTAGAACTTACTTAAGGCAGGATGTAGAAGTTATCAATTCAACATACACTTTAGTCTTCTAGCATGTTAATTCGCTATCCAAATGTACTGGGTTGTAAGTGATTAAATTCTACTTCAAGCCATGTTTAAATTACTTGGAACCACACCATGTTAAACTAAATACTTCAATATATTTATACAACTTAGTAAGCTGTCAGAGTTACTTGTTATCTGACACACCTGTAGTCTGACCGGACACCTTGACTTAAGAATTCACCTACTGGACAACAAATATAACGCAAACATTTTGTAATCATTTGAAATTATTAACAGACAAATAATACCGTTATTGTTGCGATTAGCAGAAGCAATCGCTATCAACGGCTTTTGACGAAGTTTATATGCAGAGAAGAATATCGTAATAAGTCATTGGTCATCTTCTCATAATGTCATTATGATGTTTGCAAGGTGAATTAATTTTTTATTCACAATTGTGTAACCGTGTAATCGTCTGTTTTAATTGGTATTTGTGATCATGTTACACCATATTCCTCAATTTTCTGTTGCCACATATTCTTTCCCGTCACCCCAACCATTTATATTAACTATATCCTCATCTACTTACCCATTAAATCATAACACATATATTTACATTAAATCGATCTCTTTTAAGAGGCATGTCTTGTACTTTATTCCAACTATTATGATTTCGATATTAATATCAACTATTCAATTCAACCGATGGAGTTCAACCATATCAAATGTGAAGCAGTTTCTTTGTAATGGCACTAGGTTTAGGTCACATAAATATGTTGTGAACTATCTTAGTTAGCAAAATCAATCATCAGCTCACTGGTCTAACAGTTAAACCTTTGCCACAAAGTCTAAAGGTATTGGCTTCAACGTCCTGATAGGATTTTTGCAGTGTACTCCTAGGGAATCCTTTACTAGAATAAAGTAGATGTTCAGTCATTCCTAGTTTCTCAAGGGTGTGTTAATTCAAACCAATTCATGCTATTAAATTACAACTCAATCTCAACAGATAACTATATTAAACATTCGACTCTATTATTTTATGCAACTGTAGAATAGTTACAGTTGATAAGAAGCCTTAAATTGCAATGAATTCATTTTATTCTTCAACTCTATTTTCGTTCTTTTATGTTATTTACACTCCATCACGATCATTTCTGAACCAATGGACCACTAAGTCAACTGGCTTCCAACAACTGACATTTATAACTCAGTCAACAATTTTCACACTATATTTATAACCAATACACTCTCTTGTTTATCATAACTGCTATTCAGATTAGTTAACTGGGAGAATAAATATAACTAGTAAAAGAAGAAAACATGAATAAAGTGCAGAAAATGTTTTGCTACATATATTGAGTTTCTTTCATGTAGTACTGAATAGCCTCCTCGTTTTATCTTGTACGACTGCTGACTCACTCACCTACGTAAAACGGATTTTTAGACATTATCATCTTCTGATGAGAAGTGCAGCTATCAATTAGTCATGTAATAATGACAAAGGGAGATGGAAATTATTTCGACAATGCACTTATTCTCTTCACTAAATATATTTACAGGTAATCATTTCACCTACTGATATAGACAATCAGTAGTAAAAAAGTACCGAAACATTTTCAGCCGTTATTCTGATTTCTCACTGGTCATATATTATCAGTCATAAATATCCAATTAATATTTATACCTCGGCTTTACGCTCATACTGTGTTTACAGTTTTTTTTAATCTAAGTACAAAGAATTCATACTACAACAATCAGTACCTAATTTCAATTCACTTACAGTATCCTTATCATCAGTTTGGCGATTTAGTTTGCTCACTATCATTCATCGAATCACGAACGAGAGGTAGACTCATGGTATCTAGTTTGTAATAAGTAAGTGAATAGCACTAACAACATTCAGGCAACGAGTATGACTCAAAGCATCGCATCATGGAATGTTTTATTAGTTAGAGAATTCGGTTGGTTGCCTGTTTTAATCGCCATTCATGTCCTTAAGCTTATGAGTTGAGATAGTAATATCGTTAGCCTGGATACAAATACCATGAAGCGAAATCACGTTTACATAACTCTGTTGGTGACAAATAAGTAATTCAAAAGTCGCACCGCTATCTCGATTTGTTTCACTGGATTCCTGCCAGTAAATATTTTGCAATGCGACCAGTTACTACTACTAGATTTTTGATTTTGCCGAACTAAATAGAATGTCATCGGATTAGTCTTAAAAAGAATTCTAGTCACGAACAAGACACTGTTTCATTTTATTTAGCGAATTTCTTTGTAATAAAGTTCTATGAACCGTGCCTATTGCCTTCAAGCCTAATCGTTAAACGACTGAACCGGCATCCAACAATTAAAAGTTTGAACTTAGTCAAATTGTTATATATTTAGTTGATATCATTCACTGCTATCAGTGGATAACTTTTTCACTCCCGATATGGTTGAACACTACTGGTTAAACCTCACGAGGTCTACGGAAATTATCTTCAGACTTTAGTCATTAGTGAGATGATGATTGTTGTCAAGATTGTTGAATTTGAATTCGTGATGCCAAATTCGGCAGTATCCAAAACACTCGACTGGAATAAACCTATGACTTTTTATATCAATATTCAGTGTAAAATCAGTTTGTTAATCAGAACACTTGATAATTCATTTTAAAAATAGTAAATCAAGACAACCTAATTCATCTTTACGAGAGAAGTACACACTAAATGTGACCAGAAAGGCGAGTGCTAAAATTCCAACTAGAATCGCATACTAGACGTCAGCAAATATAAACAAGACAATTAGTTAACGTAGAATGATATTGTAAATGATCAAAAAATGACAAATAATCAATGTTGTAATATTCACTACTTATATGTAGTAATTCAGTAGTTTGCAGTCAAATTTGTAATATTCCCATACATGTATGACCGTTATTCCTAATGTTTCATCAACTAACATGAAGATAATTGGTTTGTTGTTACCGATGAATTAGTTCCTATGCTTGCGATATGCAATAAAAGAGACAGGATAATCTAATTTAGCTTGTTAATCTAATTTAACTGAAGTTTTTTTTCGATCCATTATGTACCAGCATGTATCATACTGGTCAGTGATATGTACGTCTGTATAACGTAGAAACTGACACATTTATATATTGGTGTAGGTAGCAACATTTTAGTAGCTTAGAAATAATAACACTAAATTAGTAGAAGTAGTAGTTACTTAAATGATATTACTAATAAACGGAAGAGTGGATATATACATTATAGTCTAGGGAGACAGAATTAACCGATGGAAAGAAATTATTTATTGAATAAAGTGAGGTGAAGTGTAGTCGGTGAAATTCGATCAAAATTAATTGAATAGACAAATAGGACGTTGTTCACTATCAAATGATCGATCAAATCCTAATCGTCCTATTCGCTGCTAATCAGTATGGAAATGTTACAATTTCACATATACTCTCGTAGAAAAATGACATTAGATTTTAAACTAAGGTCGTAACATGAGAATTTCTATATATAAAGAAATTCTACGACTTCCTAACATTAAAACACGTACTTCTAATTCACGCAGATAGCATGATATCTTCAGACTATTGTCATATTCATTAATTCAAGTTATGATGGAGCGACCATGTCATGCCAGTGGTAGGTAACTGTCATAATGTAAATCTCCACAAATCGTAAAATGTCATTGAGATATCATGAATGTTTTTCAGAGCTCTTCACAATTATACTATGGGAAATGTCAATCAATTACAAAGTACGCATGATTAAACTTAGATTGTGGTCGACTTTCCGGACACATGTTTCGTTCTTGCTTAATTGATGAATTCAATGGTGGTTGACATACAAGAACTGACTCAGAGTAGTGATATAAACATTAACATTGTGATGTAGAATACATGCAGCTAACAAGTCATAATAAAGGTTAAACTCACTTCTTGCATTTTTCTCGTTAGTCACAAATCAACTTTATTTATACTTGCCAACTACCACTACATTAAGCTAATCCGTTCAACATGTGCATATCTCAACAGTGACTGATTAACTACAGTTTATGACAACATTGACAAGAGAATGTAATTACTTTTATATTGCAAAAATTGCATGACTTTTCATAGCTAGTGATAATTTACTCGACTGTAGTCTCTTAAGTATACATTGAGTATAACAGTAAATCATGTTTACTTAGTTTTACAATAAAATAAGTAATATGTTAATAATATAATCAAAATGCGGAAAAGAAGAATAAACCATAAATTCTCACTTACATATTTGCACGGAATGTGAATCGTTATGGAAACTCTTCGTTAAAATAATCAACCCTGTTGATTGATTGTAAACATACAATACACACACATACACACGCACACACACACACAGTACATACACACAGAGATAAAGAGTGATTGTTTAGAAATTCACCAAAACACTAAACAAACAAGATAAGTACCATACTTTGTTTACTATTTAGAGAAAAACAAATACGTTACTGTTATTTAAGGTTAAATGAAACAGTCAAATTAAGACTAAACAGTAATGGATAACACTTGGATTACACAATAGATTTTTTGTATAAACAACACTTTTTCACACACCCCTCCCAACAATTTTCTAGTTTACTTCCCTCCCCCTGTCTCAATTAGTCCAGTGAGAAGTTAACATTATTCGAATTCACTTCACTAGTTCTAGGAAGGTATATGAATTGTTTATTCCAGAAACAGATTACTGCTTTGCCTAATGACGAACATAAGTAATCTAATCATGGAAGCAATATTATGAGATTCAGTTAACAGGCGGTTGCGCCTCTTGATAGCTTATTCTAAAGCTAGTTAACGTTGATTACTTAATCATCATTGTGGTTGTCTTCTGGTGATCAATATATAAAACGATGCTTATAGTAGAGTGGTTCATGAGTAAACAAAATGTTGCATTGTATTAAAATATTACAAAAGTTTACATTTCATACTTTTCCATTAGGCAAACATTTTAGCACTTTAAATCACATTACGTCATATTAACTAATCAATCAACCAGTCAATCCCTGTTACCCCATGTGGAGCATACGCTGACAACCAGCCTTCTACAATCAACTTTGTTCTCAGCTCTCCTATCCAGCTTTTTCTCTTAAGTGCTCTTCATTATCTTTATGTCTATCTCCAACTCCCAAAGTGATGTGTTCTTGGGTCCTCTTCTTTTCTTTCGGCCTTCAGGAGTCCTTGTTACTGCTTACCTTGTGGTGCAGTTCCGAGTTATCTTACGTAGACAGTTGTTTATAAATACTTGTATATTTTATTTGATGCATTCCGAAGTTCTACGTGCACGTCTTACCTCTATACAACAGAACTGTCTTCACATTTGTATTGAAAATCCTGACTTTAACGTTGACTAACAGTTGGTTTGAGTTCCAGATGTCTTCAGTTGTAGAAATGACGCCCTTGCCTTTCCAATTCGAGCCTCAACATCTGCATCAGAATTCACCTCCTTATCGATGATGCTGCAACCCAAGAATGTAAAAGTTTCTACGTATTTCAGAACTTCATCGTCCAGTCAAGTAAAATCGGGTTAGTGTTTGTTGTTTTGTGTTGAAGGGTTTTGCTTTTCCCTTTGTGCATCTTGAAGCCTACTGTTGTCGAGGCTACTGCTACCATGCTTGTCTTTATCTGTATTTGATGCTGTGTGTGAAATAGAAGAGCCAGGCTGGTCGTCCGCCAAGTCCTAGTCATCTGGTTACATCAGTGTTGTCCACTGTATTCCGAGAGTGTTTTGAGATGTTACAGTTTTCATGCACCAGTTAGCCGCCATAATGTCGTAGAAGGCTCCATAATATTCTCCTATCCATTTTGTCATATGCTTTTTCGTTGTCGAGAAAGTTGATGTAAAGTGGTGAATTCCATTCAATTGATTGATCAATAATGAAATGTAGAGTAGCCATTTGGTCTATACACAATCGGTCTTTAAAAAATCTGGCATGTTGTTCTTGAAGTTAAGCGTCGACTGGATTTATGTTTTGTTCAATAACACTCTGTTGAATACTTTTCCCGGCATTGATAGAAGAGTAATGCTTCTTCAGTTCTTGCAGTTGATAAGATCTTCTTTCTTTGGTATCTTGATGAGGAACTCTTCTTTTCAGTCTGCTGGCATTTGTTCTTCCTCCCAAATTTTCCTGAAGAGAATATGAAGCATCTTTGCAGTTGCTTCTATATCTATCTTCAGTGCATTGCTCAGCTGGTATGTGGTCTGGTCTTTCTGACTTGCCACTCTTGATTTGTCGAATGACCATTTTGATTTCTTTGACTGTTGGTGTATCGCTGTTTATAGGGAGATCCGTGATGGCTGCTTCGATGACTGGTGGATTCAGTGGGGCTGCTCTAGGAACAATGAAACATCTAATTTTTGCCCTCTGGTTTTCAGTTATTTTCTAGATAATATTATTCATAGCGTTAACCACTTTAAATTGATTTATCATTTTGAAAATTGTCGTGAAGTACACATCAATCTATAAGCAACGGTTCAAATGCATCTTATTTAATGGGTGTCTGGACACAATACAGACACAATACACTCTTAATGAAGTACCTAATCCTGTGGAAGTTATTTTAATAGGCACTAACAATCAGTTGAGCCAATCCATAATTCGAAAATAAGGAAAACATGGTGCGACTTGAGAAGAGAATTCATCTCTTGTCCAGACAAAGTGCATAGAATCAGTCTAATTGAAAACAATTTCGTCAACTGAAATAGTGATCATTCTCATCGTGTTCCTGAATCGCACATTGTACATTCACTATTGAACTGATTTATTCAGGTTGATATTCTCCTAGGATATTGTATGGTGGAGTCGGATCAATTTGGTGATTCATCCTGTCAATTAATAACTTCTAACCAGTATGGATCTCTGACACGAGTCAGCAGGTTTTCAGTCCTCCATTGTCGAACAAATTTTGTGTCAATATCAAGTCACTTGGTCCGGTGACTGACACTCATTCAGATTTGCGAAGTCGACTGGTAGCAATCTTTTACATTTAGCATTTCAAACTGATGATATAAGGTGTATAAACAAACTTACTTGTATATGATTTACCACCATAAGTATCATTTCGCCAGAAATTGGTTGACTTCGTGAAATCTTCTCCACCATCCACACCACAACATTTAAGCTGTAAAATCAAATATTTTATTGCTTGTAGGAGGGTAAACGAAATATATATGTATATATATTACCTGCCTGACACTACATGCAAAGAAGTTCTATAATTCTACATTGACTTCACAGACATATTTTAGTAATGAAAGTTGTTCATGGATTCTTGTATGTGTGACTACATCACATATGGAAAGTATGTTATTCACGTTTAAAAGCGCTTCATTTATTTTAAATTTGCCTGCTAAGTGAGGAACTATTCACTTACTGGGTATACCTTTATAATTGTAAAGTCTGAGAGGGATTTGTAGTCACATCAATAGTTTTCGAATTACTGGATCATAGATTTAGACAACGTTTCATCCACTTTCTGTTCAAGCTGCTGGATAATATCCTCTTCCATAACATAATTGCAATGATATGGGTCTTATTATAATGATGGTAATTTTAATTTATTGCATAAATTAAGGTTGGTAAACTATTTGAAGGGTTATAGATATCTTCAGATATTTGACCATAGAAATCTTTGTAGCGTCACTTGTATATCAAAGAACAGCAGAATGAGTAATATGGAGGTTAGGCAAAAGGTTATTAGGAATTATGGTAAATCAGTCGATGAGGTCATTAAGCTTCATCGACGGAGATCGCTAGGACATGTGTTTTGCATGCCAGATTACTGCCTGCCTCGTCGCGTGATGTTGGCTTTAGTTGAAGTAAGATGGAACAAAGGTAGGGGCGACCAAACCAAATCATATTATCAATCCATGAAATCCTTGACTGTTGGTCTAAGCCATGTTGGTATATGCAGATTACCTGGTTGGAGTCCACGTGATAGTTGCAATAAATGGTAGTAGACACTTGGTGACATGGCTCAGAATCGGTCACAGTGGAACAAGTGTACGTATTCTTTAATTTCATTTAATCTTGAATCATATTATTAGTTCTACACATCTTCACTTCACTCTCCCTTCTTCTATTCTGCTATCTTGTTATTTTATCTAATAAGCTACTAAATTTCCTTAGACAGGGACATGTCTAACGTGATTGAAGGTATAAGGAAGGGATTGAGTGTTTTTTGATTGCTATGATTAGATCCCTATTAATAGGGAAATGCATATACACACTACGTGAAATCGCAAACACACCTGCAAACAACAATAACACTCGATATATACGTACTTACCGGAGTTAGGATTACACCGATCACCAGGCTGTGTAAATTATTCACTGCCATTGAATGATAATTGTTTACACTCGTCTGGAATAGTTCAGTTGCTTTATTTCCAATTTGAGTATTCAGAATTGATGAAATAGCGATTGACATTAATGAATAATTTTTCTAGTGGGTTCGATAGTGTTCAGTATAATCCATTTCAGCAACAAGTTAAGAAAATATTTAGCTTACCATAAAATACATTAAATCTCAGTTATGTAATTATTCATTGTGTCAAGAAAACCTAACTGTTAACTGAATTCTAGATTTTTTTAATCATGTATAGTAGTTGAATACTGAATACAATCAGAATATATTTTCGTGTGGTTGCCGGAGATCTAACAGTAATCGGCGCTTCTTGTATGATTATCGATGCAGTTATTAGTTTGAATACTCGACCAATTATATTGAGAAGTAAATGAAATAAGTTGGCCTCTGTGAATATCATGGAAATTTCTAACTCCAATCATCTGTATCACATTATCAATGTTCCTTCAATTATAAGGGTAGATAATGTGACTTTTCAACCAATATCTTCATATTCTCATCTTCAGTCACCCAGTCAAGGTAAGATTTCATTTCTTGTTGTGTGTCACAAGATAATAGCAGAACCTCACGAGGTCTACGGAAATTATCTTTAGACGTTAGTCATTAGTGAGATGATGATTGTTGTCAAGATTGTTGAATTTGAATTCGTGATGCCAAATTCGGCAGTATCCAAAACACTCGACTGGAATAAACCTATGACTTTTTATATCAATATTCAGTGTAAAATCAGTTTGTTAATCAGAACACTTGATAATTCATTTTAAAAATAGTAAATCAAGACAACTTAATTCATCTTTACGAGAGAAGTACACACTAAATGTGACCAGAAAGGCGAGTGCTAAAATTCCAACTAGAATCGCATACTAGACGTCAGCAAATATAAACAAGACAATTAGTTAACGTAGAATGATATTGTAAATGATCAAAAAATGACAAATAATCAATGTTGTAATATTCACTACTTATATGTAGTAATTCAGTAGTTTGCAGTCAAATTTGTAATATTCCCATACATGTATGACCGTTATTCCTAATGTTTCATCAACTAACATGAAGATAATTGGTTTGTTGTTACCGATGAATTAGTTCCTATGCTTGCGATATGCAATAAAAGAGACAGGATAATCTAATTTAGCTTGTTAATCTAATTTAACTGAAGTTTTTTTTCGATCCATTATGTACCAGCATGTATCATACTGGTCAGTGATATGTACGTCTGTATAACGTAGAAACTGACACATTTATATATTGGTGTAGGTAGCAACATTTTAGTAGCTTAGAAATAATAACACTAAATTAGTAGAAGTAGTAGTTACTTAAATGATATTACTAATAAACGGAAGAGTGGATATATACATTATAGTCTAGGGAGAAAGAATTAACCGATGGAAAGAAATTTTAAATTCATTATTGAATGGAGTATAAGGAGTGAATATACCTTCTCTATATTACACAGAGTCCATAAACACCGGTTACAGTATTTACATGAACCCTTACCAACAAAGCTCAGACTCGTCATCAGTTATCATGGTCAGTGAGTCATCTACGGTGTATACTTCATCAATTCTAAAAATAACATAGCTGAATCAACTTAATAACGACTGAAGTGTATTCCATCACATTTCATTCTCAAACTTCTAACTACTTTGATTGTAAGTCACTTATAAGATACGTACATTTTACTGATTCAACTAATCAAATTTCTACTATAATTAAGTAATAAAAATGAGTTACATTTGATAATCATAAAGATCAATTACACTCACCTGCTGAATAAGGAATGAAAAAATGGAATATGTTATTTCTGGACACACCGAAACATTCATCTACTCCATTGAAGCAGGTGACAATGAATTTTGATTGGCAATTAGATTGTATCAATCAGCAGTATTAATAACTAGATTTATTCATAAGGTGTTGAATGTTCGCTAAGTGTATTGTTTCTGGTTATATATGGACGAGATAACTGAATTATTCATTTGGTTGTTACTCTATACGATAACTACAGCTAGTCTTAGTTAAGCTATGATCTTTACTGCGGCACAAATCTAACTGATTGGTCAAGAAGTAGATAAGTTAGGCAGAAAGCACATATTACAGGAATGTTGAGTGATCAGTTACACATACTGAATGAAAAGACAAATATATAAGTCATAGCTATCTGTTTAATTGTGAAATTATTCACAACTGTCTACTATGAATTTGTTTAGTCTAGTGCAGCTGAAAATACTAGATGAAGAACGTGATGATGATGCAAGTTAAAATGTGAAATGTAATATTTAATGAAAACGCCACTCACTCTTTCTCTCTTACACATACGTACAAAAAGCATGGACAAATGACTGTATTTGCTAAATACAACATAAATTGTGATTGTTGAAAAACACTAAGGATAACCGTCTCAACCATTGAAAAATTAACTAATTTTGATTGAGTTATTTGTGTTCGTGTCACAGGCTGATGTTGATTGGGTACTCGTGAAATCAAGGAGCAGTGGATAGCCTTTTCATTGTTACGTGGAAATCCCCATCTAATCTGTGTCGGACTAAAGCAACTAAATTTAATACCTATCTCCATAAATCTGCCTAAACATAGTTACAATAGTCAGCTCATCGGTGGCTAATTTCAGGATGTTCCTGAAGCTTCAGTAAAATGTCGTGACTGGGGGAGTTCAGACCTGTCGGGAGTGAGACAATTGTCACAGATGGCAATTTATAATAGTTGTGCCATATCACAGATCATTGGACACGTGGTGAATCTTGCAGATTGTTAAGTATTCGCAGTAAGACATCAAGACACTGAGTTAGATTCTATCTTGGAATCGTAAATGTGCTATTTTGTGGAGTTCCATACTAAGACGTCACAGCTGCCAATTCCTCTCTCGTTTTTATTTGTACCCAACCAATATCGATCTGTGTTGAACACAAGTAACTAAATTTAATAGAAAAATAAAACTATCACTTTTACTTACAATATAAAGTAATATCTTCATATTACAACAAGCACCACAATAGCCAAACAATGAAATACCCGCACAAACAAAGCCAAGTATAAAGACTGCCATACCAACTGGTGCTGGAATAGAATAATAACAACGAATCCTATAAAACATTGTTTCCATGAGTAAACAAAAGTATCATTCTTACTATTTTCGTCTACAATACATAAGTCAATGATTGTAAGTAAGTAAAAACATTTCACTTGTCAATCAAATTAACATCTTTCACCATTTAAGTTTTGATAGTAGATGAAATGTCCAAGATACATAACAAAAGTTCAAGCATCACTCACATACGATACAATCAGTAAGAGCGAATGCGGTTGTTTTGATTCGGTAATCTACAATCATTTAAATGAAAATCTAAGACGGTATATCACACACTAAAGTTTCTACCCGACTAAATTCATACTTTAGTGATTAGTAAGGAATGTTAGTAACAAATTAAACAAGTTTTATCTCAATTTCACTGATAGATGAATCAAAGAAATTATTGTAGGTTGAGAATATTCATGTTCGAATAACATTCATTGCTATAATGAAATCGGAGTCAATCAGATTTCGATACTTTCTTGTTCTAACATAAATCGTATTCACTACGTAGATCAGTAACGACTAATTCAAATTATTGAACAATTTCTTGTTTATCAAAATAAAGACATTTGAACGAAGTATATTTTTGTTGATCAATGCTCAACAGGTGGTTCTACAATTATCAGTTCAAAATTAATAATTACAAAACTAGCTACTTCTGAAATGAATCCACCATCCTTTAGATATCAATGACAATTAGATATAAATTCTTCCTATTCAATTAACGTGTAAAATACGAATGTTAATGATGTCATCATCATGTAGCTTGTTACACTTAGACGACAATTGAAATGAACAAGATTATTAAGGAAATATGCATAGGTATGCGTATCTTTGTGTTTGGATGACATAAGAGATGGGAGCTGATGACATGAATACAAGTCTAAGAGCAAGTGTCTATAGTCAGAGATTGAATTCTACTTAAAATGAAATCGACTGAGTAAAACTTTGTGAAGTGGAGTCATTGAGTAATAATAATAATAATAATAATAATAATAATAATAATGCGGAAGAGAGAATCATAATAAGTTCATTTGTTTGATTTTTGAAAAAGGTTACGAAGTAAATAGGAGTTGGATGAGAAGATTGGGTTATATTCAAATTCACTGTGGAAGCTTGATTAATAGTAATAATAATAATAATAATAATAATAATAATAATAATAATAATAGGATGAATTTTGTATATTCCCATTGATTTGTTATAGACTGAAGGTGGTCAGTCTCTCTTGCTGTATGTGCATTCTGAGCGGATTGCCTCGATATAGCGATTATTCACAAGTACCACTTAGGTACATCCAGCCGATGAGTCCCAAATAGGAAGAAACGTGCGTCCAGCATTCCACTTGCCAGTCACAATCCGACTTGAGTGATAATAATAGGAATAATACGGAGATTTATGAATAAAGTGAGTAGTATTTGGATAGAATAAACTAAAGTCATAGAAATGCACATCAAGAGAGAAAGTTGCATGTACACTTTTACAATCACATTATTGTATGATTAAGATGATGCTTAGCTTGTTGGATTTTGTGTCGACCATGTTACGAGGAGAGGTTGGGCGTATAATTTTGGCCTTTTCACCTGTGTAGCTATCACCTCGGCTGTTTTAAGGGTCTTCAGTCTAGTTGGTCTTTATTCACATATCTCTATATTTTTATTACTATTATTATTATTATTATTATTATTATTATTATTATTATTGTTAATCAAGTATACACATAGTGAATTTGAATAACACTGAATCTTCCCTCCTATCTTCCTTCTTACTTTGTAACCTCTCTTACTAATTTTCGACTGATAATTGTAGAACCTTACGAGCATTTATCGAGAAGAGTACTCTTCGTTCCAATAACTCATTTACTTTACATTATGGTATTTGAAACTATATATGTTGATAGATATGAATGAATGATTAACATACAATATAAATCCAGTGGATGTTATCAACTAAGAACTTTAAGTTCTGTCAAGAAGAACGGTACATTTGAATCACTTAGTTGGAGTCAACTTCAATCAACTTGTAAATACAGTAGTATTTTCAATCAATAATATTTATTCAACATTATTTAACCAGTACATAAACACACTGGAATGTGCTTGGTACATCTTTTAAAGTTTCTGATTAAACAGCGTTCGTCACCCTGGCTTATATTCCCTGATGGAATTGAGGGTCTTCACCACTGCGACGTCTCATACTAGAACGAAAAATGTGTCTATTCTTCCCTGGTTTTCCGTGGCACCACACCAACATCAATCTGTGATGAATTCAGTTATCTAAGAAAAAAAATCCATTGTAATCGTCAAAGAGTGGTGTTGTTTAGGTATTACCAGATTTATTTCGTCCTTGTATAAGACTCCTCAGTAGTACGATACCTCATTTCCCTGCTGGACCTTAACTATTTTCAAAAAATCAGGTCAATCCAGTAACACATTTATCTAGTAGTTTGTCATGCAGAAATAGTTAAAGTAGTTTAAAATATAAGTGAGTTCTCAGAATCTACGTTAAGATACATAGTAGTATGCTGAAATAGTGACTGATATCAGTAAGTTTTAATGCTGACGGTGGCTACAATACGTCAGAAAAGAACATAGAATAAGGGATTCGAGTGAAGGATTCTGTCAGTGTAATTCTCAGTATTTCAGTGATAAACCATGATCATGAGAATTCAATGATTTTGAGCGTTAGACAGCCACCCAACTACTGTGACGCATTTTGTTCACACATTTGTTCACGAAATAACTACAGTGAAATATATAAACCAACAAATACTGATTCATTGGTCTGGAAAGTTAATCGTTGGTTGCCAGGAGTGAAGATCCTGAGTTTGATCCCTGACACGACATTAGATGTTCATTGTTGAATGTCCTGAATTCGAGCGAAATTACTGTGAAGTACATCTTGACTTTGAATGTTTGTATAAATAAGGTATATTCGTAATATAAAATGCAAACTACACAATGTATTTTATCATCAAACTCATCAATAGCAAATTGCGCTTAGATATTTTGAAAGAAACTATGACTTAAGATGCATCTGAAGCCTGTATTCACCACTTATTGACGTCTGTGATGAGTATTTCTTATACAATAACTTCATGTGTAATTTAGTTTAACAATTTCAAATCATACAGTAGGCGATGGTCACATTTTGATAGGATATTTTGTTTACGACAATGAACATGAGGGAACAATATCTGCTCTGATATTTGACCTTGTTATGCCGGACTACAAAGAAGTGTAACAAACTTTCACAACTGTGTTTTAAGAACACTATTTCAATTATTTTAAGTCTGTGTAATGTAAACATTTTGTTTCGATTATTGTTACGTTCCTCTTACCCTATCCTCCCGTTTAGCATAAATACTGTTACTATATTGTCTCTTGTAATGGACTACAGTTAATTAGTTGTGTACAAGTTGTTCCTATTCACTACCACAATTTCCTTTGTTCTGTATTCATGTTAATTCCCTAATTGGTTTGCTGTGCGGTTTGATTTTATGTATATATAAAGGAATGCTTGAAATATAATAGGATTCTATCTGGTTGATCTGTTGACTAGTATTCTTCTTATTTTCGGCTTGGGACTCAGTGGGCATAGGGCAGACGCACAACTACCGATCGGGCATTAGTGATTGGCACTCGGTCACCCAACCCCAGATTTTCTCGCATTATAACAGACCTATTCAATTTTCTGTGTTGTAATAACCCAAAAACTCTAATTAAACTATGATTTACAACGTAATTTGCTGTTTGTAAGGTTACGTGTAATAAAGAGGATCATTGGATCTCTTTGAAAGTTATTAATGGTTAACTTCAATAAAAGTATGAAAATGAATTCGCACATCAACAAATGGTTCACATTAGTAAAATCGGCTATCACTTAAGTAAGCATCAGAAGGTTGATTTCACATTGCAATAAATGTAATCTTACTAATGTAGTAACTAGCCGAAAACATAAATGTAAGAATGGCCATTTAAATAACCGTATGATGAGATATGACACAGAATATATAAGGGAAAGACAATAAGTCGGTTGGTGAGGTTGCCAGTCTTCATTGATCAATGTACACTGGACATACGTTATGTGAAATAAACAACCGCCTACCCCAACTGGTAACGTACGGTGAAATAGAAATCGATAGAAAACTAATCTTGACGAGACTAACATGTAGCATTATTCTATGCAATTATTCGATACTATTCTGAGTCATATTTTTAGATGCAGTTATTCGTTCGGAAGAGTAATACACTTGACATGAGTGATAGTTGGAGAACTCTAGTGACATGGCAGATGATTAGTAGCAATAATATAGGAAACTTTGTATAGGTTATGTATATTACAACTGAAATCGACAATCTCAAGTATCCACTATTTGGTGTCGAAGAAGAAGAAAAAGCTGAATCGACATCACATTGTTTTAAGAATACCTAGACCACCAGAGCTAAATGATGCAAGGTTATCAAAAAATCAAATTTGTAAACTATACTGTGAAATATCCGCAGTTTCATTGTGCAATATTATCCTGAGAGAAATAATACAGTGGAAGTGAAGCAAGTTATGAATACAATCATGTACACTTGAATTATTGACCATAGAACCTCATAGTAACGACAGTGCATTGTTCATTCAGTACAGCTGGTTTACTGCGCAACTAATGCAGACTTGTGATTAAAAAACAATTACAATCGTTTTCATTATTAAATCTGAATGAAGTTAGCTAACAACAACAACAAAATCTAATCTAAATCTCCGTTTTAGGTACACTAATGATCATTGTATCGCATTATAGCACTCAAGAATATTTACTTATGATCTTTTAATTTCATTGCTCAGAGATCCCTACAAAACTGATTCTAATTTGATATCACGATTCGATTTGAGTTAAATAACCACTGAATTGCAAAATGCTCTGCCCATTTGTCTCATCCTAGTGTGGGACTCTTAAGTGGTGGAAGTCAATCATATCAACCGTGGGCCAGTAACCAAATGATAGCAAATCACAAGGTTCACAAATACATTGCAAACTGAGGGAGTTAAAGATATCAACCTCATGAGACCAGAAGTCTCTAAGGTCTAATGGTTAAACGTTTGGGATTTGTCGGCTGGATTCCATTTACTTGTCATGATCCAACTCAAACAATACTTGTATATTTCCACTACATCTCTCAAGATGTACATATGACAACAGAGACTGACCAGTTTCAGTTCATGACAAATCAACAGGAAGATCTACGCACATTCAAATTATATCTACATTTTACATATAAGTTAAGTAGATTACGTGTAAATAAAACTGACTCCCATTTTGTAGAACAATAACACCAAAGTACATTGTGTATAATTTCCTTATTTGTTCTTTAATATCATAATCATGAATATGAACTTAAGCGATTTCCAATAATTGGTAATGTGAACAGAATGAAACATTGTCGTGTATATTTCTATATTTCATAATGATCAATGATAAGAATTTTATCAAATCCATGCAGTTTAGTTGTGCAATTTCTTTCTTTTATTTGTCTTTTCATTTTTCTCATTCTACATAACATATACACTGTTTTTCTTTTTAATCATACCATTTCTATTCTTTGTACTTTCAAGTTATATACAAAGAGACAAATTAGTATCTATGCTATTGAATATAAATTAGAAGTTTGTAAAACAAAAGAAAGAAAATCGATTTATAAAATTTCACATAACGTTAAATAGACATAAATGAAATATGTTGTTTCATTAATGTGTCTGATTACATAATTACGAATAACTTAGACTTTGATATATAAATCGATGGGAGAGAAAAATAAACATACTAAGAATTGAACCAGTAATGTGATAACATGAATTAGTTTGAATTAGACAACCATTGATCACAAGAAGTTCAACTGTGTTGAGTGTGAGACAGTTACCAACCGATAGCAATGGATGAAGTTCCGGCATTGTATTGTGAACTGAGTGAGTTAGAAATATCGACCTTTAATAATATACTTAACGGTCTAATGCTAAAACGTTTACTACGGAGCCTTGATTTGATCTCTGATGGAGTCGTGGATGTACACTATTGAAGAATCTCATACTATGACTAGTCAACTATCCAGTGTTTCATAGTGATCATTGGTTGTCTGATTTAGATCAATAAGTGACATCATATTAACATTCAGCAGTCTCTACAAACACCCAGTTACTATTAAGTTATTCACAGGTTCATGTTTTTGAAATTGAAAGAATCGAAACATGAAAGTATTGAAGTATTTGAGTATAGCTTAGATCATTAATTACTAGTTGAGTAGGCTGTTAGAATACCTTGGTCTAGTTGGTTACAATCAGTTTTCCAGTTCAATTTTACTTTGTAAACTAATAGAGCATAGATCTAGTGATGAATGTATGGATCGAATAAATGTCACTCACCAAACTATTCATTCATAACAAATATCAGATTGATTCATTTTTGTGTTGTTTATGATATCTGATCCTTTCATCAAATTATCATTGATTTTCTGCATACAATTATAACAATAATACAAAACATTAAAACATCTACAAAAGCTAAACATCTGTAAACTACAACCAGTCGGAACAGATAGATTAGGTGTATTTACAGGAGAGTGAAGTTGAGTACTGATTGTTCCCCTTTATTCTTTCTAAAAACAACAAGAACAACTATTTGCATAAAATGAAATGAATTCATTACATTTCGTTGGTTTCTCGTCAACTGCTGCATACAACCTCGAATAATATTCTTCTAAAGTTCATGTTTGAAATAAACATATCTATGAGGATGACTGAGTTTGATTGAATTTAGAACGAATTATAACAATAATAAATTTCTTTTTCTGGATATTGCTATGCAGATGGGAGTTGTTTCAAAAGAGTTGTCAATCTACAGAAGGACTACGTGGAATGGATTGTTTTTAATCTGTAATAACGTTTGCTTAATCTATTACAAAATAGTACCAATGACAACGTTATATCTCAAAGCTAAATTGTTACGTACTTCACATAAAATGGATTCAGAGTATGTTACCATCAAACATTATCTAAACAAGAATGGCTATCCGGTGAGATTTATTGACAAGTACGGTGAATATAAAACCGATAAATCTAACCTAATCACAATCCCGATTTTAAAGGTGGTGATATTGTAGAAACAATCAGAAGAAGACAATATTCATCATTAACGAGAATTTACTATGCCGTGAAATTGCCTAAATCGTATTGGACAACATGTTCGCTGTAACAGTCACAAATGTGGACAGATGTCATTCATATGTTGCCATCAGTTATCCGTATAAATCTACGTGTATAAAATGCATAATGGATGCATATAAATCAACAACATAACTTGTCAGTCGAAATGAGATTTGACTTACATTAAATGATAATATAATTTCTACCAAGAGTGTTCGAACTACTTATTTTACAACTTTGATAGTAATACAATTAATCTTTGAAATGAATATCTAAATAGTAAACTTAATTCAAAAGTACTTTTTATATAATAAAATTAAAAGAAGCTTTCAGTAAACTGAAAACTAATGATAATTTCATGAGTTCGAGACCAGAATAAGGCATAGTCCTGGTAGATGAATGCTCTACTTGTAGATAAAAACAAATTTCAAAAGCTAGGCGTTACGAACAATATGTAAGAAAACATTAACTAATAACGAACTAGTTAACGTTAGGTGACAAGGACTAATCACAGAATACTATCAAAAAACGCTAAGCTATATTGGAACAATGACACTTCGAACGCAAAGACTCCCAAAAATGCATAAAGATGGTTTATCCGTAGATGAATCGTGAGCAGCTACAGCTATATAAGTGATGCAAATCCGAAAGCCACTACACAAAGTAATTGTCACACATGGAGTAGAAGACTTATGAATTTGTTGATGAAACAAAACATCAAAACATGATTTCTCTAAAGGCATCATCCATATTTACCGATATCCCACTATTAGAAACAGTTGCTTTTACATGCATTATCCTCCAGATTACAACATTCTATGATTCTTAAAATGTATCAAATTAAATATCCCACATTTTGTACACCTGTTACATTATGTCAATGATTTATAATCACCATAAAGAAATTGACACAAAAATGAATATGCTAAAATAAAGGTTTTTCACCAATTTGGTGGTGGGATGGGCGACTAAAGATCAGAGCAGATCGACCATAGGCCAAGAAATACTCATAGGTACGTATGTTGGTGAACCAGATCGTGTTAAATAGACTAGCGAAAAATCTCATAAGTCAGTACTCTGCCAAAACCCCTCTTTAGATCACAACAGGTCTACTTAAAGATGAGATCAGTTAACTAACATCCTAATTACGCTATACAAGTGATGCGTTTATAATACTCATTAATAAACTAGAAATGAAGATTACCCTTCACAAATTTAACAACATTCAACCATCAATTACATTAACCATAAGAGAAGAGTGTTATAATACAATCTCATTATTAGATGTCTTCCTAACGAGAATATCAAATGTAACATCAAGAAGGATGGTGTACAAAAATTAATTCCATCTATCCAGTATACCCGCTTTCACGGTTCTGCTCCCTTTATATACAGAAGACATATAGTAGAAAGTCTAACATATCTGGCCAGTTGTTTTTGTTTATATGAAACAATCGAAGATGAGCTTATGAACAGTCGCAAATGTATTCTATAAAATTCATCAAGACACGTATGATAAAAATTAAGTCAAGTAAAATTATGATAGTTCCAAAGAAACCAATATTCCTACAACTTCAATTCACAAATGATACTATCAGTAAACTTGTGACATGAAGAATAACTTGATTTCTACTAAGGGAGTTTCCAGCGGCGAATTCGCTATGTCATTTCTGCAATACCTCTTTGATGGAAGTAAAGGCGAACTTCCTGTATTCGCCTTATCAGTGTGCATTTATAAATTTAACTGTTTATGTGAAGCTAGTTATATAGGGTACATAAGCAGTCGATTCCGTCTCGGATTTATAAACACTATTGTGCACAGTTACGAAAGGGACAACTAAAAACGAATAGAAGTTCCATACTCAGCCATCCAATAGACACTGAACACAAAATAAATACCAATGATTCTTTCCGAGTGATCTAACATGTTCTAAATAGTTAACAGTAAGACTTATACATATGCCAATTACACACGGTGGAAACTATAAACATACGCAAAAAGAAACGAAATTTATGCATCCAGAAGAGATATGTACAGCGAATTAAAATTACTTATTACTTGAAGTGACTTTTGATTAACCAGTATGTATTTTTCATACTGATTACGTGAACGGTTGAACGTAGAAGACTTTCATGAAAGTGTAGTTTGAATATATTTGAATCCTGAAAAACCTCGTATTTTCTAATCAGTAGGCCGACTGTCGTCATACAGTGTACAAAAAATGAACAATGTTCTACTTTCTTGAAAAGCTTGATGCGTTTAGAATATAAGAACGGAAGCCATGTGTATGCATCTTTAAATAAATACAGAAAAACTAGTTGACGATTACTGTCTATTCAATCTAGATAAATATTTCTAACTCACTAATGATTAGATAAAGTTAGGTGTATCAACGTTCGATTTGAGTGCTTAACTTGCTAAGTTATCAAGCTTGGTAATATGACAGTCATCAGTGTTGATGTGAAATGAACCTATAATGTTACTGCACAATGCAAGTTGAATACAAGATTCATTCCTTTCCTAACGATGTGATCTATCAGGTAACTTGTAGTTTGTGAGAAATGATGATCGTTTCTTATCAGATTTATGTGAATGTAGAGTCTGTAGCTAAAATGACACATAACTGTTGACTGACATTTTGGGCATTAAAATCATGTTAGGTGATGTTTGTTTTGTAAACAAATCAATTTTAAATTGAATAAGCCCTTTACAGAATGCTCACCTGAATAAAAGTTTCTTCATTTTTTTATTGGATTTGTAGATTTGAGGCTATGCGATGTACTTTGCTGATGGCCATTGTTCTGTGCGCCAATGTCCAATCATTTATGTAAAATAAATAATGAACCATTTTTCGACTATGTTACAATGTAACGAAACTCATCAATGACAGCCACATCGATTTTTATCTAAATGCCGAACATCAGATCATCATCAGTTGTTACGACTACTTACTAAAGTGATTTACACGAATTATATGCTAATGAGATCCAATATCAAATAAAATAAAAACATGTGATAAAACTAACGTGTTACTTACTAACTTAAATCTACTATACATTCTACATGAATATCCAAAAAGATTTGTGTAACTAAAATGGAAAAACAACCGTTCTAACAAGCATTTGCAATGGTAGTTGTAATTTTTATGCAGACAATGCTCTATACTTGCTTAGTTCTTATGCGCATATGTTGCCAGGGTCGAACAGTTAGAGTTTGATTCGAACATAACAGGCATCAATAAAACAAACAATCAACGAAACAGAGTACGCATCTTTATGAAACAATGTTGATTACTAGATAATGTTGTTTCCATGTTTAATGTCAAAGTTAATAGTAGCAATACAAATCATGTTAATAATAACAATAATAATAATAACAATAATAATAATAATAATAATGATCATATAATCATAATAAAAACAAATTAATGTGAATAATATGGAAGTGGGGTTAGTGTATTTTCAGACAACAGTAACAGTAACAATGTAATTCACACAAATGTAGCATGTTTTAAAGAAAAATTCAACAAATCAGATTAGTTTCATCGAATATTCCACATTCAGTTAATATCAATTTGGTCTTTAACTGAAATAGACTTGTCACCAATAGAACGAATTTTAACAACCGCGAACGATAAAATGACCATCTGTAAGTGGAGAAAAGAAGGTAATCATTGTTTGAGCATATGATATTATTAATGACTGAGAAAAATATACTGGAATGGCTAATCAACGTTGCTTTTGAAAATAATTTTATTCATGAGATGAAATGTGGAGGAAAAGTGTTGAAAAGTAAAAGATCGAAGAGTGATTGTTTCCTCCTTAACAGTCATCACTCTACACTGTGATCAATCGACGATGAAATGCATCATAAGACTGCCCAGAATCCATACACAATCGAGTCTCTTCATAAATATCGGTTGTTCTTAGTAACCTTCCTAGCAGTGTATCATATGAACTCTACCATCTACACCACATTGGCCTTACCAATAGGATTCACATCCATCTCACTCAATTTCACATTCTATAACCATTACCACTGAGATATCCCTGCTTCTTGTAAATCCCTGTGTGACTGTAATATTCGAATTGATTAGTTCATTAGTGACCAATGTCATGTTTGCATAATCGATTTGATGCTGATTGCATTACATTGATTATATCAATCTCCAAGTAATTTAAAAGCGATTAGACATTACGTTTCCTCTTTTTCAGACTACCATTAGTTGAATGATAGATTTCAGAAGTCAAACCATACACGATTGATCATAATATCGAGATTTCTATGATTATAGGTAGATTTTATTTACAAAATACAGAACACAGAAATTAGGTCCAAGTGCATTTTTCATCATGTAGACAATGAAGTGATTGACAATCGTTGTCTAAATATGTGCAGATTTTCCATACAACCTCTTGCTGTAGCATCAGTCAGATTCACTCGAACAACAATAATTCACGTTTTTAAATATACACAACTGGCAGTATAAATCACTGGTATGGAGTACACCACGTAGTGACTTGCACGTGAAAGTAGCTCAAAATGCATTTTACATACGACAATATGGGTAGATTTTACTTACCAGTAGAACTAATCCACTGGTCAATGCGATGACTGCAATGTACGAATATTGAGAAATAACTTCTGCCAATGGTTCCTTACAACCACGATTTATGTTACTATTAGTATTGGTGAATTCATTTGGGCAAGTAAGATCAACCAACTCGGATTTTGGATTGAATTGACAGCAAATCACAGGAAATTGGATACCTACATGTTAGGATGAAATAAGGCATAGGTGTTTTCACAAAATACAGTACCACGAAATTGTTAATTTTGTTTATCAAAACACAACCTGTTTAAATGAGTATATTCGTCGTGTAAATAATGTATAAGCCAAACAAACTCTCCAGTTTAGATGGATGTTTGATTTGGAGATGCGTTGTCTTATATGACGAGTTGACATCAACTGCATAATCAATGAAAACGAAGAAGATTTAAACCTAGTTAGTGAATGGCATCATACTGACTGAATTTTCTAGATTTCATTCTTTGCAATGTCGTGTGCATGCAACACAGCGATACCCAAAACTAAAATGAAGCATCTGTGCAACACTCTCCGGTTTTCAAAGATTATACAGTAAGTATTATTGGTGGCAGCATGTATTTATAATTGACAATTCACATCACAAACTAATGCAGATGACGAACAATTAATGACTTAGTAATTGCGAGGTGATTAGCCCTCCTTGAATCCTAAACCTCCCATCTATCGTTTGGACCTACCATTTCCAATTAACTTCGTACTGAGTCCTGTCTGATTTTCAATAATTGTCTAATTTACACCAGTCAATTAGAAATGCACAACTATCTGTAAGTTGACTAATCGTTGTATAATCAAGGAATGATGAATGTCTAACAAAATACTCAACCTTAGTTGATTTAACAATAAATTAATTGGCTTAAAATGGTGAAGTATGCGAAAGTGTAATTATTGATGACAGGTGATAGAAAAATATTTTTGTGATAAACGGATTAAGGGAACAAGTACAGCGATTGGAATAAGTGTTATTTGTATGCAAATCAGTAGTCACTGTTAGCATTCACTGAATAAATTCTTCACATATTATATTCGGTAAAACTTGCTTCCTTACTTACAGACACCGGCCCATTACTACTGACTGGTATGAAGATCCTCGGTAAGTGGATAGATATACTCTACCAATCATCAACAACCTCCACGACGCAATCAGACATTTCTAATATTCAAGTTAATTTGTACCAGATTGTGGTGCAATCATCCGTGGAGATAATCCTACCGAGATTATGCTTTATAATCTCACATATATAAATGTAAGATGATATCGTGGATTTTATCAATGAACGACGCAAGAGTTAATAATGTATACTGGATGATAAGGAATATTGGAATGCAGGTGCATGCAGTTGACTAAATGCTTCTCAAATTGGTCACTTTATCGAGCCATGTGAGTCAGATGATGATAGTAAGTTGTACGATGCCACTTTGTATCATCAAAGGTAATTCACATGAGTACGCAGAATGTGATGGTTCAGTAGACTTCAAGTATGATGATAGGAATGATTGATGTTCATTATTTCTGTTGCACTTCAGAGGACGCCATTAATCAACATCCAATACACTGAGTGCAGCATCGTAAACCAGTGATTGACTTAGTATATAGAGTATGTACACACTTCGATTACCAATATTACAAACACAATACACTCTTAGTAAATTACCTAGTCCTGTGGAGGTTATTTTAATAGGCACTAACAATCAGTTTAGCCAATCCATAATTCGTAACTAAACAAAACATGATCAAACTTGAAAGGATAATTCATCGTTTGTCCAGACGAAATACACGAAATCATTCTTAATTGAGACAATCTAGTAGACTCAATTAGTGTCAGCAGATTTTCAGTCCTCCACTATCAAACAAATTTTGTGATAATGTTAAGTCACTTAGTCTGGTGACTGACACCCATCCAACATTGTGAAGTCAACTGGTAGACACCTTATATATTTAGCATTTCAAACTGATGATTTAAGGTGTATAAACAAACTAACCTGAATATTGTACGCCATGAAAAGCATCAGTGCCGTTGAAATTCACTGCGTTTTTGAAATCATCCCCACCATTCACGCCACAGCAGTTTAGCTGTATAAACAAACATTTTACGTCTTGTAGAATATTGGATAAAACACATATGCACACACATAAATGTATATTACTTGGATTACACTAAGTTTTATGTTGCAGAGACTGATTTTAATGAAGAGGAAGGCATACTCTGTATTATTTTGACAATCATACTACCTAACATTAACCATTGGAACAATTATTCACATCGTTGGAAAGCAATCACAGTATCCGTAGAAAATAATACTAACTTGTAATAAGACAAAAGATGTTAAACCCGTTTTATAAATAGATCTATGCAAAATCTTCTGAACTGTTCTTCACTGATGGTAAAGTCAAAAATCCACAATATTAGCAAGTATATTTATCTAATCTGTCCTCTGCAAGAAGATGGAACTGTGGCACAATCGTTATATCATGTGATTACACATTATTGCTTTGCATATCCCATCAATCTCTCGGTCAGTCAAGCTGTACCATTAAATAGTTAGGAAATATTTCTTGATTTCATTAAATGATATAAAAATATATATATGTAGCAACATAGGTTGACTATTTAAGCGTTGACTTTAAACCTTAAGCACACGCTAAAACAATAAAGGTCAAGTATTCATTTACTTCCTTATTCCTTATAGGGATTATATTTCCTTTTATCTTATTTTGAATGTTGAGAAGCATTGTGTGTTTGAAAGAGTGGGGTCACGCTTAATTGTCTCCCGCGAACGATAATAAAATATCGAACTATTCCCCAATGATTTGGTTTCTTCTGTTAATTAGAACGGGACCTTTCAAGGTGTTCAATATATATATATATATATATATATATATATATATATATATATACTGCATGTCAGTTTCAACACACCCTCCTTATTCATTAACGTTAGGAACGGTATGATGTATGTTCATACATCTCACTGAGGCTAACATCAATATTTACGGCTCATTAAACAAAACGATTTTATCAAGATAATTGTCAGCTGTATAGTATGTTGCTCTCATTGAATTATTATTATGTCCACCTCAGGAACTCATCCAGAAATATTATCGTAACGATTGGTAATGTCTAGTGGGTAAAGAGGTAATGCGAAAAATAACTAGCAATCCTGAAAGCATATTTCTTAGTCATGACTACAAACATCATTATTGCTTATCTACAAACAATTATAACACAAAATTTATACCCGCTAACCTTAATAGAGACGTAAACAGTGAAAATGGTATCCACCGTATGTGGTGTCATTGATTGATAATTCTCTACACCATTTCTGTATAGGATCAATGCAGTGTCTGTAAACTAAGTGGAAAAAATACCATTAAATAACATTTAACAAATATGAAGAAACTTCCTCACTTTGTTTCAATACGCATTCAGTAAATGACATTTAACTTAAGACAAACAAAGCTGACGTATTAGTAATGACCACCAGTGATGTTTTGTGCGTGATTGTATTATGTTCAGTGAACTGGATGTTCACTACATTGACTCCTTAACAAATTGACAGACTATCACAATGCTCGGTCGATTGTTCTCATTGGCATTACAATCTTCGTGTGTTGTACCGTCTGATGTTGTCCTCGTTTGTCGTCTTGTTCAGCTAATCTTCTAATATATAAGATTGACTTACTTATTACATACGGGTTGACAGATTGCAACTATGTCAGTGGGTTTATTCACTGTTAAGTTGTGTGAATTACATGCTTCTGAATACGTTATTGCATTATCCGGGGTCCTCCTAATCTCAATCTTGACATATGCATACTCAACTTGATGGTCATAGTTGTCTGCATACATTGATATAAGGGTTAGCATATCACTTCATTGCCATTCGGTATTGTAACATGTGGCTATGTGGATAGGACTTGCACGTTTTTTCAGATGATATCATCTTTACTTTGTGAACAATATCATATTCGTCTTTATCTCTTCGAATTTTATGTGTTGACACTTAACCGACACCGATTACAATTGATGCTAAACATTTTGTGCCAATTCCTATATCGTTTCACATATGTAGTATAAGGTTGTTGCTTCTGATTTGTCGGAACGATTTCAAAATCGTCTGTCTACAACCTGAACACGTTTCGGTGAAACTACACTGATATCCAATTTTTAGAAGATGAACATGATAACAATTTTTCAACACATTCAGATATTGGTCTCTGAGCATTTACGACATAAAACACCGTTTGTTTGTTGTTGGCTTGTTGTTGCATATATCAAGAATGTAAATTTATTTAAAAGTTTGAATTGTGTAGCTTAGATTCCCGCATAATTTTGTCCGTAACGTTCTTGTGTTAGTTCTATCAATGAAGACATCCAATATTTGAATTAGATTTCCTGACTCTCCATTTCCTACTACTGAATTATTTTGCTGATACAAGGTGGCTTGCGCAGACTATGTGATAGTCCCAACATTTGTGATCACTTGTACGGACATCCGTTTTACATCAATTCGCAGATTAATGTATTGTGAACCTATGACTTTTGAGTCGAATTCGAAGTGAAATCAGTCTACATTGAAGACCCGTAAAAAATTTGTGTTACAAACACTTTGTTCTTCCGTTGTTAATACTGAGGTATATAATTGATCATCTTTTTGTCGACTTATGTGCAACATCAGTGAACGCAAGTCGTGAAAGGGTGTGTGGTGGTGGTGGAATTGTACTTGTAGGGACATACAGCTGATTGCTCAATCAAATCAGAAAAAAATGTGAATTATGCATTTCATTTCTAGTAACAAACCAATTTTGATAAGAGAAACGAAACAACTTACAATGTCAATGCGATATTGTAACACACATAATGTAATCAACAATGCAAGAGCTATACTTCCAACGAAAAATGCATACTAAAAAGAAAACAATTATATATATATAAAGGTGGCATTCAGGCAGCGTAATAATAGAACACAAATAAAGCATAATGGCGACATTCTGTCAGTTGATCCAACTTCGTTTTGAGTATGTCGACAAAAGAATGCACGACTGTGTGTTCAATTAGCGAACTGCATTCATCGACTATTCCGACCAAATAACCTACTGTTTAGCATGAAACCTAATCCATTATCATATTTGTAACACCAGCGGCCTCATTTCATCTACAATTTATTATCGTCAGCTTAAATACTAATTTCCATGTTCATATCCATTCCGTGAAATGGACTTCCAGTTGAAATTCGTAACAGCCATTAGGCTGTCTCACGTGCCTCATATGTATCATATTGGTTAATTGAAAATGTTTGTGTGGTTATTGAAGGTGACATTTATTCACTCGTTTGCTGCACTTTAGCCACGAAGTTCCCACAAAGTCAAAATCAAACAATGACTAAATCATTGGAACAGATTGATGAAAGTACAGTATAAAGACAAGATTGAGTAATCGCAGTATTGTCTGTCTCAAAAATAAGGGCTGCTATTCACCAGTTATCTAGCTTGACCACACAGTTGTGCAGTCAGGTTGAAATGTGTACACGAGTGTGAATAGGCTAATTCCTAGAGCATCGGTTGATGCAACTTACATCACACGTAGCCGTCCTGTGTAATTCGTTCATTTGTCACCATCAGATGTGTGCAGAATATCACTCATGCATTGCCTATATGAAACAATTTCCAAACTGTTCTGTTTCATTCTCTCATTTGTCGGTGTATGAACAATGTATTGTTTGATATGATTTTTACCATCGATTCCGACATAAGATAAAATTTTTGCTACATTGTATTATTGGGACATAATGTTCGTTGTTCTGTAACCAAGTATTCATGTATGAGATCCACTACGAATCACAAAGTTACTGTAATGTTAACAGATACTTTTACCTCAAAGTCGACTATTCATCACTTTGTATCATTGATTAACTCATTTAGACTAATAATTTGTGCAGAAGCTGACGAGATTTTCCCGTCAACAGTATTCATCGTTCATTGATATCATAGTCAATCACTCAAATGTCGACTATTCAAATGACTGAGTCAGTATCAGAGATTTTATCACAAAGTACCTTCATTAGAAAATCACAAGACAGTAATTCTTCTTTCAGGCCTCTTCACAATACGTCCGTACAAAATTCACAGTTGTGGATAGGATTCAAGATTATTGTTAGTAATTCAAGCAAAAAGAGAACTATTATCTCAACTTACAATCCCAAGTAGCTTCTTGTTGTTCATGCAAACACCACAAATACCAAACAGTCCAATAATCACACAAACAACGCCAATTATTGTGATCGCAGTACCAAATGGAGCTAGAAAGAAATAACCACAACAACAACACCAACAAACATTAGAAAGCATTTTCCCAATCAGTGATAATAAATATGACAATTGATGGAATAAAATGAAAGAAACCAATCGATTCAAAATCAGTGATGGTAAACAATAATGATTTGACAATAAAATCCTGATTACCAACAATTTACATTCTACACATTCGAATTGAATGAGAAATACTTGTGATAAAGTAGATGTTTAATTTGGTCAATATCACTATCAACACGTCATCATTTGAGTCAATTACTGCACTAAATAATCATTGATATATTGCGAGCATTATGATTCTGTTGACAGTAGTGTTGTCCAATGTGACATGTTCAAATTCCTCCTCTGTGTAGAGAAGAAACTGTACACTGAAGCTGATTTTCACCATAAAACATAGTGTACAAATTATCATATAGTCATAATTCAATCCCATCTCTAAATTAAAACTCTTTCGCAATGATCAGCATGATTTACTGAAATTGTTCCTATATAAGTAGTACATCCGACTGTGGTTGATGTAGTTGAATGAAAAAGAAACAATGAAATGCTTACCAAATGAATTGAAAACACAGTAAATAGAGCACAACGCACACACGTTTATCATCAGCAAAAAATATACTTACAAACCAATTTTAATAAATTTGCGATGATGCTGAAATAGGCGAGATTAACATTTTTAAATCCCAATTGGTGTAACGCCATCGCAATTAATTGAATCATACTGAAAGATGCATTGCGTGCTACTAATACACCAATAATCAGGAACAATCCCAAAGTCTATATAGAAATAATCGGCAAGGGATAGAAACGAATTATGCAGTACAGCTAGTAAATTAATTTACACTTCTTGTAAATTACATTGTGCAAAGAAGAGAAGCTGTATTCAAATTCACTTAAATATTAAACGTAATGCAAATGTGATATTCCTCAGTCAAGTCGAAATCACATCATGACATCTACAAAACGGACGTTAAATTAGCCTAACAGAATACAACATTGAAGATGTGGAGTGTTAGCTCAGTGATCAAGGAGATTAAATTTCACACAGAGAATCAGGTGCAAGTCTCGCCCCATCATCCATGGTTCCACCTGCCGCAGTACCTCACAGAGTGTTGTTAAAGGTACATGCGTCAGTAACTAATAATATTCAGTTGGTAGTGATCTCTGACCATTGTAATCTCACATTCTGTGTATTGTGTGATCATTGTTAACATTTAGCACTGTTGAGGAGTGCCACATATTAAATACAACAGTCTTGTGATTGTTCAAATAACGTCAATCTGTGGCCAACATAAAACAATCTCCAAGAGGATCACTTCAAATAACATCAACTAATTCCTATTGTTAAATAACTTATAGATGTGACACAGCTCTATAACTGCGTAACCAGCCACTGATCAGAATTTGTGCTATCTTACGCATACGAAAGATGTTGATATTTAATTCAAGATAGTTTATTCTTATAGGTATGTGATTGATGATCAATACATTATTCAAAAAAAGTTAAGTGAATTCACTGCTTATTGTGTATGTACCGGATGGCAGTCGACACTGTTATTTATACAGTGATTTCCGCTGATTCTCATTTAAGTGTATTCTCAATGTGAATATCACAGCAATTTTCATTAACCGATAGTAAGAAATCATATGTTAGTGTACGAACAACATACTGTTTGATTTTAATTTGTATTGTGACTGGCAAGTGGAATCCAGGACGCGCGTTTCGTCCTATTTGGGACTCATCGGCTGGATGTACCTGCATCCCAATGTTGATGTTCACAGTGGGATTCGAACTCAGTGTGGTTCGTGTCATACGCCACCGCGTACACCACTAGACTACTGAGTCCAGACAGTCACGTTTGTGCAATGGGCGAATTGGTAGTAGAATGAACTTGTATATTCCCATTGATTTATTATAGACTGAAGCTGGTCAGCTGGACTCAGTAGTCTAGTGGTGTACGCGGTGGCGTATGACACGAACCGGACTGAGTTCGAATCCCACTGTGAACATCAACATTGGGATGCAGGTACATCCAGCCGATGAGTCCCAAATAGGACGAAACGCGCGTCCTGGATCCCACTTGCCAGTCACAATACAAATTAAATGATACTTCCGAATAATCGCTATATCGAGGCGATCCGCACAGGATGCACATATAGCAACAGTGACTGACCAGCTTCAGTCTATAATAAATCAATGGGAATATACAAGTTCATTCTAATACTGTTTGATGTTTGTGCTTAACATTAATTCGACTTTTTTCATAAGTGTAAAACAATTTCAAAACAATCCTTATAATTCAGTAACATTCCGTCCACGATTACATTACTTGTTTATCTGTCTGCAGTCAGTCTGAATGAGGATACAAACTCAACAAAGTTCGCTTTAATGAGTGTCTATTCAATTATTAGCCGTTCTATTATTTTGGCAAACACTATACAAATGTACGCTTGATCACAGGTCGCACTATATTTTATTCGTTAGATTTGGATCAATAAAGTGAACTTAGGTCATTTGTGTGCATGTATACTGCAGTCGGTTGGTGATCATATTTATAAATGAAAAAAGATCACATTGTTATTATCACGAAATGGAAGAACATTGTATATTACACAACAACTTACTATGACAACAGTGTTGATGATAATTAAAACAGGTGAACTACAGCAAGACATCATTTTCTTTTCTATGTATGACGCGATGAATTACCTAAACCTGTATAAAAACCGAAAGATGTCGTCAACAGGAGTGATACGCAGGAAAAGTTGAATCTTTATGTATTTATACCGAATAATTAGTGCATTCTCAGTGTCGTGTATATGATTGTCGAGTGGGGTAATGGAGACTCAGGGCCAAGTTATTTCATATTAGAACCAAACGGATGTCTTACAGTGTTCACTGATTCCGTACAAGAATCGATCTGTGATAACTGAAAACAACAAATCAAATCCAATCGCCACCGTCCCACATCACCTTAATTAATAAATGACAAATACTGAAAATTGAAGTTCCAATACAAATCTACAATCGATTAGACATTCTGAGAGATTTTATTGAGATGTTGGTGTCAACCTGGTAGCATATGGCCAAATATATTAATGGCCAATCAACAGACGCACTCATCAAATCGCTGGTGCACTGGCAGTCATCTTATGTTTAACTCTCTCAGCAACACTATTACTGATATTGTAGATATGAGAACAAACTCATGCTAAGATCTGTGCATCGAATCTCTGCATTCACTCCGTCTATCTTCCTCTCTTCCTTACTGATCATGTTTCATACAGAAAACAATACAACACCAAAAATATCAGATTCACTAACAGATATTTTCCCTTTCTCGTTCATATCTTCTAACTGTGGTCCAACTGCGTATGTATAGTCGATTAGGGCGGTTGTTTTGGTACATAGTGAGTGCTACTAACAAAGAGGTGTAAGATGGATGATTTATTATTTTCAGATCAGTTGCACATTTGATTGCACATATAATCCCTCATCAATGACGACGTGAATGCGCATTACTGAGGTGTCACATAAAAGGTCGGATCATGATTTTCGTCATTCACATGCATCAATGGCTGTTAATCTCACGTCACTTCATGCTTATAGTTAAAATATGTACAAATGCAACAACATTAAATTATGCACGTAAATTAATTGAGTGTAATCATTTAGCTACTATTGTTTCTGTGTGGGCAAAATATCTGCTTGAGACCTACATTAATAAGTGAGACAAACTGTAAATCCATAATTCATTGCACAAAACTCATGATTCTAAATTAACTACAGCATAAAGCATAAATAAACGATATTACTTACATAATGAGCAAATTAAATTTGAAATAATCTGCATATAACACAAATTATGAAACTCACTTTTCTAATGCAGGCAACCAACTAAACAGCTTATCTTGTTTCTGCTATCGTCCGTAAATAGTTATTATTAACACATGAGTTTTTATAGTATTTTTGGCTATTGGTTATTCTGAATTCTGTATTCACCACATACAATTCCACCCCTCCACCAGCCTCTCATTGACAACAGCATCATCAAACGTGTATACTAATTAGAACGTCTACAATAATAGTAGAGTCATTAATACTAACAACGAAAATAGACAGTCACCAGAATGTAATCGGAACACAGAAATATTGAAAATTTAAAAAAACTAGTGAACGTAGATTAGAAAAAAACAGTAAATTTATTCTTTTTAGATTAATTTCTGCTTATCTGCTCAGTTATATTTGTTTGTAAACTTAAGAAGAAAGGAATTTGAAGGTGATTTTTTATTTACCAGTAATTAGCAGAAATCCAAGTTTCATAGCTGATAATAAAGTGCATTCTATTGTCAGTGATCTCATTTTTTCACTAAACACATACTCATTAATAATAACGATAATATCTTTACTCAGTGTTATATGCTTGTAAAAAACAGTAGACAATTCTGAAGGAGGAATTATACGATGTTGTCAGAAATGGCTAGTTCAATAAACAACCAAATTGTTGATGTGCAACGGAAATACGAGTGAAAATGTTGCTAAACAATGACTGAAGACTCTATCGCTATACAGTCGGTTCGTTTTTGGCATTGTTCATTTTATCCGAACTGAACGTTAAAGCTATTTTAATGAAACAGTTATTGTTTTAACGATTGATAAATCAGTGTATCCTATTCTACTTGATTCATTTGTAGTAGTCTTTTTCAATGATAATAAATTATATATCTGATCTTTGATGATTAGTTTACAATGAATTTGAGTTTAATTTCCTCCTGAATCGATAGTCATGCAATTTTCGGCTACTAAGTCGATTTTTTCTTTCTATTCCATTGTGAATTTCTTGTCTACGATGACAGATCAATTTTATTCAACGATTGTGATGATATCGATGATGGGTAAAATGATTGAAGCACCCTAACCCTAACTAACAATCATCAACTGAGCAATTTATAGTATACTTAAACTTGTATATCCTCTCTAACGCTTCGACTGAATTGTCAGGACGAACGATGACCAAGCACTAATTGAAGCTTCAGATTATCTAAACATCCATATTTTAGTGCTTTAAATGTTGTCAAATTTTACTCTTTAGTATATTTAAAAACCAAGGTTTAGTTTGTTAAGTCACCCTATGTAAACTGCATGGTTAAGTTGTGATGATACAATCTCCTTACACAGCATCATTACTAACACGAATTTCGAATAACATTGAGCTACGTAATCGAAGACTTGAATAATAGACAAACATCGAGTTACGCAGTTATAGAGCTGTGTCACATCTATAAGTTATTTAACAATAGGAATTAGTTGATGTTATTTGAAGTGATCCTCTTGGAGATTGTTTTATGTTGGCCACAGATTGACGTTATTTGAACAATCACAAGACTGTTGTATTTAATATGTGGCACTCCTCAACAGTGCTAAATGTTAACAATGATCACACAATACACAGAATGTGAGATTACAATGGTCAGAGATCACTACCAACTGAATATTATTAGTTACTGACGCATGTACCTTTAACAACACTCTGTGAGGTACTGCGGCAGGTGGAACCATGGATGATGGGGCGAGACTTGCACCTGATTCTCTGTGTGAAATTTAATCTCCTTGATCACTGAGCTAACACTCCACATCTTCAATGTTGTATTCTGTTAGGCTAATTTAACGTCCGTTTTGTAGATGTCATGATGTGATTTCGACTTGACTGAGGAATATCACATTTGCATTACGTTTAATATTTAAGTGAATTTGAATACAGCTTCTCTTCTTTGCACAATGTAATTTACAAGAAGTGTAAATTAATTTACTAGCTGTACTGCATAATTCGTTTCTATCCCTTGCCGATTATTTCTATATAGACTTTGGGATTGTTCCTGATTATTGGTGTATTAGTAGCACGCAATGCATCTTTCAGTATGATTCAATTAATTGCGATGGCGTTACACCAATTGGGATTTAAAAATGTTAATCTCGCCTATTTCAGCATCATCGCAAATTTATTAAAATTGGTTTGTAAGTATATTTTTTGCTGATGATAAACGTGTGTGCGTTGTGCTCTATTTACTGTGTTTTCAATTCATTTGGTAAGCATTTCATTGTTTCTTTTTCATTCAACTACATCAACCACAGTCGGATGTACTACTTATATAGGAACAATTTCAGTAAATCATGCTGATCATTGCGAAAGAGTTTTAATTTAGAGATGGGATTGAATTATGACTATATGATAATTTGTACACTATGTTTTATGGTGAAAATCAGCTTCAGTGTACAGTTTCTTCTCTACACAGAGGAGGAATTTGAACATGTCACATTGGACAACACTACTGTCAACAGAATCATAATGCTCGCAATATATCAATGATTATTTAGTGCAGTAATTGACTCAAATGATGACGTGTTGATAGTGATATTGACCAAATTAAACATCTACTTTATCACAAGTATTTCTCATTCAATTCGAATGTGTAGAATGTAAATTGTTGGTAATCAGGATTTTATTGTCAAATCATTATTGTTTACCATCACTGATTTTGAATCGATTGGTTTCTTTCATTTTATTCCATCAATTGTCATATTTATTATCACTGATTGGGAAAATGCTTTCTAATGTTTGTTGGTGTTGTTGTTGTGGTTATTTCTTTCTAGCTCCATTTGGTACTGCGATCACAATAATTGGCGTTGTTTGTGTGATTATTGGACTGTTTGGTATTTGTGGTGTTTGCATGAACAACAAGAAGCTACTTGGGATTGTAAGTTGAGATAATAGTTCTCTTTTTGCTTGAATTACTAACAATAATCTTGAATCCTATCCACAACTGTGAATTTTGTACGGACGTATTGTGAAGAGGCCTGAAAGAAGAATTACTGTCTTGTGATTTTCTAATGAAGGTACTTTGTGATAAAATCTCTGATACTGACTCAGTCATTTGAATAGTCGACATTTGAGTGATTGACTATGATATCAATGAACGATGAATACTGTTGACGGGAAAATCTCGTCAGCTTCTGCACAAATTATTAGTCTAAATGAGTTAATCAATGATACAAAGTGATGAATAGTCGACTTTGAGGTAAAAGTATCTGTTAACATTACAGTAACTTTGTGATTCGTAGTGGATCTCATACATGAATACTTGGTTACAGAACAACGAACATTATGTCCCAATAATACAATGTAGCAAAAATTTTATCTTATGTCGGAATCGATGGTAAAAATCATATCAAACAATACATTGTTCATACACCGACAAATGAGAGAATGAAACAGAACAGTTTGGAAATTGTTTCATATAGGCAATGCATGAGTGATATTCTGCACACATCTGATGGTGACAAATGAACGAATTACACAGGACGGCTACGTGTGATGTAAGTTGCATCAACCGATGCTCTAGGAATTAGCCTATTCACACTCGTGTACACATTTCAACCTGACTGCACAACTGTGTGGTCAAGCTAGATAACTGGTGAATAGCAGCCCTTATTTTTGAGACAGACAATACTGCGATTACTCAATCTTGTCTTTATACTGTACTTTCATCAATCTGTTCCAATGATTTAGTCATTGTTTGATTTTGACTTTGTGGGAACTTCGTGGCTAAAGTGCAGCAAACGAGTGAATAAATGTCACCTTCAATAACCACACAAACATTTTCAATTAACCAATATGATACATATGAGGCACGTGAGACAGCCTAATGGCTGTTACGAATTTCAACTGGAAGTCCATTTCACGGAATGGATATGAACATGGAAATTAGTATTTAAGCTGACGATAATAAATTGTAGATGAAATGAGGCCGCTGGTGTTACAAATATGATAATGGATTAGGTTTCATGCTAAACAGTAGGTTATTTGGTCGGAATAGTCGATGAATGCAGTTCGCTAATTGAACACACAGTCGTGCATTCTTTTGTCGACATACTCAAAACGAAGTTGGATCAACTGACAGAATGTCGCCATTATGCTTTATTTGTGTTCTATTATTACGCTGCCTGAATGCCACCTTTATATATATATAATTGTTTTCTTTTTAGTATGCATTTTTCGTTGGAAGTATAGCTCTTGCATTGTTGATTACATTATGTGTGTTACAATATCGCATTGACATTGTAAGTTGTTTCGTTTCTCTTATCAAAATTGGTTTGTTACTAGAAATGAAATGCATAATTCACATTTTTTTCTGATTTGATTGAGCAATCAGCTGTATGTCCCTACAAGTACAATTCCACCACCACCACACACCCTTTCACGACTTGCGTTCACTGATGTTGCACATAAGTCGACAAAAAGATGATCAATTATATACCTCAGTATTAACAACGGAAGAACAAAGTGTTTGTAACACAAATTTTTTACGGGTCTTCAATGTAGACTGATTTCACTTCGAATTCGACTCAAAAGTCATAGGTTCACAATACATTAATCTGCGAATTGATGTAAAACGGATGTCCGTACAAGTGATCACAAATGTTGGGACTATCACATAGTCTGCGCAAGCCACCTTGTATCAGCAAAATAATTCAGTAGTAGGAAATGGAGAGTCAGGAAATCTAATTCAAATATTGGATGTCTTCATTGATAGAACTAACACAAGAACGTTACGGACAAAATTATGCGGGAATCTAAGCTACACAATTCAAACTTTTAAATAAATTTACATTCTTGATATATGCAACAACAAGCCAACAACAAACAAACGGTGTTTTATGTCGTAAATGCTCAGAGACCAATATCTGAATGTGTTGAAAAATTGTTATCATGTTCATCTTCTAAAAATTGGATATCAGTGTAGTTTCACCGAAACGTGTTCAGGTTGTAGACAGACGATTTTGAAATCGTTCCGACAAATCAGAAGCAACAACCTTATACTACATATGTGAAACGATATAGGAATTGGCACAAAATGTTTAGCATCAATTGTAATCGGTGTCGGTTAAGTGTCAACACATAAAATTCGAAGAGATAAAGACGAATATGATATTGTTCACAAAGTAAAGATGATATCATCTGAAAAAACGTGCAAGTCCTATCCACATAGCCACATGTTACAATACCGAATGGCAATGAAGTGATATGCTAACCCTTATATCAATGTATGCAGACAACTATGACCATCAAGTTGAGTATGCATATGTCAAGATTGAGATTAGGAGGACCCCGGATAATGCAATAACGTATTCAGAAGCATGTAATTCACACAACTTAACAGTGAATAAACCCACTGACATAGTTGCAATCTGTCAACCCGTATGTAATAAGTAAGTCAATCTTATATATTAGAAGATTAGCTGAACAAGACGACAAACGAGGACAACATCAGACGGTACAACACACGAAGATTGTAATGCCAATGAGAACAATCGACCGAGCATTGTGATAGTCTGTCAATTTGTTAAGGAGTCAATGTAGTGAACATCCAGTTCACTGAACATAATACAATCACGCACAAAACATCACTGGTGGTCATTACTAATACGTCAGCTTTGTTTGTCTTAAGTTAAATGTCATTTACTGAATGCGTATTGAAACAAAGTGAGGAAGTTTCTTCATATTTGTTAAATGTTATTTAATGGTATTTTTTCCACTTAGTTTACAGACACTGCATTGATCCTATACAGAAATGGTGTAGAGAATTATCAATCAATGACACCACATACGGTGGATACCATTTTCACTGTTTACGTCTCTATTAAGGTTAGCGGGTATAAATTTTGTGTTATAATTGTTTGTAGATAAGCAATAATGATGTTTGTAGTCATGACTAAGAAATATGCTTTCAGGATTGCTAGTTATTTTTCGCATTACCTCTTTACCCACTAGACATTACCAATCGTTACGATAATATTTCTGGATGAGTTCCTGAGGTGGACATAATAATAATTCAATGAGAGCAACATACTATACAGCTGACAATTATCTTGATAAAATCGTTTTGTTTAATGAGCCGTAAATATTGATGTTAGCCTCAGTGAGATGTATGAACATACATCATACCGTTCCTAACGTTAATGAATAAGGAGGGTGTGTTGAAACTGACATGCAGTATATATATATATATATATATATATATATATATATATTGAACACCTTGAAAGGTCCCGTTCTAATTAACAGAAGAAACCAAATCATTGGGGAATAGTTCGATATTTTATTATCGTTCGCGGGAGACAATTAAGCGTGACCCCACTCTTTCAAACACACAATGCTTCTCAACATTCAAAATAAGATAAAAGGAAATATAATCCCTATAAGGAATAAGGAAGTAAATGAATACTTGACCTTTATTGTTTTAGCGTGTGCTTAAGGTTTGAAGTCAACGCTTAAATAGTCAACCTATGTTGCTACATATATATATTTTTATATCATTTAATGAAATCAAGAAATATTTCCTAACTATTTAATGGTACAGCTTGACTGACCGAGAGATTGATGGGATATGCAAAGCAATAATGTGTAATCACATGATATAACGATTGTGCCACAGTTCCATCTTCTTGCAGAGGACAGATTAGATAAATATACTTGCTAATATTGTGGATTTTTGACTTTACCATCAGTGAAGAACAGTTCAGAAGATTTTGCATAGATCTATTTATAAAACGGGTTTAACATCTTTTGTCTTATTACAAGTTAGTATTATTTTCTACGGATACTGTGATTGCTTTCCAACGATGTGAATAATTGTTCCAATGGTTAATGTTAGGTAGTATGATTGTCAAAATAATACAGAGTATGCCTTCCTCTTCATTAAAATCAGTCTCTGCAACATAAAACTTAGTGTAATCCAAGTAATATACATTTATGTGTGTGCATATGTGTTTTATCCAATATTCTACAAGACGTAAAATGTTTGTTTATACAGCTAAACTGCTGTGGCGTGAATGGTGGGGATGATTTCAAAAACGCAGTGAATTTCAACGGCACTGATGCTTTTCATGGCGTACAATATTCAGGTTAGTTTGTTTATACACCTTAAATCATCAGTTTGAAATGCTAAATATATAAGGTGTCTACCAGTTGACTTCACAATGTTGGATGGGTGTCAGTCACCAGACTAAGTGACTTAACATTATCACAAAATTTGTTTGATAGTGGAGGACTGAAAATCTGCTGACACTAATTGAGTCTACTAGATTGTCTCAATTAAGAATGATTTCGTGTATTTCGTCTGGACAAACGATGAATTATCCTTTCAAGTTTGATCATGTTTTGTTTAGTTACGAATTATGGATTGGCTAAACTGATTGTTAGTGCCTATTAAAATAACCTCCACAGGACTAGGTAATTTACTAAGAGTGTATTGTGTTTGTAATATTGGTAATCGAAGTGTGTACATACTCTATATACTAAGTCAATCACTGGTTTACGATGCTGCACTCAGTGTATTGGATGTTGATTAATGGCGTCCTCTGAAGTGCAACAGAAATAATGAACATCAATCATTCCTATCATCATACTTGAAGTCTACTGAACCATCACATTCTGCGTACTCATGTGAATTACCTTTGATGATACAAAGTGGCATCGTACAACTTACTATCATCATCTGACTCACATGGCTCGATAAAGTGACCAATTTGAGAAGCATTTAGTCAACTGCATGCACCTGCATTCCAATATTCCTTATCATCCAGTATACATTATTAACTCTTGCGTCGTTCATTGATAAAATCCACGATATCATCTTACATTTATATATGTGAGATTATAAAGCATAATCTCGGTAGGATTATCTCCACGGATGATTGCACCACAATCTGGTACAAATTAACTTGAATATTAGAAATGTCTGATTGCGTCGTGGAGGTTGTTGATGATTGGTAGAGTATATCTATCCACTTACCGAGGATCTTCATACCAGTCAGTAGTAATGGGCCGGTGTCTGTAAGTAAGGAAGCAAGTTTTACCGAATACAATATGTGAAGAATTTATTCAGTGAATGCTAACAGTGACTACTGATTTGCATACAAATAACACTTATTCCAATCGCTGTACTTGTTCCCTTAATCCGTTTATCACAAAAATATTTTTCTATCACCTGTCATCAATAATTACACTTTCGCATACTTCACCATTTTAAGCCAATTAATTTATTGTTAAATCAACTAAGGTTGAGTATTTTGTTAGACATTCATCATTCCTTGATTATACAACGATTAGTCAACTTACAGATAGTTGTGCATTTCTAATTGACTGGTGTAAATTAGACAATTATTGAAAATCAGACAGGACTCAGTACGAAGTTAATTGGAAATGGTAGGTCCAAACGATAGATGGGAGGTTTAGGATTCAAGGAGGGCTAATCACCTCGCAATTACTAAGTCATTAATTGTTCGTCATCTGCATTAGTTTGTGATGTGAATTGTCAATTATAAATACATGCTGCCACCAATAATACTTACTGTATAATCTTTGAAAACCGGAGAGTGTTGCACAGATGCTTCATTTTAGTTTTGGGTATCGCTGTGTTGCATGCACACGACATTGCAAAGAATGAAATCTAGAAAATTCAGTCAGTATGATGCCATTCACTAACTAGGTTTAAATCTTCTTCGTTTTCATTGATTATGCAGTTGATGTCAACTCGTCATATAAGACAACGCATCTCCAAATCAAACATCCATCTAAACTGGAGAGTTTGTTTGGCTTATACATTATTTACACGACGAATATACTCATTTAAACAGGTTGTGTTTTGATAAACAAAATTAACAATTTCGTGGTACTGTATTTTGTGAAAACACCTATGCCTTATTTCATCCTAACATGTAGGTATCCAATTTCCTGTGATTTGCTGTCAATTCAATCCAAAATCCGAGTTGGTTGATCTTACTTGCCCAAATGAATTCACCAATACTAATAGTAACATAAATCGTGGTTGTAAGGAACCATTGGCAGAAGTTATTTCTCAATATTCGTACATTGCAGTCATCGCATTGACCAGTGGATTAGTTCTACTGGTAAGTAAAATCTACCCATATTGTCGTATGTAAAATGCATTTTGAGCTACTTTCACGTGCAAGTCACTACGTGGTGTACTCCATACCAGTGATTTATACTGCCAGTTGTGTATATTTAAAAACGTGAATTATTGTTGTTCGAGTGAATCTGACTGATGCTACAGCAAGAGGTTGTATGGAAAATCTGCACATATTTAGACAACGATTGTCAATCACTTCATTGTCTACATGATGAAAAATGCAGTTGGACCTAATTTCTGTGTTCTGTATTTTGTAAATAAAATCTACCTATAATCATAGAAATCTCGATATTATGATCAATCGTGTATGGTTTGATTTCTGGAATCTATCATTCAACTAATGGTAGTCTGAAAAAGAGGAAACGTAATGTCTAATCGCTTTTAAATTACTTGGAGATTGATATAATCGATATAATGCAATCAGCATCAAATCGATTATGCAAACATGACATTGGTCACTAATGGACTGATCAATTCGAATATTGCAGTCACACATGAGTTTACAAGAAGTATGGATAACTCAGTGGTAGTGGTTATAGAATGTGAAATTGAGTGAGATGGATGTAAATCCTATTGGAAAGGCCAATGTGGTGTAGATGGTAGAGTTCATATGATACACTGCTAGGAAGGTTACTAAGAACAACCGATATTCATGAAGAGACTCGATTGTGTATGGATTCTGGGCAGTCTTATGATGCATTTTACCGTCGATTGATCACAGTGTAGAGTGATGACTGTTAAGGAGGAAACAATCACTTTTCAATATTTGTCTTTTCAACACTTCTCCTTTACATTTCATCACATGAATAAAATCATTTTAGAACGCAACGTTGATTAGCCATTCCAGTATATTTTTCTCACAATCATTAATAATATCATATGCTCAAACAATGATTACGTTCTTTTCTTCACTTTCAGATAGTCATCTTTGCATTCATAGCTATTGAAATTCGTTCTATTGGTAAGAAGCCAATCCCAGTTGATTAAACAAGACCAAATTGATATTAACTTAATGTCGAATATTCGATAAAACTAATTTGATTTGTTGAATTTTTCTTTAAAACATGCTACATTTGTGTGGATTACATTGTTACTGTTACTGTTGTCTGAAAATACACTAACCCCACTTCCAAATTATTCACATTAATTTGTTTTTATTATGATTATATGATCATGATCATTATTATTATTGTTATTATGATTATTATTGTTATTATCAACATGATTTGTATTGCTTCTATTAACTTTGACATTAAACATGCAAACAACATTATCTAGTAATCAACATTGTTTTATAAAGATGCGTTCTCTGTTTCATTGATTGTTTGTTTTATTGATGCATTAACTCATGATGTCGTGATCGATGTTTGAATAGTCGAATGTGATTTATATGTTTGTTGTCATGTTCTACGTCGGCCTACTTTTCTTGACGATATTGTTGTTTATAATTTAACAGTGAATAATGATATTCGTTGATGGCAATATTATTTCCCAGCATGTGAGTGGAATTGTTGTAAGTGTTGAGCAATCGTAATCATACTTTTAGCACAGTGGATTGTAGGTAAGAGACTGGTGACTGAAGCAAATGATTTATTATGTTTGTGTTTAAAAGAGCCAATACAACTTGCGAATACAATGTGTGATCGACAATGTATAAATTCTGACTGACTGGCAACCTACTGGTCATAAGGTTAGAGTAGAAAACCAAAGAATATGTGTCGATGTCAAGTCTTTTTTGGATCTAAACTCCTGGTTATGTGTATTGAACGGTCGACCAACGCGTCAGAGATAATGTGTAATGCAATAAACACTAGAGAAAGGATGCATTATGCACAGAAAATAAAACAATAATTTCATTTTTCAGTTACAATTGTTATTGACGCTTCATGTTCCGATATCGCTGAGAATGGGCTACTCACATTGTGATTTCTAGTTCTTTGTCTCGTTACAACACTATTATTTAGATGAGTGATTTGATTGTGAGCTTATGTGAAATGAATGTGAATAGGGCCTGACCATTACCCTGAACAGAATCCACGATCGTTGATTTGCTTACCATGTGGATGCGAAAATTAGAATGTGAAACTTTTATAGTCTACGTGCAAGCTGAGTTCAGTTCATCAATACAATTCCTGACAACTTGAAACATGACTTCCTTAGATTGTTCTTGACAAGTATTCATTGAGATGTGTTGAACATAAAACTTGTTGTATATCCTTACTTTCAACAAGGTATATGACTAACCACATTAACATGATCACATTAACATGAGTTATTGCAATTACTACCACTGTCTACCATCACGATTATAACTTGGTTATCTTGTTAAATACATAGACATATTTCGATATTTTTTTAAGACACTAGTTGTGTGTTTTATTAAGTAAGCCTCTTATGTGAATTCCGTTAATTCGACATTTTTAGCATATTAGTAGTATAGTTGCATGTTTTATTTATAATTTGATGTTAAATACTTTGACCCGACTACTCTTTGGTTACTGAGTTGAATTAAATGAGTGTACATAACTCGCTACTGAATTCAGATTTAATCAGTAAGTTGTATTAGCTTGAATGAAATTGCATCTAACTGCAAAGTTGAAATTGAATGCCTATTATAAACTAAACAATTATCAACAAATTCAATGGCTGATATAATCTACAACTACCATGTACTTTACTTCAATGCATAAGTGTTGTGTTATGTAATCGTGAATCCAATCGGTAATCACTCATTCTAATACTTATATTTGACAGTCCGAAAAGGAGGAAATCATTACGAATAACTGATGCTTGATAGAAGTAGATAAATATTTTAGCGCTAAGCGTATCTGAATGTGTACGACCAAAAAGTCAGCAATACACCTAAACCAAAACCCCTAACTTAAATTAATACTACGGTCAAAATAATCACAACAAACCATGAAGTGATGGATAGCTGTTTTATCCTAGAATATATCTCTTCAAGAGTGTACATCAACGGCTCCACTAGTGAATACAGTCAAACATGTTCATTCTTCGCAGCTAACGTTTAACCATCCTACCACGGTTTAAGCTTCCAACAGTTGGTATTTTTCACTGAATCAATCCACCATATATTTGCTCGATATCGTCCACTCCCATTGGTGGGTAACTGCCTTACATTCGAAATAACCAAACTCCACTGACCACGACCTATTAGTAGAACTCCATAAATTTTCTACAAAATGTAATCACTAGTAAGCTGATATTGATTGTAGTTAAGGCAGTTACCCACCGATAGCGATTGATGAGATTGCTTAAATATATCGTGAATAGACTGATTTGAAATTATCATATGTTGATATGTCTGTGTTCACCACGAAGCCCAAACCTGATGGGCCCGATTCTCTGTTGAGGTTATGAATACACACTTTTGAAGAGTTCTGTACTGGGATGCAGCGGCCATCCAGTTCATTCTAGTCTTCAATAGTTGTCTAGATCAGACCAATTCGAAATGTCAGGTTAACATTCAACAACCTACACAACATCTAATTACTTTCATAAAAGATTAAATCTAGCTTTTAAACACCAACCCATATCTGATGTCTTCAAGGGAATTTATGCTTCGTTTGTATAACTTGATCGATAATACCAGATTTTCTCAACGTTTAGAAATGTTCACAACTTTACTACTTAACCGATTTTGTGTCAATAAACGTTGCAACAAATAGAACTTGTTTCAGCCGAAGGAACGGTTTGCGTAAATAAACCCTGACTGCATATAATCGAAAATGAGTAATATATTTCGTACAGTGTTTTACGTACTTCAAATGTTAGGTGATGTGTGGAGGTGTGTTTGTACGCATGTTGTTGATAATTCGAATGACTTAAATTGATTAAAATTAGCAGTTCATTGAGTCGTGACTAGAGTAATATTTATACTGTACACTGCTGATCAAATTCATTTCATCAGGCTGCAGTGTAGTCATCAGTCTAAATTACTCGATATCATAGGCACAATGATGGGATGTAGACTAAGTTACGAGTTGTTGCGAAAAAATTGCCTAAACTCTACTGACAGAGTTCGATGAACACCATGATTGATTTGACGAGCATCAGCTTGGTCACCATAGATTGGTCAATCAATGTAACAAAGTGAAATGATACTTATTTACATATCTATTTATTATTAATAGTAAAACATCAAAGCAAGTTCAATGTTGAAACATTTTCAATTTTAATGATTTTATTGAGAAGACAAAGGTATCAATAAACCATCAAATAGATAAATGTAACTGTTCCAAATCATGGTATTTTAGTTTACCGATTCACATTTGTCAATATGTTGACTACAATTCGTTAATGAAGCAAATGTAACAACAAACGCGCACACAGAACTATTCACTTAAATAGACTAACACGAATATATGTAGGTTAAAGTATTTGAGTTCAGGCTTCACTTTTTGATGTAATCCAATGAAGTGTTGATCCTTCTCAGTGCTTAGCCATTACACATGATGCTAAAACAATCAACAGTACCTAAATGTGAACAAAGAAAGAAATGAGAGGAGAATAAATAGAGTAATTGGGAACTATGATAGCTCCAGTCTAGTGAGCACGATTATGTAATACAATGATTAAATTACATGTTCTGTAATAAGTATTTGGTGCGAATAATTTGACACATTAATACAATTCAACAATTGAGCGATGCTTTACTTATGTGTAGTAGGTGCTATATATAAAGTGATATTTCAACAGAAAGCAAAATCATTAGTACATTAACATACAGTTCGAGGCAGTTACGCACAAGTGGTACAGCCGAAATCGATAATACATGGAATATTTTTTTATAAATAATCACTTTACTTGATGTCTACCTATCTATACTCAGTATCCAATCACCGGACACCAAACAGAGATTCATCGATTCTCCGAACTAATTCTTTCATTTTAATATCCTATCATCAATTAACCTACACTCATGATCTATTACAAACCATGGAGTACTTAACAGTTTTTGTATACAAGTGTGATACACATCAGATGTGTGCAACCACAGCCGTGGTAGCCAGTTAGTCAACTCAGCCTATCTTTGGCGGCATCAAAACTTATATTATTCAAACTCATTCATCATACACATAGTTAATAAAATTAATAGTCTAACTAACCTGCCTCAATTTTGAGCTTGCATTCGATCTACTAATGGTTTCGTATGTTTTATTCGATTGATTTATTGCTAATTTATCAATAAATGTGTTATGGGGGTTAACCATCATTGATGAAACGGTCTCGTATATACAATGGTACACTATGCATTGAATGTTGTTTGGCTATGCGGTTGGGTTTCAAAGATATAAAATGAAATATTTGAGATAAAATTTGACTTTGGTTGTTGACTCAGTAATCTTCTGTTCGTCTATTCGACTTGAGACTAGCAGGATCACAACAAATTCATGGTCACCAATCAATCACTGATGTTATTTTGTAGTGAAGACACTCTTCGGTGTATACTCATATCTAAATATATCGCATTCAATTAAATAGAAATTAATTACTCACGAGTGACTAGCTTCAATAGAAATTCTTGAGGTTCTATTTGGAAAATGTATCAACAAATCAGCTTGGTGATAGTTATTTAACAATAAGATTTGATAAGAGTCACTGATATAACTCGTGTTTACTATCGATGAACTGAGATTCAATTCAAAACAGATGTCATATCAGATATGTATAGAGTTAATGGAACTCAATGTGGAATAAAGAATACGAGGTAAGATGTTGATGTTGTGAATAACCTAGTGAAGCTTGTAATCAGTCTGTCCATCAATGGCTAAATAATCTGTTAATATTAATGGGTGAGTGACTATAGATACATTTCAAGAATTCATTTGATAGTAATCTATCAATAACGTTCCATCTTCGTGTTACAGTTTTTTCACTGCATGTAGTTGTTAGTTCGTGTCATTAACTCATTATTATGAGTATTATCCATGTCGTTAGTCAATGAAATATACAATTCATTGGAAATAATTAATAAATAATTTAAAAGTGTGGAAAAGTGGTGTGGGGGTGGGGTTCGGAATATTGAAATATGCCCTACTCCATTCACGTATACTTCATTTATTGGCATTAATTTTTCGTCTGTCACATAATTATCACGCAAAAGAAGGCATACGTTCCACTGAACACTTACAATTATCATAAGGGCAGCATATAAAACACTATCAGTATCTCCTGAATTGATAGAAACATAATCGGTAGCCAACGATGATGTGACCTTGAATAATAGGAAAAAATGTTACAGAGATGCAAATTAATTCAACGTGACCGTCAGCTCCTAATAATCCGTATCCGAGAATATATATTTGTTAAACCTTATGCAAATATACACTCGTGATCAAATTAGATGATTGTTTAGGTGAATTGCATATCAATAAAACAGATTCGGAAATGTTTACATTATTATTTTAGGACTAAAACGGATAAATGAAGTTCTGATCAGTAAAATGTGCTTGCAATTACTATTGTTAGTTTATAATTTATTCAGGTCACGACTATACTCGTATTAGATTGAATATAGTAAACATAGTTTTGTTAACCTCTAAGTGTCAATTGTTTCATAAGCATGACGTTGATCAGTAGATGAAAAGAGTGTGTTGAAATGAAGCTTAACCAAGTCAGACGTGAAACAGGTAGTTCACTCTACGTTTGAATGTCTTAGGATAGAACCTTGATGTGAACATAGTTGTATTTTAATGAGTTTCATACTAAGATGAAACAGTTGGCATATTACCTGTTACTTTGAATGTTAACTAAACCAAGTCAACTGATGACATTAAATCTAAATTCAACACATCTGAGTAGTAATATAAAAAGGGACTCTTAATGTTCGAATGCTATTAGTGTATGAATCTATTTAGGACAAGTTCATGTTAGCATATTACGTAGATCGTAAGTTTCTTGCTGATCATCGCCAATCATAAAATATCAAATAAAATACAATTGGGTACTTTATCATTTAGCCACAATGTAACGTTATCAATCGAATTTGATAAACCCTACAAAATCTGTTTCCATTAACTATCTGATTATTGTGAACTGACCAGCATCCGTCGTTGCTTCAATGATAAATAATATGAGTTCAGTAAGTAAAAAAACATTCCATTGGTGAAACAGTCTAAGTCGCATCACATTTAAAATCATCTTGAATATTGATATTAAACAGTGAGTACACAATCAGTCAAATATCAGTCAAAACGAATTCTAAACAACTTACTAATGTAGGTGTTGTTTTTACACGATAATTAATATAACAACGCAGATGGTAATTGCTGGGTACTGCTGAGTAGTTTAACACAGAAACGAAACAGCTGTCCAACACTACTCGGTTTTCAGTGTTACTTCACCAACATCAACTTATGACGTATTCGGTCAATCAGTCGTTAGACCGATGTGCAGACACTCAACGGTTGATATGTTTAAATTCATTCAATTTACAATGTGTTTGCTCGGCGTCATCAGTTTCTATGGGTGGGTGAAATCCTTGAACCCGCTATTGTGGGGTAAGCCAGAAAAATCAACCAAGGATTATTAAATTTCATTCAAGGTTAGAATACTTGCTTCGCAGGATTCTTAACTAAATGTTAGTAGAACCATGCTGTGTTGACAGCCAATATGCATAAACCTGTGCTTATGACCTCATTCTACTTAACCACATCTTATTTTCACTGTGGAACTGTTTCAAGACTTGTCACCGAAAATTTTTTCAAATTACAGATCAGTGACTTAACATTATGAATGAGCCAACATTCATTGTGACGAAGGGGTATTTCTCAAGTTACTATTAAAGATGTTTTTCTTGCAATCGAGCTCTTAGCTAGCCTTCGGGTAGAGAATAATGAACATCATTGAAGAAACTGTCAAGGTACTGGCTTTCTTAATAGTTTGAAATATAACTGTTAGTACAGAAATCAAGTTAATTAATACACTGTAAACGTCTCTTTCATCTTCTATATCTGTCACCAGTGTGCCAATTGGCTATGTATGAGGATCAACTAATCAAATGTGCAACTATAAAAAGGTTTACTTACCTAAATTGATGTTTACTCAGAGTGATCGAGTAAAGTTCTAAAAATCTGTGACGGATTTATTGAATTGTTCGCTTAATTCATGTGACTTCCCAGAAACAGTCGAATCGGTATATATGCATGAATGTAGAGAATTCAGTGATTCTTAATCTACTTCCTGTTATTGTTTAATTAAAGTTGTTTTATGATGTTGATATGATGTGAACTATTGAGATAGTTACCTTGATCTGAAACAATACCGGTAAACCCAAACACTAAGGCCGTTGTTCCATGCTTACATATTTGCTTCATGATTTCTGGTCCCCAAACTGCATAAAAGAACACAAGATAAAGGAGCCAACAAACGACCCGTCCTATTATATTTCATTCATTCGTTTATCTACACTAAACTTGACCACACATTTGACAAATGAGAAGAAGAATAACATTTATACAAATTGGAAGAGATTGATGAATATGAAATGGACGAACAAACACACAGTTAATCAGTTATTATTGCCGAATCAATAATAACATGATAACAGTCTGTGAGTTTAGTGGGAGATTATGGCGAAGGTAACTTGTACTCGCAATATATGGAATAGTCATGTAAACGACAGTACAAAAGTTACTTGTTCTACTTGAATCATCTTATATTACAGATAGAAAGCATTGATTTATCAGTGATGTAATGCTCATTTCATCATATACACATATGTATAGTTTGATAAGAATAAATAGATTATAAAGATTCAACCTACGAACTATTGAAATGATATTATTAATTAATGTTGTTGTATCCACTGTCCTTTTACTATAAAACGTTGTTTTAATATACGACACTAATGTGCTGTTTAAAATAGTTTTGATTGTATCAGAACTCCATGCAAATATCCCACCAGCAATAGCAATAGCAATTGATATTACCTGTGTAATAAAAGTAGGGAAGATAAATAGATTATAATTGAGTTAGGATGGCTGTAGAGATTGATATATTTATTTGATTAAACACTTCACAGATTAATGTTGATGGGGTAGCACTGAAGAACAGACGGCACTAAACAGCTTTTTTGTTGTAGTATGGAACTCTTTAGAAGTGCGCACTCTATATCCCACCACGATGACATCAGATTGGTGAACACTCTAGGGAGAAATGGTGATTGGTGCAGTATAGAATTGTCGGGAGTGAGACAGTTATCACCGAAGACAATAGATATTGTTGCGTTGTATATTACAAATTGATGGAAGTGGGAATTCTACCATTAAATATTGGCCTGCCTAGTGATGCAGATAGTCGGATTCTCGCCAACCTGAACTTCTTGGGATGGAATCTGTGTACGCACAACTGTGGGGTTCCATACTCGGACTATATGTTTTGTAGTTATGATATATACTACTGACTACATAAAACAGTAGGAATAATGGTATAGTATGAAGTTTGAGAGTAATGGTTTCGCTATGATTGCCCAAATTAACATTCATAAGTTTCAGTATACCAGACTTAGTTCACATCAACTGGCTTCCAGCATCATCCACATTAGTGAGGATATGTAGTACGTGGTAGACTCATCATCTAGAACTTACGAAGCTTATTGAACAGGAGCGTTAAATATCATTTTTCTAGTAAAGTGCAGGATAATAATGAATTCTGAACACATTTTGGATGGTATATTCATTGATTAAAGTTGCAACTAGGAAAAATTCATTGTAATGAATTGCAATGAAAGGCATTCAGGAATCCAGTACTCTTTAGTTCAGCTGATGCTTCTATTCATTAAATACTCAGCTATTATCAGGTAGTTAGTACATAAATACAATCCAGACACTGTCAAGTCAATACACCGTAATGGTTTAAAAATATGCAGAATATCCAAAATCTAATTATATACTTGCAATACGCATATTTACCTGTGAGTTTGTTCGTTTGTTTATTCACTACTCTAACGTTTTCCTACAGGAAGATCCTGGCTATTTGACAATTTTTCATGTATTTTTGAGATAATTAGAACTCATTTAAGGCAGGATCTAGAAGTTATCAATTCAACATACACTTTAGTCTTTAAGCATGTTAATTCGCTATCGAAATGTACTGGGTTGTAAGTGATTAAATTCTACTTCAAGCCATGTTTAAATTACTTGGAACCACACCATGTTAAACTAAATACTTCAATATATTTATACAACTTTGTAAGCTGCCACAGTTTCTTGTTATCTGACACACCTGTAGTCTGACCGGACACCTTGACTTGAGAATTCACCTACTTGACAACAAATATATCGCAAACATTTTGTAATCATTTGAAATTATTAACAGACAAATAATACCGTTATTGTTACGATTAGCAGAAGCAATCGCTATCAACGGCTTTTAACGTAGTTTATATGCAGAGAAGAATATCGTAATAAGTCATTGGTCATCTTCTCATAATGTCACTATGATGTTTGCAAGGTGAATTAATTTTTCCTTCACAATTGTGTAACTGTGTAATCGTCTGTTTTAATTGGTATTTGCGATTATGTAACACAATCCTTCTTGTTTTCACTGTTGTCACATATTCTTCCCCGTCACCCCAACCATTTATATTAACTATATTCTCATATATTTACTCATTAAATCATAACACATATATTTACATTAAATCGAACTCTTTTAATAAGCATGTCTTTTACTTTATTCCAACTATTATGATTTCGATATTAATTACAACTATTCAATTCAACTAATGGAGTTCAACCATATCAAATGTAAAGCAGTTACTTTCTAATGGCACTGGGTTTAGGTAACATAAATATGTTGTGAACTATCTTAGTTAGCAAAATCAATCATCAGCTCACTGGTCTAACGGTTAAACGTTTGCCACAAAGTCTAAAGGTATTGGCTTCAACATCCTGATAGGATTTTTGCAGTGTACTCCTAGGAAATCCTTTACTAGAATAAAGTTGATGTTCAGTCATTACTAGTTTCTCAATGGTGTGTTAACTCAAACCAATTCATGCTATCAAATACAACTTAATCCCAACAGATAACGATATTAAACATTCAACTTTATTATTTTATGCAACTGTAGAATAGTTACAGTTGATAAGAAGCCTTAAATTGCAATGAATTCATTTTATTCTTCAACACTTCTTTGTTCTTTTGTGTTATTTACACTCTAGTTACTTAATGATACACCGACAATCCAAGGTTCATGTAATTGTGTTGCTCATTGTGTTCATTTTATATTTGAGATTATTAAGAGATTTCTATTGTTATAGATAGTGTGTATATGATAGACGGAACTAAGATTATTCTATCTCAAATAGTCAAGATATCCAGTTGGCGTTTAATACCGTCTCCTGCTTGTAATAGAAGCTAAGAGAATTTGAGCTAGTAATCTGAGTTTATGTTTTCAAAAGAAAAGTGTAACACATATGTGCTTTCGATTGAATAGTTAATTGGAACAGTTCTTCAAGCCATTTGTTATTTAATTTTACTTCACTTCACTTATTTCTCTTCTATATGCTCGATTTGTTTTCATTCTTATCAATTTTAACGCCCATCACTATCTTGTTGTTTGTTTTTGTCACAAACTGATCTCAGTCGGATATCACTGATAACTAGAGAACACTGTTAAACAACAATTTAAACTTAGTACTGGACTCTTAGGCAGGATAAATCTATGATTGCGCTAAGAAATGGAACCCAAAACAAAGCACAAACCTCTTCAAAACCACTTCAGTATGATTATTACTATTACTGTTACACTAGTACTGCACTTAACAGGCAAAATTATTTCACATTTGAACTACTTTATGTGGTAATATGTTTATGTACGTTATCACTACATCAAAAATCCCATACTAAAATATGTATTTATGCTGTTGTAAATCCCATCTGTTATATTAGGGTAAAGAATCCAATATCTTAATCTATCGAGTATGTACTTTGGTATACCTTGACAATCAATGCCGAGTAAGATCAGTAACTGTAGTACTTGATTCGGTTAAATTGTAAGTTCTTGTCTGACTCCAACGAATGTTATGCGTTTTCCTCTTTGAATCATTGCAGTAACGTTATGATCCTACTAGTCCGAACACTGTTCACGACTTCCCTAATACAGCCTTCATTGTATTTTGCATTTGATGTTACTAATTGGTTCAGTATAATTAAAGTTTTACTCAATAAATTTCTTAGCTATAACACTCAGTCGATGATGTTTGTTCCATGTATGCATACTTCTGCGGTGAGGGGTGGAAAGGCTGTGGTCACTCACACATTGTGTCAACCATTTAACATCTGGTCGTAGTGATAAGAAAAGTAATACTATCTTGGTTATCCTCCACCCCACTCGGTAACTGCAAGGTTATTCACTATCACGACTCCTACTGCCAATTTCATTATTTACTTCTAATGACTGTTTATGTAATCCATCGATTTCACTGTCATCATACACTCATAAATTGTCGTGATCGGTTTGAGAATTTCAATATATGCATATAAATAGTGCTGACTATTTTAGAATGAAGCCTGATGTGGTTCTAATTGTAGTTAATATTAATAACTAGTACTTATGTTGTTCTAATTATATTTAGACCTATGTGATATACTACCTAGTTGACAGTGGATTTGTGTGAATACTTATAGCTTCTAATCCAATACAATTGTAATATGAATTTGATATTACGAATTGGTCTTGGTTAGGCAATTGCTAGAGACCAGAAATCATTGAACTGCTGTTTCATTCAAGCATCGGATTCAACAGTAGTGCACATCCACAACTGCACTAGAAGATCGAACCCAGAAATTATGATCAATTCTGAACCATTGGACCACTAAGTCAACTAAATTCCAACAATTGACATTACTGACTCAGTCAACAATTTTCATACTATATTTATAACCAATACACTCTATTGTTCATCATAACTGCTATTCAGATTAGTTAACTAGAGGAATATATACATCTAGTAAAAGAAGAAAACATGAATTAACCTAATCAGTCAAATGGTTGCATTTGCATTTATTACTTTCTATTCTACTTAATAGTTATAATAAGAAAACTTAATTAATTTCATTAAATATTTAGAGTGCACACTGCTGGGGAGTTTCGTACTACAATAAAACGTCTGATCACTGCTCTCCACTTGCCAATGCTACCATACTACCATCGATCTGTGACAGATTCAATCAGTTAAACAAAATCATTATTACATTCATTAGAATAGAATATGAAATGAAATGTACTTACTAAAACAGAACTATTGCATATGGTCAAAATGCGCTCAACTACAGGCAGTGTAAAATGTGATTTAATTGATTCTAACACTTTCATACACTATATGAGGTCATGGCAACAAAAAGTAAAACAATAGTCAACATATAGGTGGATATTATGGAAACAATACAGTTGCATAAACATCAAGTGAATGCAGTGAAGACTTTAAATGGAGGTTAGGGTGGAGTGCTGGGGTGCGGGGTAGTGGGAGTTGCTAGAGTTGTGGGACTAAGTAAGTATTTCTAATAATGATAACAGGCCAATAAGTAACAATACATATGCATACTTATTAATTATTAGTATTACAGTAAGTTCGATTTTATACTTTGAATTAAAATTAATTCAATTTCCTAAAGATGTTTGGACTGATTACCTTCAACAATAAAAGGAAGAATTAGTGTTTGTTATAAGGAAGTTGAGTGAAAATCTTGAAATTTCGGTGATATCAGTTCAAGTCCTCCATATTACAGATACGCTTTGTTGACTAGTGCTAACTAACACGAAATGAAGATTAAGCAAATTCTCTGTCAACTACTTTCAATCACCATCACATTGAATGGTACTGAAAAAAATGGAATGTTGGTTTGCTTATTGGTTAAAGTGAGGTGAAGTATATTTGGTAAAATTTGATCAAAATGAATTGAATAGACAAATAGGACGTTGTTCACTATCAAATGATCGATCAAATCCTAATCGTCCTATTCGTTGCTAATCAGTATGGAAATGTTACAATTTCACATATACTCTCGTAGAAAAATGACATTAGATTTCAAACTAAGATCGTAACATGAGAATTTTTATATATAAAGAAATTCTACGACTTTCTAGCGTTAAATCCCGTAACTCCAATCCACGCAGATAGCATGATATCTTCAGACTATTGTCATATTCATTGACTCAAGTTATGATGGAGCGACCATGTAATGCCAGTAGTAGGTAACTGTCATAATGTAAATCTCCACAAATCGTAAAATGTCACTAAGATATCATGAATAATTTTCAGAGCTCTTCACAATTATATTATGGGAAATGTCAATCAATTGCAAAGTACGCATGATTAAACTTAGATTGTGGTCAACTTTCCGGACACATGTTTCGTTCTTGCTTAATTGATGAATTCAATGGTGGTTGACATAAATGGACTGACTCAGAGTAGTGATAATAAGCATTAACATTGTGATGTAGAATACATACAGCTAACAAGTCATAATTAAGGTTAAACTCACTTCTTGCATTTTTCTCGTTAGTCACAAATCAACTTTATTTATACTTGCCAACTACCACTACATTAAGCTAATCCGTTCAACATGTGCATATCTCAACAGTGACTGATTAACTACAGTTTATGACAACATTGACAAGAGAATGTAATTACTTTTATATTACAAAAATTGCATGACTTTTCATAGCTAGTGATAATTTACTCGACTGTAGTCTCTTAAGTATACATTGAGTATAACAGTAAATCATGTTTACTTAGTTTTACAATAAAATAAGTAATATGTTAATAATATAATCAAAATGCTGAAAAGAAGAATAAACTATAAATTCTCACTTGCATATTTGCACGGAATGTGAATCGTTATGGAAACTCTTCGTTAAAATAATCTATTCTGTTGATTGATTGTGAACATACAATGCACTCACATACACACCCACACACACACACAGTACATACACACAGAGATAAAGAGTGATTATTTAGAAATTCACCAAAACACTAAACAAACAAGATAAGTACCATACTTTGTTTACTATTTAGAGAAAAACAAATACGTTACTGTTATTTAAGGTTAAATGAAACAGTCAAATTAAGACTAAACAGTAATGGATAACACTTGGATTACACAATAGATTTTTTGTATAAACAACACTTTTTCACACACCCCTCCCAACAATTTTCTGGTTTACTTCTCCCTCCCCCTGTCTCAATTAGTCCAGTGAGAAGTTAACATTATTCGAATTCACTTCACTAGTTCTAGGAAGGTATATGAATTGTTTATTCCTGTAACACATTATTCCTTTGCTTTCGACGAACAGTAAGTAATATAATCATGGAAGCAATATTATGGGATTCAGTTAACAGGCGGTTGCGTCTATTGATAGCTTATTCTAAAGCAAGTTAACGTTGATTACTTAATCTTCATTGTGCTTGTCTTCTGGTGATCAATATATAAAATTATGCTTATAGTAGATTGGTTCATGAGTAAACAAAATGTTGCATTGTATTAAAATATTACAAAAGTATACATTTCATACCTTTCCATTAGGCAAACATTTTAGCACTTTAAATCACATTACGTCATATTAACTAATCAATCAACCAGTCAATCCCTGTTACCCCATGTGGAGCATACGCTGACAACCAGCCTTCTACAACCAACTTTGTTCTCAGCTCTCCTTTCCAGCTCCTCCTCTTAAGTGCTCTTCATTATCTTTATGTCTATCTCCAACTCCCAAAGTGATGTGTTTTTGGGTCCTCTTCTTTTCTTTCGGCCTTCAGGAGTCCTTGTTACTGCTTACCTTGTGATGCAGTTCCGAGTTATCTTACGTAGACAGTTGTTTATAAATACTTGTCTATTTTATTTGATGCATTCCGAAGCTCTACGTGCACGTCTTACCTCTATACAACAGAACTGTCTTCACATTTGTATTGAAAATCCTGACTTTAACGTTGACTAACAGTTGGTTTGAGTTCCAGATGTCTTCAGTTGTAGAAATGACGCCCGTGCCTTTCCAATTCGAGCCTCAACATCTGCATCAGAATTCACCTCCTTATCGATGATGCTGCAACCCAAGTATGTAAAAGTTTCTACGTATTTCAGAATTTCATCGTCCAGTCAAGTGAAATCGGGTTAGTGTTTGTTGTTTTGTGTTGAAGGGTTTTGCTTTTCCCTTTGTGCATCTTGAAGCCTACTGTTGTCGAGGCTACTGCTACCATGCTTGTCTTTATCTGTATTTGATGCTGTGTGAAATAGAAGAGCCAGGCTGGTCGTCTGCCAAGTCCTAGTCATCTGGTTACATCAATGTTGTCCACTGTATTCCGAGAGTGTTTTGAGATGTTACAGTTTTCATGCACCAGTTAGCCGCCATAATGTCGTAGAAGGCTCCATAATATTCTCCTATCCATGTTGTCATATGCTTTTTCGTTGTCGAGAAAGTTGATGTAAAGTGGTGAATTCCATTCAATTGATTGATCAATAATGAAATGTAGAGTAGCCATTTGGTCTATACACAATCGGTCTTTAAAAAATCTGGCATGTTGTTCTTGAAGTTAAGCGTCGACTGGATTTATGTTTTGTTCAATAACACTCTGTTGAATACTTTTCCCGGCATTGATAGAAGAGTAATGCTTATTCAGTTCTTGCAGTTGATAAGATCTTCTTTCTTTGGTATCTTGATGAGGTACTCTTCTTTTCAGTCTGCTGGCATTTGTTCTTCCTCCCAAATTTTCCTGAAGAGAATATGAAGCATCTTTGCAGTTGCTTCTATATCTATCTTCAGTGCATCGCTCAGCTGGTATGTGGTCTGGTCTTTCTGACTTGCCACTCTTGATTTGTCGAATGACCATTTTGATTTCTTTGACTGTTGGTGTATCGCTGTTTATAGGGAGATCCGTGACGGCTGCTTCGATGACTGGTGGATTCAGTGGGGCTGCTCTAGGAACAATGAAACATCTAATTTTTGCCCTCTGGTTTTCAGTTATTTTCTAGATAATATTATTCATAGCGTGAACCACTTTAAATTGATTGATCATTCTAAAAATTGTCGTGAAGTACACATAAATCTATAAGCAACGGTTCAAATGCATCTTATTTAATGGGTGTCCGGACACAATACACTCTTAGTAAATTACCTAGTCCTGTGGAGGTTATTTTAATAGGCACTAACAATCAGTTGAGCCAATCCATAATTCGAAAATAAGGAAAACATGGTGAGATTTAAGAAGAGAATTCATCTCTTGTCCAGACAAAGTGCATAGAATCAGTCTAATTGAAAACAATTTCGTCAACTGAAATAGTGATCATTCTCATCGTGTTCCTGAATCGCACATTGTACATTCACTATTGAACTAATTTATTCAGGTTGATATTCTCCTAGGATATTGTATGGTGGAGTCGGATCAATTTGGTGATTCATCCTGTCAATTAATAACTTCTAACCAGTATGGATCTCTGACACGAGTCAGCAGATTTTCAGTCCTCCATTGTCGAACAAATTTTGTGTCAATATCAAGTCACTTGGTCCGGTGACTGACACTCGTTCAAATTTGCTGAGTCAACTGGTAGCAATCTTTTACATTTAGCATTTCAAACTGATGATATAAGGTGTATAAACAAACTTACGTGTATATGATTTACCACCATAAGTATCATTTCGCCAGAAATTGGTTGACTTCGTGAAATCTTCTCCACCATCCACACCACAACATTTAAGCTGTAAAATCAAATATTTTATTGCTTGTAGGAGGGTAAACGAAATATATATGTATATATATTACCTGCCTGACACTACATGCAAAGAAGTTCTATAATTCTACATTGACTTCACAGACATATTTTAGTAATGAAAGTTGTTCATGGATTCTCGTATGTGTGACTACATCACATATGGAAAGTATGTTATTCACGTTTAAAAGAGCTTCATTATTTTAAATTTGCCTGCTAAGTGAGGAGCTATTCACTTACCGTGTATACCTTTATAATTGTAAAGTCTGAGAAGGATTTATAGTCACATCAATAGTTTTCGAATTACTGGATCATAGATTTAGACAACGTTTCATCCACTTTCTGTTCAATCTGCTGGATAATATCCTCTTCCATAACATAATTGCAATGATATGGGTCTTATTATAATGATGGTAATTTTAATTTATTGCATAAACTTAGGTTGGTAAACTATTTGAAGGGTTATAGATATCTTCAGATATTTGACCATAGAAATCTTTGTAGCGTCTCTTGTATATCAAAGAACAGCAGAATGAGTAATATGGAGGTTAGGCAAAAGGTTATTAGGAATTATGGTAAATCAGTCGATGAGGTCATTAAGCTTCATCGACGGAGATCGCTAGGACATGTGTTGTGCATGCCAGATTACTGCCTGCCTCGTCGCGTGATGTTGGCTTTAGTTGAAGTAAGATGGAACAAAGGTAGGGGCGACCAAACCAAATCATATTATCAATCCATGAAATCCTTGACTGTTGGTCTAAGCCATGTTGGTATATGCAGATAACCTGGTTGGAGTCCACGTGATAGTAGCAATAAATGGTAGTAGACACTTGGTGACATGGCTCAGAATCGGTCACAGTGGAACAAGTGTATGTATTCTTTAATTTCATTTAATCTTGAATCATATTATTAGTTTCTACACATCTTCACTTCACTCTCCCTTCTTCTATTCTGCTATCTTGTTATTTTATCTAATAAGCTACTAAATTTCCTTAGACAGGGACATGTCTAACGTGATTGAAGGTATAAGGAAGGGATTGAGTGTTTTTTGATTGCTATGATTAGATCCCTATTAATAGGGAAATGCATATACACACTACGTGAAATCGCAAACACACCTGCAAACAACAATAACACTCGATATATACGTACTTACCGGAGTTAGGATTACACCGATCACCAGGCTGTGTAAATTATTCACTGCCATTGAATGATAATTGCTTACACTCGTCTGGAATAGTTCAGTTGCTTTATTTCCAATTTGAGTATTCAGAATTGATAAAATAGCGATTGACATTAATGAAAAATTTTTCTAGTGGGTTCGATAGTGTTCAGTATAATCCATTTCAGCAACAAGTTAAGAAAATATTTAGCTTACCATAAAATACATTAAATCTCAGTTATGTAATTATTCATTGTGTCAAGAAAACCTAATTATTAACTGAATTCTAGATTTTTTTAATCATGTATAGTAGTTGAATACTGAATACAATCAGAATATATTTTCGTGTGGTTGCCGGAGATCTAACAGTAATCGGCGCTTCTTGTATGATTATCGATGCAGTTATTAGTTTGAATACTCGACCAATCATATTAAGAAGTAATTGAAATAAGTTGGCCTCTGTGAATATCATGGAAATTTCTAACTCCAATCATCTGTATCACATTATCAATGCTCCTTCAATTACTAGGGTAGATAAAGTGACTTTTCAACCAATATCTTCATATTCTCATCTTCAGTCACCCAGTCAAAGTAAGATTTCATTTCTCGTTGTGTGTCACAAGATTATAGCAAAATTTATCTCTATTTGTTTTGTAAATAACATTAAAATACTTTTCAATTTTACTTCTAAATGTGGAATTCAGTTGTGATTGATTCCAGTTGTCGAAACGGTACTCAGACCAATTCCTTCTTCTATCCTCTCCATTATTCCGCACACACATACACCTAAGCACGTATTATTAACTGGCAAATTAGTTTAATCCACCATAATATTAAATAGGTAATTCTGTTCCTAATTTATATCAGCATATAAAGTGCAGAAAATGTTTTGCTACATATATTGAGTTTCTTTCATGTAGTACTGAATAGCCTCCTCGTTTTATCTTGTACGACTGCTGACTCACTCACCTACGTAAAACGGATTTTTAGACATTATCATCTTCTGATGAGAAGTGCAGCTATCAATTAGTCATGTAATAATGACAAAGGGAGATGGAAATTATTTCGACAATGCACTTATTCTCTTCACTAAATATATTTACAGGTAATCATTTCACCTACTGATATAGACAATCAGTAGTAAAAAAGTACCGAAACATTTTCAGCCGTTATTCTGATTTCTCACTGGTCATATATTATCAGTCATAAATATCCAATTAATATTTATACCTCGGCTTTACGCTCATACTGTATTTACAGTTTCTTTTCATCTAAGTACAAAGAATTCATACTACAACAATCAGTACCTAATTTCAATTCACTTACAGTATCCTTATCATCAGTTTGGCGATTTAGTTTGCTCACTATCATTCATCGAATCACGAACGAGAGGTAGACTCATGGTATCTAGTTTGTAATAAGTAAGTGAATAGCACTAAAATCATTCAGGCAACGAGTATGACTCAAAGCATCGCATCATGGAATGTTTTATTAGTTAGAGAATTCGGTTGGTTGCCTGTTTTAATCGCCTCCCGTGTCCTTTAGTTTGTGAGTTGAGATAGTAATATCGTTAGCCTGGATACAAATACCATGAAGCGAAATCACGTTTACATAACTCTGTTAGTGACAAATAAGTAATTCAAAAGTCGCACTGCTATCTCGATTTGTTTCACTGGATTCCAGACAGTAAATATTTTGCAATGCGACCAGTTACTACTACTGGATTTTTATTTTTGCCGAACTAAATAGAATGTCGTCGGATTAGTCTTAAAAAGAATTCTAGTGACGGAAAAGACACTGTTTCATTTTGATTAGCGAATTTCTTTGTAATAAAGTTCTATGAACCGTGCCTATTGCCTTCAAGCCTAATCGTTAAACGACTGAACCGGCATCCAACAATTAAAAGTTTGAACTTAGTCAAATTGTGTATATTTAGTTGATATCATTCACTGCTATCAGTGGATAACTTTTTCACTCCCGATATGGTTGAACACTACTGGTTAAACCTCATGAGGTCTACGGAAATTATCTTCAGACGTTAGTCATTAGTGAGATGATGTTTGTTGTCAAGATTGTTGAATTTGAATTCGTGATGCCAAATTCGGCAGTATTCAAAACACTCGACTGGAATAAACCTATGACTTTTTATATCAATATTCAGTGTAAAATCAGTTTGTTAATCAGAACACTTGATAATTCATTTTAAAAATAGTAAATCAAGACAACTTAATTCATCTTTACGAGAGAAGTACACACTAAATGTGACCAGAAAGGCGAGTGCTAAAATTCCAACTAGAATCGCATACTAGACGTCAGCAAATATAAACAAGACAATTAGTTAACGTAGAATGATATTGTAAATAATCAAAAAATGACAAATAATCAATGTTGTAATATTCACTACTTATATGTAGTAATTCAGTAGTTTGCAGTCAAATTTGTAATATTCCCATACATGTATGACCGTTATTCCTACAATGTTTCATCAACTAGCGTCAACTAGTTGTTACTGATTAATTAGTTCCTATGCTTGCGATATGCAATAAAAGAGACAGGATGATCTAATTTAGCTTGTTAATCTAATTTAACTGAAGTTTTTTTTCGATCCATTATGTACCAGCATGTATCATACTGGTCAGTGATATGTACATCTGTATAACGTAGAAACTGATACATGTATGTATTGGTATAAGTTGCAACATTTTAGTAGCTTAGAAATAATAACACTAAATTAGTAGAAGCAGTAGTTACTTAAATGATATTACTAATAAACGGAAGAGTGGATATATACATTATAGTCTAGGGAGACAGAATTAACCGATGGAAAGAATTTTTAAATTCATTATTGAATGGAGTATAAGGAGTAAATACACCTTCTCTATATTACCCAGAGTCCATAACCACCGGTTACAGTATTTACATGAGCCCTTACCAACAAAGCTCAGACTCGACATCAGTTATCATGGTCAGTGAATCATCTACGGTGTATACTTCATCAATTCTAAAAATAACATAGTTGAATCAACTTAATAACGACTGAAGTGTATTCCATCACATTTCATTCTCAAACATCTAACTACTTTGATTGTAAGTCACTTATAAGATGTGTACATTTTACTGATTCAACTAATCAAGTTTCTATTATAATTAAGTAATAAAAATGAGTTACATTTGATATTCATAAAGATCAATTACACTCAACTGCTGAATAAAGAATGAAAAAATGGAATGCGTTTTTTCTAGACACACCGAAACATTCTTCTACTCCATTGAAGCAGGTGACAATGAATTTTGATTGGCAATTAGATTGTATCAATCAGCAGTAATAATAAGTAGATTTATTCATAAGGTGTTGAATGTTCGCTAAGTGTATTGTTTCTGGTTATATATGGGCGAGATAACTGAATTGTTCCTTTGGTTGTTACACTATACGATAAATACATCTAGTCTTAGTTAATCCATAATCTTTACTGCGGCACAAATCTAACTGATTGGAGTGAGACAGTTGTCACAGATGGTAATTTATAATAGTCGTGCCATATCACAGATCATTGGACACGGGCTGAATCTTGTAGATTGTTAAGTATTTGCAGTGAGATGTCAAGATTCTGAGTTAGATTTTATCTTGGAGTCGTAAACGTGCTACTCTGTGGAGCTCCATACTAGGACGTCACAGCTGTCTATTCCTGTTTGGTTTTCATTAGTACCCAACCAATATCGATCTGTGTTGAACACAAGTAACTAAATTTAATAGAAAAACAAAACTATCACTTTTACTTACAATATAAAGTAATATCTTCATATTGCAACAAGCACCACAATAGCCAAACAATGAAATACCTGCACAAACACAGCCAAGTATAAAGACTGCCATACCAACTGGTGCTAGAATAGAATAATAACAACGAATCCTATAAAACATTGTTTCCATGAGTAAACAAAAGTATCATTCTTACTATTATCGTCTGCAATACATAAGTCAATGATTGTAAGTAAGTTAAAATAATTCATTTGTCAATCAAATTAAAAATCTCTCACCATTTAATTTTTTGGATAGTAAATGAAATGTCCAAGTTGCGTAACAAAAATTCCAGCTTCACTCACATACGATACAATCAGTAAGAGCGAATGCGGTTGTTTTGATTCGGTAATCTACAATCATTTGAATGACAATCTAAGACGGTATATCACACACTAAAGTTTTACCTGACTTAATTCATACTTTAGTGATTAGTAAGGAATGTTAGTAACAAATTAAACAAGTTTTATCTCAATTTCACTAATAGATGAATCAAAGAAATCAATGTAGGTTGAGAATATTCATGTTCGAATAACATTCATTGCTTTAACGAAATCGGAGTCAATCAGATTTTGATACTTTCTTGTTCTAACATAAATCGTATTCACTACGTAGATCAGTAACGACTAATTCAAATTATTAAACAATTTCTTGTTTATCAAAATAAGGACATTTGAACGAAGTATATATTCTTGTTGATCAATGCTCAACAGGTGGTTCTACAATTATCAGTTCAAAATTAATAATTACAAAACTAGCTACTTCTGAGATGAATCCACCATCCTTTAGATATCAATGACAATTAGATATAAATTCTTCCTATTCAATTAACGTGTAAAATACGAATGTTAATGATGTCATCATCATGTGGCTTGTTACACTTAGACGACAATTGAAATGAACATGATTATTAAGGAAATATGCATAGGTATGCGTATCTTTGTGTTTGGATGACATAAGAGATGGGAGCTGATGACATGAATACAAGTCTAAGAGCAAGTGTCTATAGTCAGAGATTGAATTCTACTTAAAATGAAATCGACTGAGTAAAACTTTGTGAAGTGGAGTCATTGAGTAATAATAATAATAATAATAATAATAATAATGCGGAAGAGAGAATCATAATAAGTTCATTTGTTTGATTTTTGAGAAAGGTTACGAAGTAAATAGGAGTTGGATGAGAAGATTGGGTTATATTCAAATTCACTGTGGAAGCTTGATTAATAGTAATAATAATAATAATAATAATAACAGTGATAATAGGATGAATTTTGTATATTCCCATTGATTTGTTATAGACTGAAGGTGGTCAGTCTCTCTTGCTGTATGTGCATTCTGAGCGAGTTGCCTCGATATAGCGATTATTCACAAGTATCACTTAGGTACATCCAGCCGATGAGTCCCAAATAGGAAGAAACGTGCTTCCTGGATTCCACTTGCCAGCTATCACTTCGGCTGTTTTAAGGGTCTTCAGTCTGGTTGGTCTTTATTCACATATCTCTATATTATTATTATTATTATTATTATTATTATTATTATTATTATTATTATTATTATTATTGTTAATCAAGTATACACATAGTGAATTTGAATAATACTAAATCTTCATTCAACATTATTTAACCAGTACATAAACACACTGAAATGTACTTGGTACATCTTTTAAAGTTTCTGATTAAACAGCGTTCGCCACCCTGGCTTATATTCCCCGATGGAATTGAGGGTGTTCACCACTGCGACGTCTCATACTAGAACGCAACATCTGTCTATTCTTCCCTGGTTTTCCGTGGTACCACACCAACATCAATCTGTGATGAATTCAGTTATCTAAGAAAAAGAATCCATTGTAATCGTCAAAGAGTGGTGTTGTTTAGGTATCACCAGATTTATTTCGTCCTTGTATAAGACTCTTCAGTTGTACGATACCTCATTTCCTTGTTAGGACTTAACTATCTTCAAAAAATCACCTCAATCTAGAAACACATTTATCTAGTAGTTTGTCATGCAGAAATAGTTGAGGTAGTTTAAAATATAAGTGAGTTCTCAGAATCTACGTTAAAATAGATAGTAGTATGCTGAAATATTGACTGATATCAGTAAATTTTAATGCTGACGGTGGCTACAATACGTCAGAAAAGAATATAGAATAAGGGATATGAGTGAAGCATTCTGTCAGTGTAATTCTCAATATTTCAGTGATAAACCGTGATCATGTGAGTTCAGTGATTTTGAGCGTTAGACAGCCACCAAACTACTGTGACGTATGTTGTTTACACATTTGTTCGAGAAATAACTACAGTGAAATATATAAACCAACAAATACTGATTCATTGGTCTGCAAAGTTAATCGTTGGTTGCCAGGATTGAAGATCCTGAGTTTGATCCCTGATACGACATTAGATGTTCATTGTTGAATGTCTTGAATTTGAGCGAAATTACTGTGCATTATATCTTGACTTTGAATGTTTGTATAAATAAGGTATATTCGTAATATAAAATGCAAACTACACAATGTATTTTATCATCAAACTCATCAATAGTAAAATGCGCTTAGATATTTTGAAAGAAACTATGACTTAAGATGCATCAGAAGCCCGTATTCACCACTTATTGACGTCTGTGATGAGTATTTCTTATACAATAACTTCATGTGTAATTTAGTTTAACAATTTCAAATCATACGGTGGGCGATGGTCACATTTTGATAGGATATTCTGTGTACGACAATGAACATGATGTAACAATATCTGCTCTGATATTTGACCTTGTTATGCCGGACTACAAAGAAGTGTAACAAACTTTCACAACTGTGTTTTAAGAACACTATTTCAATTATTTTAAGTCTGTGTCATGTAAACATTTTGTTTCGATTATTGTTACGTTCCTCTTAGCCTATCCTCCCGTTTAGCATAATTACTGTTATTATATTGTCTCTTGTAATGGACTACAGTTAATTAGTTGTGCACAAGTTGTTCCTATTCACTACCACTATTTCCTTTGTTCTGTATTCATGTTAATTTCCTGATTGGTTTGCTGTGCGGTCTGATTTTATGTATATATAAAGGAATGCTTGAAATATAATAGGACTCTGTCTGGTTAATCTATTGACTCGTATTCTTCTTATTTCGGCTTGGGACTCAGTGGGCATAGGGCAGACGCACAACTACCGACAAGGCATTAGTGATTGGCACTCGGTCACCTATCCCTAGATTTCCTCGCATTATAACAGACCTATTAAACTTTCTGTGCTGTAATAACCAAAAATACTCTAAGTAAACAATGATTTACAACGTAATTTGCTGTTCGTAAGGTTACGGTTAATAAAGAAGATCATTGAATCTCATTGAAAGTTAATAATGGTTAACTTCAATAAAAGTATGAAAATGAATTCGCAAATCAACAAATGGTTCGCATTAGTAAAATCGGCTATTACTTAAGTAAGCATCAGAAGGTTGATTTTACATTGCAATAAATGTAATCTTACTAATGTAGTAACTAGCCAAAAACATAAATGTAAAAATGATCATTTAAATAAACGTATGATGAGATATGACACAGAATATATAAGGGAAAGACAATAAGTCGGTTGGTGAGGTTGCCAGTCTTCATTGATCAATGTACACTGGACATACGTTATGTGAGTTAAACAACCGCCTACCCCAACTGGTAACGTACGGTGAAATAGAAATCGATAGAAAACTAATCTTGACGAGACTAACATGTAGCATTATTTTATGCAGTTATTTGATACTATTCTGAGTCATATTTTCAGATGCAGTTAATCGTTCGGAAGAGTAATACACTTGACATGACTGATAGTTGGAGAACTCTGGTGACATGGCACATGATCAGTAGCAATAATATAGGAAACTTTGTATTGGTTATGTATATTACAACTGAAATCGACAATCTCAAGTATCCACTATTTGGTGTCGAAGAAGAAGAGAAAGCTAAATTGACATCACATTGTTTTAAGAATACCTAGACCACCAGAGCTAAATGATGCGAGGTTATCAAAGAATCAAATTTGTTAACTATACTGTGAAATATCCGCAGTTTCATTGTGGAATATCATCCTGAGAGAAATAATACAGTGGAAGTGAAGTAAGTTATGAATACAATCATGTACACTTGAATTATTGACCATAGAACCTCATAGTAACGACAGTGCATTGTTCATTCAGTACAGCTGGTTTAATGGGCAACTAATACAGAGTTGTGATTAAAAAACAATTACAATCATTTTCATTATTAATTCTGAATGAAGTTAGCTAACAACAACAACAATAAAATCTAATCTAAATTTCCGTTTTAGGTACACTAATGATCATTGTATCGCATTATAGCACTCAAGAATAATTACTTATGATTTTTTAATTTAATTGCGCGAAGATTTCTACAATACTGATTTTAATTTGATATCACGATTTGATTTGAGTTAAATAACCACTGAATTGCATAACGTTCTGGCCAGATATCACATCCTAGTGTGGGACTCTTAAGTGGTGGAAGTCAATCATGTCAACCGTGGGCCAGTAACCAAATGATAGCAAATGTCGAGGTTCACAAATACATTACAAACTGAGGGAGTTAAAGATATCAACCTATGGAGACCAGACGTCTCTAAGGTCTAATGGTTAAGGGTTTAACATTTGTCGGCCGGATTCCATCTACTTGTCATGATCCAACTCAAACAATACTTGCATACTTCCACTACATCTCTCAAGATGTACATATGACAACAGAGACTGACCAGTTTCAATTCATGACAAATCAACAGGAAGATCTACGCACATTCGAATTATGTCTACATTTTACATATAAGTTAAGTAGATTACGTGTAAATAAAACTGACTCCCATTTTGTAGAACAATAACACCAAAGTACATTGTGTATAATTTCCTTATTTGTTCTTTAATATCATAATCATGAATATGAACTTAAGCGATTTTCAATAATTGGTAATGTGAACGGAATGAAACATTGTCGTGTATATTTCTATATTTCATAATGATCAATGATAAGAATTTTATCAAATCCATGCAGTTTCGTTGTGCAATTTCTTTCTTTTATTTGTCTTTTTCATTTTTATCATTCTACATAACATATACACTGTTTTTCTTTTTAATCATACCATTTCTATTCTTTGTACTTTCAAGTAATATACAAAGAGACAAATTAGTATCTATGCTATTGAATATAAATTAGAAAATTGTAAAACAAAAGAAAAAAATCGATTTATAAAATTTCACATAACGTTAAACAGACATAAATGAAATATGTTGTTTCATTAATGTGTCTGATTACAGAATTACGAATAAGTTAGACTTTGATATGTAAATAGATGAGACAGAAAAATAAACATCCTAAGAATTGAACCAGTAATGTGATAACATGAATTAGTTTGAATTAGACAACCATTGATCACAAGAAATACAAATATGTTGGGTGTGAGACAGTTACCAACCGATAGCAATGGATGAAGTTCCGGCATTGTATTGTGAACTGAGTGAGTTAGAAATATCGACCGTTAATAATATACTTAACGGTCTAATGCTAAAACGTTTACTACGGAGCCTTGATTTGATCTCTGATGGAGTCGTGGATGTACACTATTGAAGAATCTCATACTATGACTAGTCAACTATCCAGTGTTTTATAGTGATCATTGGTTGTCTGATTTAGATCAATAAGTGACATCATATTAGCATTCAGCAGTCTCTACAAACACCCAGTTACTATTAAATTATTCACAGGTTCATGTTTTTGAAATTGAAAGAATCGAAACATGAAAGTATTGAAGTATTTGAGTATAGCTTAGATCAATAATTACTAGTTAAGTAGGCTGTTTGAATACCTTGGTCTAGTTGGTTACAATCAGTTTTCCAGTTCAATTTTACTTTGTAAACTAATAGAGCATAGATCTAGTGATGAATGTATGGATCGAATAAATGTCACTCACCAAACTATTCATTCATAACAAATATCAGATTGATCCATTTTTGTGTTGTTTATGATATCTGATCCTTTCATCAAATTATCATTGATTTTCTGCATACAATTATAACAATAATACAAAACACTAAAACATCTACAAAAGCTAAACATCTGTAAACTACAACCAGTCGGAACAGATAGATTAGGTGTATTTACAGGAGAGTGAATTTGAGTACTGATTGTTCCCCTTTATTCTTTTTAAAAACAACAAGAACAACTATTTGCATAAAATGAAATGAATTCATTACATTTCGTTGGTTTCTCGTCAACTGCTGCATACAACGTCGAATAATATTCTTCTAAAGTTCATGTTTGAAATAAACATATCTATGAGGATGACTGAGTTTGATTGAATTTAGAACGAATTATAACAATAATAAATTTCTTTTTCTGGATATTGCTATGCAGATGGGAGTTGTTTCAAAAGAGTTGTCAATCTACAGAAGGACTACGTGAAATGGATTGTTTTTAATCTACAATAACGTTTGCTTAATCTGTTACAAAACAGCACCCATGACAACGTTATATCTCAAAGCTAAATTGTTACGTACTTCACATAAAATGGATTCAGAGTATGTTACCATCAAACATTATCGAGACAAGAATGGCTATCCGGTGAGATTTATTGACAAGTACGGTGAATATAAAACCGATAAATCTAACCTAATCACAATCCCGATTTTAAAGGTGGTGATATTGTAGAAACAATCAGAAGAAGACAATATTCATCATTAACGAGAATTTACTATGCCGTGAAATTGCCTAAATCGTATTGGACAACATGTTCGCTGTAACAGTCACAAATGTGGACAGATGTCATTCATATGTTGCCATCAGTTATCCGTATAAATCTACGTGTATAAAATGCATAATGGATGCATATAAATCAACAACATAACTTGTCAGTCGAAAATGAGTTGTGACTTACATTAAATGATAATATAATTTCTACCAAGAGTGTTCGAACTACTTATTTTACAACTTTGATAGTAATACAATTAATCTTTGAAATTAATATCTAAATAGTAAACTTAATTCAAAAAGTATCCTGATAATAAAACTAAAAGAAGCTTTAAGTAAACTGAAAACTAGTGATAGTTCCATGAGTTCGAAACCAGAATAAAGCAGAGTCATGGTAGATGAATGCTCTACTTGCAGATAAAAACAAATTTCAAAAGCTAGGCGTTACGAACAATATGTAAGAAAACATTAACTAGCAAGAACTAGTTAACGTTAAGTGATAAGAACTAATCACAGAATACTATCATAAAACGCTAAGATATATTGGAACAACGACACTACAAATGCAGAGTCTACCAACAATTCATGAAGAAGGTTTATCCGTAGATGAATCGTGAGCAGCTACAGCTATATAAGTGATGCAAATACTGAAGCCACTACACAAAGTAATTGTCGAACATGGAGTAGAGGACTTATGAATTTGTTGATGAAACAAAACATCAAAACATGATTTCTCTAAAGGCATCATCCATATTTACCGATATCCCACTATTAGAAACAGTTGCTTTTACATGCGTTATCCTCCAGATTACAACATTCTATGATCTTAAAATGTATCAAATAAAATATCCCACATTTTGTACACCTGTTACATTATGTCAATGATTTATAATCACCATAATGAGATTGACACAAAAATGAATATGCTAAAATAAAGGTTTTTCACCAATTTTGTGGTGGGGTGGGCGACTAAAGATCAGAGCAGATCGACCATAGGCCAAGAAATACTCATAGGCACGTATGTTGGTGAACCAGATCGTGTTAAATAGACTAGCGAAAAATCTCATAAGTCAGTACTCTGCCAAAACCCCTCTTTAGATCACAACAGGTCTACTTAAAGATGAGATCAGTTAACTAACATCCTAATTACGCTATACAAGTGATGCGTTTATAATACTCATTAATAAACTAGAAATGAAGATTACCCTTCACAAATTTAACAACATTCAACCATCAATTACATTAACCATAAGAGAAGAGTGTTATAATACAATCTCATTATTAGATGTCTTCCTAACGAGAATATCAAATGTAACATCAAGAAGGATGGTGTACAAAAATTAATTCCATCTATCCAGTATACCCGCTTTCACGGTTCTGCTCTTTTTATATACAGAAGACATATAGTAGAAAGTCTAACATATCTGGCCAGTTGTTTTTGTTTATATGGAACAATCGAAGATGAGCTTATGAACAGTCGCAAATGTATTCTATAAAATTCATCAAGACACGTATGATAAAAATTAAGTCAAGTAAAATTATGATAGTTCCAAAGAAACCAATATTCCTACAACTTCAATTCACAAATGATACTATCAGTAAACTTGTGACATGAAGAATAACTTGATTTCTACTAAGGAAGTTTCCAGCGGCGAATTCGCTCTGTCATTTCTGCAATACCCCTTTGATAGAAGTAAAGACGAACTTCCTGTATTCGCCTTATCAGTGTGCATTTATAAATTTAACTGTTTATGTGAAGCTAGTTATATAGGGTACATAAGCAGTCGATTCCGTCTCCGGATTTATAAACACTATTGTGCACAGTTACGAAAGGGACAACTAAAAACGAATAAAAGTTCCATACTCAGCCATCCAATAGACACTGAACACAAAATAAATACCAATGATTCTTTCCGAGTGATCTAACATGTTCTAAATAGTTAACAGTAAGACTTATACATATGCCAATTACACACGGTGGAAACTATAAACATACGCAAAAAGAAACGAAATTTATGCATCCAGAAGAGATATGTACAGCGAATTAAAATTACTTATTACTTGAAGTGACTTTTGATTAACCAGTATGTATTTTTCATACTGATTACGTGAACGGTTGAACGTAGAAGACTTTTATGAAAGTGTAGTTTGAATATATTTGAATCCTGAAAAACCTCGTATTTTCTAATCAGTAGGCCGACTGTCGTCATACAGTGTACAAAAAATGAACAATGTTCTACTTTCTTGAAAAGCTTGATGCGTTTAGAATATAAGAACGGAAGTCATGTGTATGCATCTTTAAATAAATACAGAAAAACTAGTTGACGATTACTGTCTATTCAATCTAGATAAATATTTCTAACTCACTAATGATTAGATAAAGTTAGGTGTATCAACGTTCGATTTGAGTGCTTAACTTGCTAAGTTATCAAGCTTGGTAATATGACAGTCATCAGTGTTGATGTGAAATGAACCTATAATGTTACTGCACAATGCAAGTTGAATACAAGATTCATTCCTTTCCTAACGATGTGATCTATCAGGTAACTTGTAGTTTGTGAGAAATGATGATCGTTTCTTATCAGATTTATGTGAATGTAGAGTCTGTAGCTAAAATGACACATAACTGTTGACTGACATTTTGGGCATTAAAATCATGTTAGGTGATGTTTGTTTTGTAAACAAATCAATTTTAAATTGAATAAACCCTTTACAAAGTGCTCACCTGAATAAAAGTTTCTTCAGTTTATTTATTGGATTTGTAGATTTAAAGCTATGCGATGTACTTTGCTGATGGCCATTGTTTTGTGCGCCAATGTTCAATCGTTTATGTGAATCAATAATAAACCATATTTCGACTATGTTACAATGTAACGAAACTCATCAATGACAGCCACATCGATTTTTATCTAAATGCCGAACATCAGATCATCATCAGTTGTTACGACTACTTACTAAAGTGATTACACGAATTATATGCTAATGAGATCCAATATCAAATAAAATAAAAACATGTGATAAAACTAACGTGTTACTTACTAACTTAAATCTACTATACATTCTACATGAATATCCAAAAAGATTTGTGTAACTAAAACGGAAAAACAACCGTTTGAACAAGCATTTGCAATTGTAGTTGTAATTTTTATACAGACAATGCTCTATACTTGATTAGTTCTTATGTACATATGTTGCCAGGGTCGAACAGTTAGAGTTTGATTCGAACATAACAGGCATCAATAAAACAAACAATCAATGAAACAGAGTACGCATCTTTATGAAACAATGTTGATTACTAGATAATGTTGTTTGCATGTTTAATGTCAAAGTTAATAGTAGCAATACAAATCATGTTAATAATAACAATAATAATAATAATAACAATAATAATAATGATCATGATCATATAATCATAATAAAAACAAATTAATGTGAATAATATGGAAGTGGGGTTAGTGTATTTTCAGACAACAGTAACAGTAACAATGTAATTCACACAAATGTAGCATGTTTTAAAGAAAAATTCAACAAATCAGATTAGTTTCATCGAATATTCCACATTCAGTTAATATCAATTTGGTCTTTAACTGAAATAGACTTGTCACCAATAGAACGAATTTTAACAACCGCGAACGATAAGATGACCATCTGTAAGTGGAGAAAAGAAGGTAATCATTGTTTGAGCATATGATATTATTAATGACTGAGAAAAATATACTGGAATGGCTAATCAACGTTGCTTTTGAAAATAATTTTATTCATGAGATGAAATGTGAAGGAGAAGTGTTGAAAAGTAAAATATTGAAAAGTGATTATTTCATGCTTAACAGTCATCACTCTAAACTGTGATCAATCGACGATCAAATGAATCATAAGACTGCCCAGAATCCATACACAATCGAGTCTCTTCATGAATATCGGTTGTTCTTAGTAACCTTCCTAGCAGTGAATCATATGAACTCTACCATCTACACCACATTGGCCTTACCAATAGGATTCACATCCATCTCACTCAATTTCACATTCTATAACCATTACCACTGAGTTATCCATGCTTCTTGTAAACTCCTGTGTGACTGCAATATTCGAATTGATTAGTTAATTAGTGACCAATGTCATGTTTGCATAATCGATTTGATGCTGATTGCATTACATCGATTATATCAATCTCCAAGTAATTTAAAAGCGATTAGACATTACGTTTCCTCTTTTTCAGACTACCATTAGTTGAATGATAGATTTCAGAAATCAAACCATACACGATTGATCATAATATCGAGATTTCTATGATTATAGGTAGATTTTATTAACAAAATACAGAACACAGAAATTAGGTCCAACTGCATTTTTCATCATGTAGACAATGAAGTGATTGACAATCCTTGTCTAAATATGTGCAGATTTTCCATACAACCTCTTGCTGTAGCATCAGTCAGATTCACTCGAACAACAATAATTCACGTTTTTAAATATACACAACTGACAGTATAAATCACTGGTATGGAGTACACCACGTAGTGACTTGCACGTGAAAGTAGCTCAAAATGCATTTTACATACAACAATATGGGTAGATTTTACTTACCAGTAGAACTAATCCACTGGTCAATGCGATGACTGCAATGTACGAATATTGAGAAATAACTTCTGCCAATGGTTCCTTACAACCACGATTTATGTTACTATTAGTATTGGTGAATTCATTTGGGCAAGTAAGATCAACCAACTCGGATTTTGGATTGAATTGACAGCAAATCACAGGAAATTGGATACCTACATGTTAGGATGAAATAAGGCATACGTGTTTTCACAAAATACAGTACCACGAAATTGTTAATTTTGTTTATCAAAACACAACCTGTTTAAATGAGTATATTCGTCGTGTAAATAATGTATAAGCCAAACAAACTCTCCAGTTTAGATGGATGTTTGATTTGGAGACGCGTTGTCTTATATGACGAGTTGACATCAACTGCATAATCATTGTAAACGAAAAAGATTTAAACCTAGTTAGTGAATGGCATCATACTGACTGAATTTTCTAGATTTCATTCTTTGCAATGTCGTGTGCATGCAACACAGCGATACCCAAAACTAAAATGAAGCAACTGTGCAACGCTCTCCGGTTTTCAAAGATTATACAGTAAGTATTATTGGTGGCAGCATGTATTTATAATTGACAATTCACATCACAAACTAATGCAGATGACGAACAATTATTGACTTAGTAATTGCGAGGTGATTAGCCCTCCTTGAATCCTAAACCTCCCATGTATCGTTTGGACCTACCATTTCCAATTAACTTCGTACTGAGTCCTGTCTGATTTTCAATAATTGTCTAATTTACACCAGTCAATTAGAAATGCACAACTATCTGTAAGTTGACTAATCGTTGTATAATCAAGGAATGATGAATGTCTAACAAAATACTCAACCTTAGTTGATTTAACAATAAATTAATTGGCTTACAATGGTACTGTATGCGAAAGTGTAAATATTGATGATACGTGATAGAAAAATAACTTAGTGATAAACGGATTATGGAAACAAGTACAGCGATTGGAATAAGTGTTATTTGTATGCAAATCAGTAGTCACTGTTAGCATTCACTGAATAAATTCTTCACATATTATATTCGGTAAAACTTGCTTCCTTACTAACAGACACCGGCCCATTACTAATGACTGATATGAAGATCCTCGGTAAGTGGATAGATATACTCTACCAATCATTAACAACCTCCACGACGCAATCAGACATTTTTATTATTCAAATCAATTTGTACCAGATTGTGGTGCAATCATCCGTGGAAATAACCCTACCGAGATTATGGTTTATAATCTCACATATATAAATGTAAGATGACATGGTGGATTTTATCAATGAACGACGCAAGAGTTAATAATGTATACAAGATGATAAGGAATATTGGGATGCAGGTGCATGCAGTTGACTAAATGCTTCTCACATTGGTCAATTTGTCGAGCCATGTGAGTCAGGTGATGATAGTAAGTTGTACGATGCCACTTTGTATCATCAAAGGTAATTCACATGAGTACGCAGAATGTGATGGTTCAGTAGACTTCAAGTATGATGATATGAATGATTGATGTTCATTATTTCTGTTGCCCTTCAAAAGACACCATTAATCCACATCCAACACACTGAGTGCAGTATCGTACACCAGTGATTGACTTAGTATATAGAGTATGTACACACTTCGATTACCAATATTACAAACACAATACACTCTTAGTAAATTACCTAGTCCTGTGGAGGTTATTTTAATAGGCACTAACAATCAGTTGAGCCAATCCATAATTCGAAATTAAACAAAACATGGTCAGACTTGAAAGGAGAATTCATTTATTGTCCAGACGAAATACACGAAATCATTCTTAATTGAGACAATCTAGTAGACTCAATTAGTGTCAGCAGATTTTCAGTCCTCCACTATCAAAAAAATTTTGTGATAATGTTGAGTCACTTAGTCTGCTGACTGACACTCATTCAACATTGTGAAGTCAACTGGTAGACACCTTATACATTTAGCATTTCAAACTGATGATTTAAGGTGTATAAACAAACTAACCTGAATATTGTACGCCATGAAAAGCATCAGTGCCGTTGAAATTCACTGCGTTTTTGAAATCATTTCCGCCATTCTCGCCACAGCAGTTTAGCTGTATAAACAAACATTTTACGTCTTGTAGAATATTGGATAAAACACATATGCACCCACATAAATATATATAACTTGGATTACACTAAGTTTTATGTTGCAGAGACTGATTTCAATGAAGAGGAAGGCATACTCTGTATTATTTTGACAATCATACTACCTAACATTAACCATGAGTACAATTATTCACTTCATTGGAAAGCAATCACAGTATATTTAGAAAAAAATACTAACTATTAATAAGACAAAAGATGTTAAACCCGTTTTATAAATAGATCTATGCAAAATCTTCGGAGCTGTTCTTCACTGATGGTAAAGTCAAAAATCCACAATATTAGCAAGTATATTTGTCTAATCTGTCCTCTGCAAGAAGATGAAACTGTGGCACAATCGTTGTATCATGTGATTACACATTATTGCTTTGCATATCCCATCAATCTCTCGGTCAGTCAAGCTGTACCATTAAATAGTTAGGAAATATTTCTTGATTTCATTAAATGATATAAAAATATATATATGTAGCAACATAGGTTGACTATTTAAGCGTTGACTTCAAACCTTAAGCACACGCTAAAACAATAAAGCTCAAGTATTCATTTACTTCCTTATTCCTTATAGGGATTATATTTCCTATTATCTTATTTTGAATGTTGAGAAGCATTGTGTGTTTGAAAGAGTGGGGTCGCGCTTAATTGTCTCCCGCGAACGATAATAAAATATCGAACTATTCCCCAATGATTTGGTTTCTTCTGTTAATTAGAACGGGACTTTTCAAGGTGTTAAATATATATATATATGTACTCCATGTCAGTTTCAACACACCCTCCTAATTCATTAACGTTAGGAACGGTATGATGTATGTTCATACATCTGACTGAGGCTAACATCAATATTTACGGCTCATTAAACAAAACGATTTTATCAAGATAATTGTCAGCTGTATAGTATGTTGCTTTCATTGAATTATCATTATGTCCACCTCAGGAACTCATCCAGAAATATTATCGTAACGATTGGTAATGTCTAGTGGGTAAAGAGGTAATGCGAAAAATAACTAGCAATCCTGAAAGCATATTTCTTAGTCATGACTACAAACATCATTATTGCTTATCTACAAACAATTATAACACAAAATTTATACCCGCTAACCTTGATAGAGACGTAAACAGTGAAAATGGTATCCACCGTATCTGATGTCATTGATTGATAATTCTCTACACCTTTTCTGTATAGGATCAATGCAGTGTCTGTAAACTAAGTGGAAAAATACCATAAAATGACATTTAACAAATATGAAGAAACTTCCTCACTTTGTTTCAATACGCATTCAGTAAATGACATTTAACTTAAGACAAACAAAGCTGACGTATTAGTAATGACCACCAGTGATGTTTTGTGCGTGATTGTATTATGTTCAGTGAACTGGATGATCACTACATTGACTTCTTAACAAATTGACAGACTATTATAATGCTCGGTCGATTATTCTCATTGGCATCACCATCTTCGTGTGTTGTACTGTCTGATGTTGTCCTTGTTTGTCGTCATGTTCAGCTAATCTTCTAATATATAAGATTGACTTACTTATTACTTACTGGTTGACAGATTGCAACTATATCAGTGGGTTTATTCACTGTTAATTTGTGTGAATTACATGCTTCTAAATACGTTATTGCATTATCCGGGGTTCTCCTAATCTCAATCTTGACATATGCATACTCAACTTGATGGCCATAGTTGTCTGCATACATTGATATAAGGGTTAGCATATCACTTCATTGCTATTCGGTATTGTAACATGTGGCTATGTGGATAGGACTTGCACGTTTTTCCGATGATATCATCTTTACTTTGTGAACAATATAATATTCGTCTTTATCTCTTTAAATTTTATGTGTTGACACTTGACCGACACCGATTACAATTGATGCTAAAAATTTTGTGCCAATTCTTATATCGTTTCACATATGTAGTATAAGGTTGTTGCTTCTGATTTGTAGGAACGATTTCAAAGTCGTCTGTCGACAACATGAACACGTTTCGGTGAAACTACACTGATATCCAATTTTTAGAAGATGAACATGATAACAATTTTTCAACACATTCAGATATCGGTCTCTGAGCACTTACGACATAAAACACCGTTTGTTTGTTGTTTACTTGTTGTTGCATATATCAAGAATGTAAATTTATTTAAAAGTTTGAATTGTGTAGCTTAGATTCCCGCATAATTTTGTCCGTAACGTTCTTGTGTTAGTTCTATCAATGAAGACATCCAATATTTGAATTCGATTTCTTGACTCTCCATCTCTTACTTCTGAATTCTATTGCTGATACAAGGTGGCATGTGCAGACTATGGGATAGTCCCAACATTTGTGAACACTTGTACGGACATCCGTTTTACATCAATTTTTAGATTAATGTATTGTGAACCTATGACTTTTGAGTCGAATTCGAAGTGAAATCAGTCTACATTGAAGACCCGTAAATAATTTATGTCACAAATATTCTGTCGTGAAAGGGTGTGTGGTGGTGGTGGGATTGTACTTGTAGGGACATACAGCTGATTGCTCAATCAAATCAGAAAAAAATGTGAATTATGCATTTCATTTCTAGTAACAAACCAATTTTGATAAGAGAAACGAAACAACTTACAATGTCAATGCGATATTGTAACACACATAATGTAATCAACAATGCAAGAGCTATACTTCCAACGAAAAATGCATACTAAAAAGAAAACAATTATATATATATAAAGGTGGCATTCAGGCAGCGTAATAATAGAACACAAATAAAGCATAATGACGACATTCTGTCAGTTGATCCAACTTCGTTTTGAGTATGTCGACAAAAGAATGCACGACTGTGTGTTCAATTAGCGAACTCCATTCATCGACTATTCCGACCAAATAACCTACTGTTTAGCATGAAACCTAATCCATTATCATATTTGTAACACCAGCGGCCTCATTTCATCTACAATTTATTATCGTCAGCTTAAATACTAATTTCCATGTTCATATCCATTCCGTGAAATGGACTTCCAGTTGAAATTCGTAACAGCCATTAGGCTGTCTCACGTGCCTCATATGTATCATATTGGTTAATTGAAAATGTTTGTGTGGTTATTGAAGGTGACATTTATTCACTCGTTTGCTGCACTTTAGCCACGAAGTTCCCACAAAGTCAAAATCAAACAATGACTAAATCAATGGAACAGATTGATGAAAGTACAGTATAAAGACAAGATTGAGTAATCGCAGTATTGTCTGTCTCAAAAATAAGGGCTGCTATTCACCAGTTATCTAGCTTGACCACACAGTTGTGCAGTCAGGTTGAAATGTGTACACGAGTGTGAATAGGCTAATTCCTAGAGCATCGGTTGATGCAACTTACATCACAGGTAGCCGTCCTGTGTAATTCGTTCATTTGTCACCATCAGATGTGTGCAGAATATCACTCATGCATTGCCTATATGAAACAATTTCCAAACTGTTCTGTTTCATTCTCTCATTTGTCGGTGTATGAACAATGTATTGTTTGATATGATTTTTACCATCGATTCCGACATAAGATAAAATTTTTGCTACATTGTATTATTGGGACATAATGTTCGTTGTTCTGTAACCAAGTATTCATGTATGAGATCCACTACGAATCACAAAGTTACTGTAATGTTAATAGATACTTTTACCTCAAAGTCGACTATTCATCACTTTGTATCATTGATTAACTCATTTAGACTAATAATTTGTGCAGAAGCTGACGAGATTTTCCCGTCAACAGTATTCATCGTTCATTGATATCATAGTCAATCACTCAAATGTCGACTATTCAAATGACTGAGTCAGTATCAGAGATTTTATCACAAAGTACCTTCATTAGAAAATCACAAGACAGTAATTCTTCTTTCAGGCCTCTTCACAATACGTCCGTACAAAATTCACAGTTGGGGATAGGATTCAAGATTATTGTTAGTAATTCAAGCAAAAAGAGAACTATTATCTCAACTTACAATCCCAAGTAGCTTCTTGTTGTTCATGCAAACACCACAAATACCAAACAGTCCAATAATCACACAAACAACGCCAATTATTGTGATCGCAGTACCAAATGGAGCTAGAAAGAAATAACCACAACAACAACACCAACAAACATTAGAAAGCATTTTCCCAATCAGTGATAATAAATATGACAATTGATGGAATAAAATGAAAGAAACCAATCGATTCAAAATCAGTGATGGTAAACAATAATGATTTGACAATAAAATCCTGATTACCAACAATTTACATTCTACACATTCGAATTGAATGAGAAATACTTGTGATAAAGTAGATGTTTAATTTGGTCAATATCACTATCAACACGTCATCATTTGAGTCAATTACTGCACTAAATAATCATTGATATATTGCGAGCATTATGGTTCTGTTGACAGTAGTGTTGTCCCATGTGACATGTTCAAATTCCTCCTCTGTGTAGAGATGAAACTGTACACTGAAGCTGATTTTCACCATAAAACATAGTGTACAAATTATCATATAGTCATAATTCAATCCCATCTCTAAATTAAAACTCTTTCGCAATGACCAGCATGATTTACTGAAATTGTTCGTATATTAGTAGTACATCCGACTGTGGTTGATGTAGTTGAATGAAAACGAAACAATGAAATGCTTACCAAATGAATTGAAAACACAGTAAATAGAGCACAACGCACACACGTTTATCATCAGCAAAAAATATACTTACAAACCAATTTTAATAAATTTGCGATGATGCTGAAATAGGCGAGATTAACATTTTTAAATCCCAATTGGTGTAACGCCATCGCAATTAATTGAATCATACTGAAAGATGCATTGCGTGCTACTAATACACCAATAATCAGGAACAATCCCAAAGTCTATATAGAAATAATTGGCAAGGGATAGAAACGAATTATGCAGTACAGCTAGTAAATTAATTTACACTTCTTGTAAATTACATTGTGCAAATAAGAGAAGCTGTATTCAAATTCACTTAAATATTAAACGTAATGCAAATGTGATATTCCTCAGTCAAGTCGAAATCACATCATGACATCTACAAAACGGACGTTAAATTAGCCTAACAGAATACAACATTGAAGATGTGGAGTGTTAGCTCAGTGATCAAGGAGATTAAATTTCACACAGAGAATCAGGTGCGAGTCTCGCCCCATCATCCATGGTTCCACCTGCCGCAATACCTCACAGAGTGTTGTTAAAGGTACATGCGTCAGTAACTAATAATATTCAGTTGGTAGTGATCTCTGACCATTGTAATCTCACATTCTGTGTATTGTGTGATTATTGTTAACATTTAGCACTGTTGAGGAGTGCCACATATTAAATACAACAGTCTTGTGATTGTTCAAATAACGTCAATCTGTGGCCAACATAAAACAATCTCCAAGAGGATCACTTCAAATAACATCAACTAATTCCTATTGTTAAATAACTTATAGATGTGACACAGCTCTATAACTGCGTAACCAGCCACTGATCAGAATTTGTGCTATCTTACGCATTCGAATGATCTTGACATTTAATTCAAGATAGTTTATTCTTATAGGTATGTGATTGATGATCAATACATTATTCAATAAAAGTTAAGTGAATTCACTTCTTATTGTGTATGTAACGGATGGCAGTCGACACTGTTATTTATACAGTGATTTCCGCTGATTCTCATTTAAGTGTATTCTCAATGTGAATATCACAGCAATTTTCATTAACCGATAGTAAGAAATCATATGTTAGTGTACGAACAACATACTGTTTGATTTTAATTTGTATTGTGACTGGCAAGTGGAATCCAGGACGCGCGTTTCGTCCTATTTGGGACTCATCGGCTGGATGTACCTGCATCCCAATGTTGATGTTCACAGTGGGATTCGAACTCAGTGTGGTTCGTGTCATACGCCACCGCGTACACCACTAGACTACTGAGTCCAGACAGTCACGTTTGTGCAATGGGCGAATTGGTAGTAGAATGAACTTGTATATTCCCATTGATTTATTATAGACTGAAGCTGGTCGCACTATATTTTATTCGTTAGATTTGGATCAATAAAGTGAACTTAGGTCATTTGTGTGCATGTATACTGCAGTCAATTGGTGATCCATATTTATAAATGAAAAAAGATCACATTGTTATTATCACGAAATGGAAGAACATTGTATATTACACAACAACTTACTATGACAACAGTGTTGATGATAATTAAAACAGGTGAACTACAGCAAGACATTATTTTCTTTTCTATGTATGACTCGATGAATTACCTAAACCTGTATAAAAACCGAAAGATGTCGTCAACAGGAGTGATACGCAGGAAAAGTTGAATCTTTATGTATTTATACCGAATAATTAGTGCATTCTCAGTGTTGTGTATATGATTGTCGAGTGGGGTAATGGACACTCAGGGCCAAGTTATTTCATATTAAAACCAAACGGATGTCTTACAGTGTTCACTGATTCTGTACAAGAATCGATCTGTGATAACTGAAAACAACAAATCAAATCCAATCGCCACCGTCCTACATCACCTTAATTAATAAATGACAAATACTGAAAATTGAAGTTCCAATAGAAATCTACAATCGATTAGACATTCTGAGAGATTTTATTGAGATGTTGGTGTCAACCTGGTAGCATATGGCCAAATATATTAATGGCTGATCAACAGACGCACTCATCAAATCGCTGGTGCACTGGCAGTCATCTTATGTTCAACTCTCTCAGCAACACTATTACTGATACTTGTAGATATGAGAACAAACTCATGCTAAGATCTGTGCATCGAATCTCTGCATTCACTCCGTCTATCTTCCCTCTCTTCCTTACTGATCATGTTTCATACAGAAAACAACTACAACACCAAAAATATCAGATTCACTAACAGATATTTTCCCTTTCTCGTTCATATCTTCTAACTGTGGTCCAACTGCGTATGTATAGTCGATTAGGGCGGTTGTTTTGGTACATAGTGAGTGCTACTAACACAGAGGTGCATGATGGATGATTTGTTATTTTCAGATCAGTTACAGCACTGTCTATAGTTGCACATATAATTGCATAATTATTTGCTCATGAATGACGACGTGAATGCGCATTACTGAGGTGTCACATAAAAGGTCGGATCATGATTTTCGTCATTCACATGCATCAATGGCTGTTAATCTCACGTCACTTCATGCTTATAGTTAAAATATGAAAAAATGCAACAACATTAAATTATGCACGTAAATTAATTGAGTGTAATCATTTAGCTACTATTGTTTCTGTGTGGGCAAAATATCTGCTTGAGACCTACATTAATAAGTGAGACAAACTGTAAATCCATAATTCATTGCACAAAACTCATGATTCTAAATTAACTACAGCATAAAGCATAAATAAACGATATTACTTACATAATGAGCAAAGTAAATTTGAAATAATCTGCATATAACACAAATTATGAAACTCACTTTTCTAATGCAGGCAACCAACTAAACAGCTTATCTTGTTTCTGCTATCGTCCGTAAATAGTTATTATTAACACATGAGTTTTTATAGTATTTTTGGCCATTAGTTATTCTAAATTCTGTATTCACCACATAAAATTTCACCCCTTTCATCCGCCTCTCATTGACAACAGCATCACCAAACGTGTATACTAATTAGAACTCCTTCAGTAATAGTAGTGTCATTAATACTAACAACGATAATAGACAGTCACTAGAATGTAATCGGAACACAGAAATATTGATAATTTATAAAAACGAATGAATTCAGAACAGAAATATAAAACAGCCAGTTTATTCTTTTTAGATTACTTTCTGCTTATCTGCTTAGTTCTATTTGTTTGTAAATTTAAGTAGAAAGGAATTTGAAGGTGATTTTTTATTTACCAGTAATTAGCAGAAATCCAAGTTTCATAGCTGATAATAAAGTGCATTCTATTGTCAGTGATCTCATTTCTTCACTAATCACATACTCATTAATATTAACGATAATATCTTTACTCAGTGTTATATGCTTGTAAAAACAGTAGACAATTCTGAAGGAGGAACTATACGATATTGTCAGAAATGGCTAGTTCAATAAACAGCCAACTTGTTAATGTGCAACGGGAATACGAGTGCAAATGTTGCTAAACAATGATTGAAGACTCTATCGCTATACAGTCGGTTCGTCTTTGGCATTGTTCTTTTTATCCGAACTGAACGTTAAAGCTATTTTAATGAAACAGTTATTGTTTTAACGATTGATAAATCAGTGTATCCTATTCTACTTGATTCATTTGTAGTAGTCTTTTTCAATGATAATAAATTATATATCTGATCTTTGATGATTAGTTTACAATGAATTTGAGTTTAATTTCCTACTGAATCGATAGTCATACAATTTTCGGCTACTAAGTCGATTTTTTCTTCCTATTCCATTGTGAATTTCTTGTCTACGATGACAGATCAATTTTATTCAACGATTGTGATGATATTGATGATGGGTAAAATGATTGAAGCACCCTAACCCTAACTAACAATCATCAACTGAGCAATTTATAGTATACTTAAACTTGTATATCCTCTCTAACGCTTTGACTAAATTGTCAGGACGAACGATGACCAAGCACTAATTGAAGCTTCAGATTATCTAAACATCCATATTCTAGTGCTTTAAATGTTGTCAAATTTTACTCTTTAGTATGTTTAAAAACCAAGGTTTAGTTTGTTAAGTCACCCTATGTAAACTGCATGGTTAAGTTGTGATGATACAATCTCCTTACACAGCATCATTACTAACACGAATTTCGAATAACATTGAGCTACGTAATCGAAGACTTGAATAATAGACAAACATCGAGTTACGCAGTTATAGAGCTGTGTCACATCTATAAGTTATTTAACAATAGGAATTAGTTGATGTTATTTGAAGTGATCCTCTTGGAGATTGTTTTATGTTGGCCACAGATTGACGTTATTTGAACAATCACAAGACTGTTGTATTTAATATGTGGCACTCCTCAACAGTGCTAAATGTTAACAATAATCACACAATACACAGAATGTGAGATTACAATGGTCAGAGATCACTACCAACTGAATATTATTAGTTACTGACGCATGTACCTTTAACAACACTCTGTGAGGTATTGCGGCAGGTGGAACCATGGATGATGGGGCGAGACTCGCACCTGATTCTCTGTGTGAAATTTAATCTCCTTGATCACTGAGCTAACACTCCACATCTTCAATGTTGTATTCTGTTAGGCTAATTTAACGTCCGTTTTGTAGATGTCATGATGTGATTTCGACTTGACTGAGGAATATCACATTTGCATTACGTTTAATATTTAAGTGAATTTGAATACAGCTTCTCTTCTTTGCACAATGTAATTTACAAGAAGTGTAAATTAATTTACTAGCTGTACTGCATAATTCGTTTCTATCCCTTGCCAATTATTTCTATATAGACTTTGGGATTGTTCCTGATTATTGGTGTATTAGTAGCACGCAATGCATCTTTCAGTATGATTCAATTAATTGCGATGGCGTTACACCAATTGGGATTTAAAAATGTTAATCTCGCCTATTTCAGCATCATCGCAAATTTATTAAAATTGGTTTGTAAGTATATTTTTTGCTGATGATAAACGTGTGTGCGTTGTGCTCTATTTACTGTGTTTTCAATTCATTTGGTAAGCATTTCATTGTTTCGTTTTCATTCAACTACATCAACCACAGTCGGATGTACTACTAATATACGAACAATTTCAGTAAATCATGCTGATCATTGCGAAAGAGTTTTAATTTAGAGATGGGATTGAATTATGACTATATGATAATTTGTACACTATGTTTTATGGTGAAAATCAGCTTCAGTGTACAGTTTCTTCTCTACACAGAGGAGGAATTCGAACATGTCACATTGGACAACACTACTGTCAACAGAATCATAATGCTCGCAATATATCAATGATTATTTAGTGCAGTAATTGACTCAAATGATGACGTGTTGATAGTGATATTGACCAAATTAAACATCTACTTTATCACAAGTATTTCTCATTGAATTCGAATGTGTAGAATGTGAATTGTTGGTAATCAGGATTTTATTGTCAAATCATTATTGTTTACCATCACTGATTTTGAATCGATTGGTTTCTTTCATTTTATTCCATCAATTGTCATATTTATTATCACTGATTGGGAAAATGCTTTCTAATGTTTGTTGGTGTTGTTGTTGTGGTTATTTCTTTCTAGCTCCATTTGGTACTGCGATCACAATAATTGGCGTTGTTTGTGTGATTATTGGACTGTTTGGTATTTGTGGTGTTTGCATGAACAACAAGAAGCTACTTGGGATTGTAAGTTGAGATAATAGTTCTCTTTTTGCTTGAATTACTAACAATAATCTTGAATCCTATCCACAACTGTGAATTTTGTACGGACGTATTGTGAAGAGGCCTGAAAGAAGAATTACTGTCTTGTGATTTTCTAATGAAGGTACTTTGTGATAAAATCTCTGATACTGACTCAGTCATTTGAATAGTCGACATTTGAGTGATTGACTATGATATCAATGAACGATGAATACTGTTGACGGGAAAATCTCGTCAGCTTCTGCACAAATTATTAGTCCAAATGATTTAATCAATGATACAAAGTGATGAATAGTCGACTTTGAGGTAAAAGTATCTATTAACATTACAGTAACTTTGTGATTCGTAGTGGATCTCATACATGAATACTTGGTTACAGAACAACGAACATTATGTCCCAATAATACAATGTAGCAAAAATTTTATCTTATGTCGGAATCGATGGTAAAAATCATATCAAACAATACATTGTTCATACACCGACAAATGAGAGAATGAAACAGAACAGTTTGGAAATTGTTTCATATAGGCAATGCATGAGTGATATTCTGCACACATCTGATGGTGACAAATGAACGAATTACACAGGACGGCTACCTGTGATGTAAGTTGCATCAACCGATGCTCTAGGAATTAGCCTATTCACACCCGTGTACACATTTCAACCTGACTGCACAACTGTGTGGTCAAGCTAGATAACTGGTGAATAGCAGCCCTTATTTTTGAGACAGACAATACTGCGATTACTCAATCTTGTCTTTATACTGTACTTTCATCAATCTGTTCCATTGATTTAGTCATTGTTTGATTTTGACTTTGTGGGAACTTCGTGGCTAAAGTGCAGCAAACGAGTGAATAAATGTCACCTTCAATAACCACACAAACATTTTCAATTAACCAATATGATACATATGAGGCACGTGAGACAGCCTAATGGCTGTTACGAATTTCAACTGGAAGTCCATTTCACGGAATGGATATGAACATGGAAATTAGTATTTAAGCTGACGATAATAAATTGTAGATGAAATGAGGCCGCTGGTGTTACAAATATGATAATGGATTAGGTTTCATGCTAAACAGTAGGTTATTTGGTCGGAATAGTCGATGAATGGAGTTCGCTAATTGAACACACAGTCGTGCATTCTTTTGTCGACATACTCAAAACGAAGTTGGATCAACTGACAGAATGTCGTCATTATGCTTTATTTGTGTTCTATTATTACGCTGCCTGAATGCCACCTTTATATATATATAATTGTTTTCTTTTTAGTATGCATTTTTCGTTGGAAGTATAGCTCTTGCATTGTTGATTACATTATGTGTGTTACAATATCGCATTGACATTGTAAGTTGTTTCGTTTCTCTTATCAAAATTGGTTTGTTACTAGAAATCAAATGCATAATTCACATTTTTTTCTGATTTGATTGAGCAATCAGCTGTATGTCCCTACAAGTACAATCCCACCACCACCACACACCCTTTCACGACAGAATATTTGTGACATAAATTATTTACGGGTCTTCAATGTAGACTGATTTCACTTCGAATTCGACTCAAAAGTCATAGGTTCACAATACATTAATCTAAAAATTGATGTAAAACGGATGTCCGTACAAGTGATCACAAATGTTGGGACTATCCCATAGTCTGCTCATGCCACCTTGTATCAGCAATAGAATTCAGAAGTAAGAGATGGAGAGTCAAGAAATCGAATTCAAATATTGGATGTCTTCATTGATAGAACTAACACAAGAACGTTACGGACAAAATTATGCGGGAATCTAAGCTACACAATTCAAACTTTTAAATAAATTTACATTCTTGATATATGCAACAACAAGTAAACAACAAACAAACGGTGTTTTATGTCGTAAGTGCTCAGAGACCGATATCTGAATGTGTTGAAAAATTGTTATCATGTTCATCTTCTAAAAATTGGATATCAGTGTAGTTTCACCGAAACGTGTTCATGTTGTCGACAGACGACTTTGAAATCGTTCCTACAAATCAGAAGCAACAACCTTATACTACATATGTGAAACGATATAAGAATTGGCACAAAATTTTTAGCATCAATTGTAATCGGTGTCGGTCAAGTGTCAACACATAAAATTTAATGAGATAAAGACGAATATTATATTGTTCACAAAGTAAAGATGATATCATCGGAAAAACGTGCAAGTCCTATCCACATAGCCACATGTTACAATACCGAATAGCAATGAAGTGATATGCTAACCCTTATATCAATGTATGCAGACAACTATGGCCATCAAGTTGAGTATGCATATGTCAAGATTGAGATTAGGAGAACCCCGGATAATGCAATAACGTATTTAGAAGCATGTAATTCACACAAATTAACAGTGAATAAACCCACTGACATAGTTGCAATCTGTCAACCAGTAAGTAATAAGTAAGTCAATCTTATATATTAGAAGATTAGCTGAACATGACGACAAACAAGGACAACATCAGACAGTACAACACACGAAGATGGTGATGCCAATGAGAATAATCGACCGAGCATTATAATAGTCTGTCAATTTGTTAAGAAGTCAATGTAGTGATCATCCAGTTCACTGAACATAATACAATCACGCACAAAACATCACTGGTGGTCATTACTAATACGTCAGCTTTGTTTGTCTTAAGTTAAATGTCATTTACTGAATGCGTATTGAAACAAAGTGAGGAAGTTTCTTCATATTTGTTAAATGTCATTTTATGGTATTTTTCCACTTAGTTTACAGACACTGCATTGATCCTATACAGAAAAGGTGTAGAGAATTATCAATCAATGACATCAGATACGGTGGATACCATTTTCACTGTTTACGTCTCTATCAAGGTTAGCGGGTATAAATTTTGTGTTATAATTGTTTGTAGATAAGCAATAATGATGTTTGTAGTCATGACTAAGAAATATGCTTTCAGGATTGCTAGTTATTTTTCGCATTACCTCTTTACCCACTAGACATTACCAATCGTTACGATAATATTTCTGGATGAGTTCCTGAGGTGGACATAATGATAATTCAATGAAAGCAACATACTATACAGCTGACAATTATCTTGATAAAATCGTTTTGTTTAATGAGCCGTAAATATTGATGTTAGCCTCAGTCAGATGTATGAACATACATCATACCGTTCCTAACGTTAATGAATTAGGAGGGTGTGTTGAAACTGACATGGAGTATATATATATATATATATATATATATATATATATATATATTTAACACCTTGAAAAGTCCCGTTCTAATTAACAGAAGAAACCAAATCATTGGGGAATAGTTCGATATTTTATTATCGTTCGCGGGAGACAATTAAGCGCGACCCCACTCTTTCAAACACACAATGCTTCTCAACATTCAAAATAAGATAATAGGAAATATAATCCCTATAAGGAATAAGGAAGTAAATGAATACTTGAGCTTTATTGTTTTAGCGTGTGCTTAAGGTTTGAAGTCAACGCTTAAATAGTCAACCTATGTTGCTACATATATATATTTTTATATCATTTAATGAAATCAAGAAATATTTCCTAACTATTTAATGGTACAGCTTGACTGACCGAGAGATTGATGGGATATGCAAAGCAATAATGTGTAATCACATGATACAACGATTGTGCCACAGTTTCATCTTCTTGCAGAGGACAGATTAGACAAATATATTTACTAATATTGTGGATTTTTGACTTTACCATCAGTGAAGAACAGCTCCGAAGATTTTGCATAGATCTATTTATAAAACGGGTTTAACATCTTTTGTCTTATTAATAGTTAGTATTTTTTTCTAAATATACTGTGATTGCTTTCCAATGAAGTGAATAATTGTACTCATGGTCAATGTTATGTAGTATGATTGTCAAAATAATACAGAGTATGCCTTCCTCTTCATTGAAATCAGTCTCTGCAACATAAAACTTAGTGTAATCCAAGTTATATATATTTATGTGGGTGCATATGTGTTTTATCCAATATTCTACAAGACGTAAAATGTTTGTTTATACAGCTAAACTGCTGTGGCGAGAATGGCGGAAATGATTTCAAAAACGCAGTGAATTTCAACGGCACTGATGCTTTTCATGGCGTACAATATTCAGGTTAGTTTGTTTATACACCTTAAATCATCAGTTTGAAATGCTAAATGTATAAGGTGTCTACCAGTTGACTTCACAATGTTGAATGAGTGTCAGTCAGCAGACTAAGTGACTCAACATTATCACAAAATTTTTTTGATAGTGGAGGACTGAAAATCTGCTGACACTAATTGAGTCTACTAGATTGTCTCAATTAAGAATGATTTCGTGTATTTCGTCTGGACAATAAATGAATTCTCCTTTCAAGTCTGACCATGTTTTGTTTAATTTCGAATTATGGATTGGCTCAACTGATTGTTAGTGCCTATTAAAATAACCTCCACAGGACTAGGTAATTTACTAAGAGTGTATTGTGTTTGTAATATTGGTAATCGAAGTGTGTACATACTCTATATACTAAGTCAATCACTGGTGTACGATACTGCACTCAGTGTATTGGATGTGGATTAATGGTGTCTTTTGAAGGGCAACAGAAATAATGAACATCAATCATTCATATCATCATACTTGAAGTCTACTGAACCATCACATTCTGCGTACTCATGTGAATTACCTTTGATGATACAAAGTGGCATCGTACAACTTACTATCATCACCTGACTCACATGGCTCGACAAATTGACCATATTTAGAAGCATTTAGTCAACTGCATGCACCTGCATCCCAATATTCCTTATCATCTAGTATACATTATTAACTCTTGCGTCGTTCATTGATAAAATCCACCATGTCATCTTATATTTATATATGTGAGATTATAAACCATAATCTCGGTAGGGTTATTTCCACGGATGATTGCACCACAATCTGGTACAAATTGATTTGAATAATAAAAATGTCTGATTGCGTCGTGGAGGTTGTTAATGATTGGTAGAGTATATCTATCCACTTACCGAGGATCTTCATATCAGTCATTAGTAATGGGCCGGTGTCTGTTAGTAAGGAAGCAAGTTTTACCGAATATAATATGTGAAGAATTTATTCAGTGAATGCTAACAGTGACTACTGATTTGCATACAAATAACACTTATTCCAATCGCTGTACTTGTTTCCATAATCCGTTTATCACTAAGTTATTTTTCTATCACGTATCGTCAATATTTACACTTTCGCATACAGTACCATTGTAAGCCAATTAATTTATTGTTAAATCAACTAAGGTTGAGTATTTTGTTAGACATTCATCATTCCTTGATTATACAACGATTAGTCAACTTACAGATAGTTGTGCATTTCTAATTGACTGGTGTAAATTAGACAATTATTGAAAATCAGACAGGACTCAGTACGAAGTTAATTGGAAATGGTAGGTCCAAACGATACATGGGAGGTTTAGGATTCAAGGAGGGCTAATCACCTCGCAATTACTAAGTCAATAATTGTTCGTCATCTGCATTAGTTTGTGATGTGAATTGTCAATTATAAATACATGCTGCCACCAATAATACTTACTGTATAATCTTTGAAAACCGGAGAGCGTTGCACAGTTGCTTCATTTTAGTTTTGGGTATCGCTGTGTTGCATGCACACGACATTGCAAAGAATGAAATCTAGAAAATTCAGTCAGTATGATGCCATTCACTAACTAGGTTTAAATCTTCTTCGTTTACAATGATTATGCAGTTGATGTCAACTCGTCATATAAGACAACGCGTCTCCAAATCAAACATCCATCTAAACTGGAGAGTTTGTTTGGCTTATACATTATTTACACGACGAATATACTCATTTAAACAGGTTGTGTTTTGATAAACAAAATTAACAATTTCGTGGTACTGTATTTTGTGAAAACACCTATGCCTTATTTCATCCTAACATGTAGGTATCCAATTTCCTGTGATTTGCTGTCAATTCAATCCAAAATCCGAGTTGGTTGATCTTACTTGCCCAAATGAATTCACCAATACTAATAGTAACATAAATCGTGGTTGTAAGGAACCATTGGCAGAAGTTATTTCTCAATATTCGTACATTGCAGTCATCGCATTGACCAGTGGATTAGTTCTACTGGTAAGTAAAATCTACCCATATTGTTGTATGTAAAATGCATTAGGAGCTACTTTCACGTGCAAGTCACTACGTGGTGTACTCCATACCAGTGATTTATACTGTCAGTTGTGTATATTTAAAAACGTGAATTATTGTTGTTCGAGTGAATCTGACTGATGCTACAGCAAGAGGTTGTATGGAAAATCTGCACATATTTAGACAAGGATTGTCAATCACTTCATTGTCTACATGATGAAAAATGCAGTTGGACCTAATTTCTGTGTTCTGTATTTTGTTAATAAAATCTACCTATAATCATAGAAATCTCGATATTATGATCAATCGTGTATGGTTTGATTTCTGAAATCTATCATTCAACTAATGGTAGTCTGAAAAAGAGGAAACGTAATGTCTAATCGCTTTTAAATTACTTGGAGATTGATATAATCGATGTAATGCAATCAGCATCAAATCGATTATGCAAACATGACATTGGTCACTAATTAACTAATCAATTCGAATATTGCAGTCACACAGGAGTTTACAAGAAGCATGGATAACTCAGTGGTAATGGTTATAGAATGTGAAATTGAGTGAGATGGATGTGAATTCTATTGATAAGGCCAATGTGGTGTAGATGGTAGAGTTCATATGATTCACTGCTAGGAAGGTTACTAAGAACAACCGATATTCATGAAGAGACTCGATTGTGTATGGATTCTGGGCAGTCTTATGATTCATTTGATCGTCGATTGATCACAGTTTAGAGTGATGACTGTTAAGCATGAAATAATCACTTTTCAATATTTTACTTTTCAACACTTCTCCTTCACATTTCATCTCATGAATAAAATTATTTTCAAAAGCAACGTTGATTAGCCATTCCAGTATATTTTTCTCAGTCATTAATAATATCATATGCTCAAACAATGATTACCTTCTTTTCTCCACTTACAGATGGTCATCTTATCATTCGCGGTTGTTGAAATTCGTTCTGTTGGTGACAAGTCTATTTCAGTTAAAGACCAAATTGATATTAACTGAATGTGGAATATTCGATGAAACTAATCTGATTTGTTGAATTTTTCTTTAAAACATGCTACATTTGTGTGAATTACATTGTTACTGTTACTGTTGTCTGAAAATACACTAACCCCACTTCCAAATTATTCACATTAATTTGTTTTTATTATGATTATATGATCATGATCATTATTATTATTGTTATTATTATTATTATTATTGTTATTATTAACATGATTTGTATTGCTACTATTAACTTTGACATTAAACATGCAAACAACATTATCTAGTAATCAACATTGTTTCATAAAGATGCGTACTCTGTTTCGTTGATTGTTTGTTTTATTGATGCATTAACTCATGATGACGTCATCGATGTTTGAATAGTCGAATGTGATTTATATGTTTGTTGTCATGTTCTACGTTGGCCTTTTTTAGCTGACGATATTGTTTTTTATAATATCACTGTGAATAATGACATTCGTTGTTGGCAATATTATTTCCCAGCATATGAGTGGAACTGTTGTAAGTGTTGAGCAATCGTGATCATACCTTCTGCATAGTGGATTGTAGGTAAGAGACAGGTGACTGAAGCAAATGATTTATTATGTTTGTGTTTGAAAGAGCCAATAGAACTTGCGAATACAATGTGTGATCGACAATGTATAAATTCTGACTGACTGGCAACCTACTGGTCATAAGGAGAGAGTAGAAAACCAAAGAATATATGTCGATGTCAAGTCATTTATTGGATCTAAACTCCTGGTTATGTGTATTGAACGGTTGACCAACGCGTCAGAAATAATGTGTAATACAATAAAAACTAGAGGAAGGATATATTATGCACAGAAAATAAAACAATAATTTCATTTTTCAGTTACAATTGTTATTGACGCTTCATGTTCCGATATCGCTGAGAATGGGCTACTCACATTGTGATTTCTAGTTCTTTGTCTCGTTACAACACCATTATTTAGATGAGTGATTTGATTGTGAGCTTATGTGAAATGAATGTGAATAGGGCCTGACCATTACCCTGACCAGAATCCACGATCGTTGATTTGCTTACCATGTGAATGCGAAAATTGGAATGTTAAACTTTTATAGTCTACGTGCAAGCTGAGTTCAGTTCATCAATACAATTCCTGACAGCTTAAAACATAGCTTCCTCAGATTGTTCTTCACAAGTATTCATTGAGATGTGTTGAAGATAGAACTTGTTGTACATTCTTACATTCTACAAGCTATATGACTAACCACATTAACACGATCACATTAACATGAGTTATTGAAATTACAACCACTGTCTACCATCATGATTATAACTTGGTTATCTTGTTACATACATGGACATATTTCGAAATTTTATTAATATACTAGTTGTGTGTTTTATTAAGTAAGCCTCTTATGTGAATTCCGTTAATTCGACAACATTTTTAGCATATTAGTAGTATAGTTGCATGTTATATTTATAACTTGAAGTTAAATACTTTGACCCGACTACTCTTTGGTTATTGAGTTGAACTAAATGAGTGTACATAACTCGCTACTGAATTCAGATTTAATCAGTAAGTTGTATTAGCTTGAATGAGATTGCATTTAACAGCAAAGTTGAAATTGAATGCCTATTATAAACTAAACAATTATCAACAAATTCAATGGCTGATGTAATCTACAACAACCATGTACTTTTCTTCAATGCGTAAGTGATGTGTTATGTAATCCAGAATCCAATTGGTAATCACTCATTCTAATACTTATATTTGACACTCCGAAGTGCAGGAAATCATTACGAATAACTGATGCTTGATAGAAGTAGATAAATATTTTAGCGCTAAGCGTATCTGAATGTGTACGACATAAAAATCAGTAATACACCTAAACCATAACCTCTAACCTAAATTAACACTGTGGTCAAAGTTATCACATCAAACCATCAAGTGATGGACAGCTGTTTTATCCTAGAATAGATCTCTTCTAGAGTGTACATCAACGACTCCACCAGCGAATTCAGTCAAACATATTCATTCTTCGCAGCTAACGTTTAACCATCCTACCACTGTTTAAGCTACCAACAGTTGGTATTTTTCACTGAATCAATCCACCATATATTTGCTCGATATCGTCCACTCCCATTAGTGAGTAACTGCCTTACATTCGCCATATCTAAACTCCATTGACCATGACCTATTAGTAGAACTCCATAAATTTCCTACAAAATGTAATCACTAGTAAGCTGATATTGATTGTAGTTAAGGCAGTTACCCACCCATAGCAATCAATGAGATTGCTTAAATATATCGTGAATAGACTGATTTGAAAATATCATATGTTGATATGTCTGTGTTCACCACGAAGCCCAAACCTGATGGGGTCAATTCTATGGTGAGTTAGTGGATACACACACTTCTGAAGAGTTCTGTACTGGGATGCAGCGGCCATCCAGTTCATTCTAGTCTTCAATATTTATCTAGCTCAGACTGATTTGGGATGTCAGATTAACGTTCAACAACCTACACAACATCCAATTACTTTCATAAAAGATTAAATCTAGCTTTTAAACACCAACCCATATCTGATGTCTTTAAGGGAATTTATGCTTCGTTTGTATAACTTGATCGATAATACCAGATTTTCTCAATGTTTAGAAATGTTCACAACTTTACTACTTAACCGATTTTGTGTCAATAAACGTTGCAACAAATGGAATTTGTTTCAGCCGAAGGAATGGTCTGCGTAAATAAACCCTGACTGCATATAATCGAAAATGAGTAATATATTTCGTATAGTGTTTTACATACTTCAAATGTTAAGTGATGTGTGGAGGTGTGTTTGTACGCATGTTGTTAATAATTCGGATGACTTAAATTGATTAAAATTAGTAGTTCATTGAGTCGTGACTAGAGTAATATTTATGCTGTACACTGTTGATCAAATTCATTTTATCAGGCTACAGTGTAGTCATCAGTCTAAATTACTCGATATCATAGGCACAATTATGGGATGTAGACTAAGTTACGAGTTGTTGAGAAAAAATTGCCTAAACTCTACTGATAGAATTCGATGAACACGATAAATAACCTGATGAGCATCAGCTTGGTCTCTAAAGACCGGTCAATCAATGTAACAAAGTGAAATGATGCTTATTTACATATTTATTTATTATTAATAATAAAACATCAAAGCAAGTTCAATGTTGAAACATTTCCAAATTTAATGATTTTATTGAGAAGACAAAGGTATCAACAGACCATCAAATAGATAAATGTAACTGTTCCAAATCATGGTATTTTGGTTTACCGATTCACATTTGTGACTATGTTGACTACAATTTCTTAATGAAGCAAATGTAACTACAAACGCGCACACAGAACTATTCACTTAAATAGACTAACACGAATATATGCAGGGTGACCTATTTGAGTTCAGGCTTCACTTTTTGATGTAATCCAATGAAGTGTTGATCCTTCTTAGTGCTTAGCCATTACACATGATGCTAAAACAATCAACAGTACCTAAATGTGAACAAAGAAAGAAATGAGAAGGAGAATAAATAGAGTAATTGGGAACTATGATAGCTTCAGTCTAGTGAGCACGATTATGTAATACAATGATTAAATTACATGTTCTCTAATAAGTATTTGGTACGAATAATTTGACACATTAATACAATTCAACAATTGAGCGATACATTACTTAAGTGTAGTAGGTGCTATACATAAAGTGATATTTCAACAGAAAACAAAATCAATATTGAACAAAATCAATAGTATATTAACACACAGTGCGAAACAGTTACACACAAGTGATACAGCCGAAATCGATAATACATGGAATACTTCTTTATAAATAATCACTTTACTTGATATCTACCTATCTATACTCAGTATCCAATCACCGGACACCAAACAGAGATTCATTGATTCTCCGAACTAATTCTTTCATTTTAATATCCTATCATCAATTAACCGACACTCATGATCTATTACAAACCATCGAGTACTTAACAGTTTTTGTTGTATACAAGTGTGATACACATCAGATGTGTGCAACCACAGCCGTGGTAGCCAGTTAATTAACACAGCCTATCTTTAGCGGCATCAAAACTTATATTTTTCAAACTCATTCATCATACACATAGTTAATAAAATTAATAGTCTACCCATCCCGCCTCGATTTCGAGCTTGCATTCCATCTACTAATGGTTTCGTATGCTTTTATTCGATTGATTTATTGTTAATTAATTAATAAATATGTTATGGAGGTTAACCATCATTGATGAAACAGTCTCGTATATACAATGGTACACAATGCATTGAATGTTGTTTGGCTATGACGTTGGATTTCAAAGATATAAAATGAAATATTTGAGATAAAATTTGACTTTGGTTGTTGACTCAGTAATCTTCTGTTCTTCTATTCGACTTGAGACTAGCAGGATCACAACAAATTCATAGTCCCCAATCAATCTGCCTTACCATTGTGATCACCGTATCGGTTTACGGTTAGGTCGTACTAATAATCTGATTAACTGTTATCCTCATTGATCAGAGCTCATAACATTTCACTTCTGCACACACTAATTTGGTTACACATTCGAAGTCTTCTGATAGGACAACATTTAGTAAATTATATTTCTAACTTAATTGAAAGATATGACGCTAATGAAAATAACTGCTGGATGAATCTGTGTATTGCCTAAAATATCGTCAATGAATGATCGCCTTAGTCAATCAGTACATACTTTTGAAGAAAAATGTAAACATTGAAATGCAACTTACAAGGAAGGCTAGCACACCAAACGAAACATACATTATTTTATCAGCGTAAATAATGATGTTTGACTGAATTACAGATATACACCCGGTAGAATCATTCTGTTCTGTAGAACTTAATGTTGTCGAACAAGTTGAATCTTTTAGATCGAGATTCGAATCAACTTTGCAACATGAAATTGGTCAAACGAAAGCTAGATAAAAATAAAACGAAAGGAAACGACATAACGATAGGTGCAATGTAGTTGATATAATTAACTGATGGTCATTATTTCGAAGTAGATAAACGGCAGGAAACCTGTATGTTACGATCAATAATGCTTGAAGTGAAAAGTAATCAAAGGGACTAAATTCTCTCCTTGCTGATATGATCAGTCTCTTTTAACATACATTCATCCTAAAGACCTTGAGGCCAGTTTCAACTTACTTAGTACTTTTCAAGTGGTTGTGCTGTATTCAGTCTAGTATTGAATTTTAAATCTAAAATATAAGTTGTGTGAAATTGAATATATGCGTATCTGTTAATGTGTGTTATCAGTCAGGAGATGCCAATTGCGAAAAGGATTCTATATATCGTCATCTTTAATTCGTCTACAATACGTAAAGTCAGTCAATCAGTATGTAATGCCTGTCCTAATAATTGATATTGTTGACTACCAATTTGATAAATTAAGTTTTGAATAAGAGCGATAGAAGTGCATAGAATGACAGGAAACCTAATTATATTCAGGGTCACCTTATTAGTAACATAGCCACACGTATACTAATGAATAGAATCCGGTCTGTGATTGCAAAACTATCGTTTGTCTACAAGGATACAACAATGTAAAAATATTTCTGAACTGGCTCCTAGCGGTTGATGGTTGTCTAATTCAGACCGATTCATGAAATCAAATTAACATTTAACAACCTTGACAACATCCAGTTATAATCAATGTCACCTCACTTGTGACTAACGTCTCGAGATAATTGCCATATTTCTACTGAGAAAATGTGGCCAGTGGAGTTGAATCTTGTCAGCTGTGAGACAGCTACTCACCAATTACAGTGAATGAAGTCATACAAGTATATTATGAATTGACTGAATAAGAAATATTAGCGGTTAGGAGCCAGTTTAGCGGTCCTATGGATGTGAGTTTATTTAAGTAGTATACTAGTACTCAGTCAAGTTCATTATAAAGTTAATTTGTATGATATTGAAATAAGAACATTCTCATACATGTATCATTTAATTTGCACTGTGATTGGCAAGTGGAATCCAGGACGCGCGTTTCGTCCTATTTGGGACTTTTTGACTGGATGTACCTGCATCCCTATGTTGATGTTCACAGTGGGATTTGAACTCAGTCCGGTTCGTGCCATACGCCACCGCGTACACCACTAGACTACTGAGTCCGGACAGTATCCTACATGTGTATGAAGTGGATAAATATGTGTCAGTGTTTGAAAACTTGCTAGATGTTGTAATGTCAGTTACACTGGTGGATCCACAACAATTCAACTATTTTGACAAATAGAAGAAAACAATATATGAGTATCTCGTTAATTTGTAAAATGAATAAATTTGCATGAAACTAGTCATTATTACTCTTCGTGGACAGGCAAAAACACATATGAATTGGCTGAATGATTTTAGATTTCAGATGAGGGTGGATTCGTTTCGACTTCTACATTATTGACAATTCATCTTTAACCAACAGATAGACCGTTTCAGTTGATAATCAATTATGCATAATCAACTCATTTTCTTCAGTAATGTGTAAGTTGGATAGTGATTAGTAAGTAGAATCCACGACGCATGGTTTGTCCTATTCGGGACTCATCGGCCAGATGTACCTGCATCCCATTGTTGATATCGACACTAGGATTTGAATTGATAGGTGAACACGGTGGTGTTTGACACGATACCGACTGAGTTCGAATCCCAGTGTGAACATCAACATTGGGATGCAGGTATATCTAGCCGATGAGACCCAAATAAAATGAAACGCAGGTCCTGCATTTCGCCATACAGTCATTATCCAACTTAAACATCACTTGTGAACTACCGCTAGATTGAGGTGATCCTCTCAGGATGCACATATAGCAACAGAGGCTGACCACTTTCATTCCATGACCAGTCCACGGTAAAACACAAGCTCAACCAAATCATTTCCTTCAGATGTAAGTCAATCACTGATGTTATTTCTTAGTGAAAACACTCTCTGGTGTATACATATATCTAAATATATCGCATCCAACTAAATAGAAATTCTATACACACGAGTGACTAGCTTCAATAGAAGTTCTTGAGGTCCTATTTAGAAGATGTATCAACAAATTAGCCTCGTGATAGTTATTTAACAATAAGATTTGATAAGAGTCATTGATATAACTCGTGTTTACTATTGAGGAACTGAGAATCAGTTCAAAACAGATGTCCTATCAGATATGTATAGAGTTAATGGAACTCAATGTGGAATAAAGAATACGAGGTAAGATGTTGATTTTGTGAATAACCTAGTGAAGCTTGTAATCAGTCTGTCCATCAATGGCTGAATAATCTGTTGATATTAACGGGTGAGTGACTATGGATACATTTTAAGAATTCATTAGATAGTAATCTATCAATAACGTTCCATCTTCATGTTATAGTTCTTCCACTGCATGTAGTTGTTAGTTCGTGTCATTAACTCATTATTATGAGTATAATCCATGTCGTTAGTCAATGAAATATACAATTCATTGGAAATAATTGATAAATAATTTATAAGTGTGGAAAAGTGGTGTAGGGGTGGGGTTCGGAATATTGAAATATGCCCTACTCCATTCACGTATACTTCATTTATTGGCATTAATTTTTCATCTGTCACATAGTTATTACGCAAAAGAAGGCATACGTTCTACTGAACACTTACAATTATCATAAGGGCAGCATATAAAACACTATCAGTATCTCCTGAATTGATAGAAACATAATCGGTAGCCAACGATGATGTGACCTTGAATAATAGGAAAAAAGGTTACAGAGATGCAAATTAATTTAACGTGACCGTCAGCTTCTAATAATCTGTATCCGAGAATATATATTTGTTAAACATTATGCAACTATACACTCGTGATCAAATTAGATGGTTGTTTAGGTGAATTGCATATCAATAAAACAGATTCGGAAATGTTTACATTATTATTTTAGGTCTAAAATGGATGAATGAGGTTCTGATCAGTAAAATGTACTTGCAATTAATATTGTTAGTTTGTGATTCATTCAGGTCACGACTATACTCGTATTAGATTGAATATAGTAAACATAGTTTTGTTAACCTCTAAGTGTCAATTGTTTCGTAAGCATGACGTTGATCAGTAGATGAAAAGAGTGTGTTGAAATGAAGCTTAACCAAGTCAGACGTGAAACAGGTAGTTCACTCTACGTTTGAATGTCTTAGGATAGAACCTTGATGTGAGCATAGTTGTATTTTAATGAATTTCATACTACGATGAAACAGTTGGCAAGTTCTCTCTTACTTTGAATGTTGTTAATTGATGGCAATAAATCCAAATTCAACACTTTTAACACATCTCAGTAGTAATATAAAAAGGGACTCTTAATGTTCAAATGCTATTAGTGTATGAATCTATTTAGGACAAGTTCATGTTAGCATATTACGTAGATCGTAAGTTTCTTGTTGATCATCACCAATCATAAAATATCAAATAAAATACAATTAGGTACTTTATCACTTAGCCACAATGTAACCACAATGTAACGTTATCAATCGAATTTGATAAACCCTACAAAATCTGTTTCCATTAACTATCTGATTATTGTGAACTGACTAGCATCCGTCGTTGCTTCAATGATAAATATTATGAGTTCAGTAGGTAACAAAACATTCCATTGGTGAAACAGTCCGAATCGCATCACATTTAAAATCATCTTGAATATTGATATTAAACAGTAAGTACACAATCAGTCAAATATGACCAGTATTTACAATTGAACTGTTTATTCAGTTACTAATGAATTTACATAGAATTACCACATACAATGAATCGGAATTTGTTTGAATATTTCTTGAATATTAGAAGAAACATTCTGTCTTGAAATCGTATCATTTACATAAATAGAATTCACTTAGACTATAATTAAGACACTTGACTTAATATACTCGAATAGCTTCACAACACTTTGAATAATTAAATCATTTTCACTATTGAATAATTTCATCTAAGCTAATACGTAAAACTGAATTGAGATGATTTGTGGAGATGATATAAGTATTGTTGATTGTATTCCTTAAAGATTTATGTTGGTAGGATACAATTGAAAACCAGGGAGCACTAAATAACTGTTTCGTCCTAGTATGGAACTCCTTGACAGTTAACAACCCAGATTCCTCACCAGGGGTTTTAGGTTAGCAAATTTTATCTGCACACTGCCAAGTAATCCTATTTTATTGAAACAGCTGACCAATGCTTCCTGCTTTTCGATGGTATTCAACCCACATGAATCTGCGACTATTTCAATCAAGTAAACTCTATGCAGAAAATGTAAATAAAATTGAAAGATACAACGAATTCTAAACAACTTACTAATGTAGGTGTTGTTTTCACACGATAATTAATATAACAATGCAGATGGTAATTGCTGGGTATTGCTGAGAATTTCAACCCAGAAACAAAACAGCTGTACAACACTTCTCGGTTTTCAGTGGTACTTCACCAACATCAATTTATGACGTATTTGGTCAATCAGTCGTTAGACCGATGGGCTGACACGCAACGGTTGATATGTTTAAATTCATTCAATTTACAATGTGTTTGCTCGGCGTCATCAGTTTCTATGGGTGGGTGAAATCCTTAAACCCGCTATTGTGGGGTAAGCCAGAAAAATCAACCAAGGATTATCAAATTTCATTCAAGGTTAGAGTACTTGCTTTGCAGGATTCTTAACTGAATATTAGTAGAACCATGCTCTGTTGACAGCCAATATGCATAAATCTGTGCTTATGACTTCATTCTACTTAACCACATCGTATTCTCACTGTGGAACTGTTTCAAGACTTGTCACCGAAGAATTTTTCAAACTACAGTGCAGTGACTTAACATTATGAATGAGCCAACATTCATTGTGACGAAGGGGTATTTCTCAAGTTACTATTAAAAATGTTTTTCTTGCAATCGAGATCTTAGTCAGCCTTTGGGTAGAGAATAATGAACATTATTGAAGAAACTGTCAAGGTACTGGCTTTCTTAATAGTCTGAAATATAACTGATAGTACAGAAATCGAGTTTATTAATACACTGTAAACGTCTCTTTCATCTTCTATATCTGCCACCAGTGTGCCTATTTGCTATGTATGAGAATCAACTAATCAAATGGGCAACTATAGAATGGTTTACTTACCTAAGTTGATGTTTACTCAGAGTGGCCGAGTAAAGTTCTGAAAATTTGTGACGGATTTGTTGAATTGTTTGCTCAATGAATCTGACTACACAGGAAACAGTTGAATTGGTATATATACATGAATGTAGAGAATTCAGTGGTTCTTAATCTACTTCCTGTTATAGTTTATTTAAAGTTGTTCTATGATGTCGATATGATGTGAACTATGGAGATAATTACCTTACCGGAAAACCCTAACACTAAGGCCGTTGTTCCATGCCTACATATTTGCCTCATGATTTCTGGTCCCCAAACTGCATTAAAGAACACAAGATAAAGGAGCCAACAAACGACCAGCCCTATCATATTTCATTCATTCGTTTATCTACACTAAACTTAACCACATATTTGACAAATGAGAAGAAGAATAACATTTTTACAAATTGGAGGAGATTGATGAATATGAAATGGACGAACAGACACACAGTTAATCAGTTATTGTTGCCAAATCAATATTAATATGATAACAGTCTGTGAGTTTAGTGGGAGATTATGGCGAAGGTAACTTGTACTCGCAATATATGGAATAGTCATGTAAACGACAGTACAAAAGTTAGTTGTTCTAATTGAATCATCTTATATTACAGATAGAAAGCCTTGATTTATTAGTGATGTAATGCTCATTTCATCATATACACATATGTATAGTTTGATAAGAATAAATAGATTATAAAGATTCGACCTAAAAACTATTGAAATGATGTTATTAACTAATGTTGTTGTATCCACTGTCAATTTATTAGATAACGTTGTTTTAAAATATGACACTAATGTGCTGTTTAAAATAGTTTTGATTGTATCAGGACTCCATGCAAATATCCCACCAGCAATAGTAATCGCAACTGATATTGCCTGTGTAATAAAAGTAAGGAAGATAAATAGATTATAATTGAATTAGGATCGGTTGTAGAGATTGGATATTTTTAATTGATTAAACACTTCACAGATTAATGTTGATGGGGTAGCACTGAAGAACAGAGGGCACTGAACAGCTGTTTTGTTGTAGCATGGAACTCTTTAGAAGTGCACACTCTAGATTCCACCACGATGACATCAGGTTAATGAACACTCTAGGGAGAAATGGTGATTGGTGGAGTATAGAATTGTCGGGAGTGAGACAGTTATCACCGAAGACAATAGATGTTGTTGCGTTGTATATTACAAATTGATGGAAGTGGGAATTCTACCATTAAATATTAGCCTGCCTAGTTGTACAGACGATCGGATTCTCGCTAACCTGAAGTTCTTGGGACGGAATCTGTGTACACACAACTAGGGGCTTCCATACTCGAATACATGTTATGTAGTTATGATATATACTACTGACTACATAAAACAGTAGAAATAATGGTATAGTATGAAGTTTCAGAGTAATGGTTTCGCTTTGATTGACCCAAATCAAATTTCCTATGTTTCAGTATACCAGAATTAGTTCACATCAACTGGCTTACAGCATCATCCACATTAGTGAGGATATATAGTGCATGTTGACTCATCATCTAGAACTTACGAAGCTTATTAAATAGGAGCACCACATGTCATTTTTCTAGTAAAGTGAAGTATAATAATGAATTCTGAACACGTTTTTGGATGGTATATTATTGATTAAAGTTGCAACTAGGAAAAATTCATTGCGATGAGTTGCAATAAGAGGCATTCAGTAATTTAATACTCTTTAGTTCAGCTGATGCTTCTATTCATTAAATACTCAGCTATTATCAGGTAGTTAGTACATAAATACAATCCAGACACTGTCAAGTCGATACACTGAAATGGTTTAGAAATATGCAGAATAAACAAAATCTTATTAAATACTTGCAATACGAGTATTTACCTGTGAGTTTGTTCGTTTGCTTATTCAATCCCTAATCTAACGTTTTCCTACAGGAAGATCCTGACTATTTGACAAGTTTTCATGTATTTTTGAGATAATTAGAACTTACTTAAGGCAGGATCTAGAAGTTATCAATTCACCATACACTTTAGTCTTCTAGCATGTTAATTCGCTATCCAAATGTACTGGGTTGTAAGTGATTAAATTCTACTTCAAGCCATGTTTAAATTACTTGGAACCACACCATGCTAAACTAAATACTTCAATATATTTATACAACTTTGTAAGCTGTCAGAGTTTCTTGTTATCTGACACACCTGTAGTCTGACTGGACACGTTGACTTAAGAATTCACCTACTGGACAACAAATATAACGCGAACATTTTGTAATCATTTGAAATTATTAACAGACAAATAATACCGTTATTGTTACGATTAGCAGAAGCAATCGCTATCAACGGCTTTTGACGAAGTTTATATGCAGAGAAGAATATCGTAATAAGTCATTCGGTCATCTTCTCATAATGTCATTATGATGTTTGCAAGGTCAATTAATCTTTTATTCACAATTGGGTAACTGTGTCATCGTCTGTTTTAATTGGTATTTGCGATTATGTTACACAATCCTCCTGAATTTTACTGTTGTCAAATATTTTTTCCCGTCACCCCTACTCTTTATTTTAACTATATCCTTATCTATATACCCATTTAATCGTAACACATATATTAACATTGAATTCAACTCTTTTAATAAGCATGTCTTGTACTTTATTCCAATTATTATGATTTCGACATTAATTACAACTATTCAATTCAACTAATGGAGTTCAACCATATCAAATGTAAAGCAGTTACTTTCTAATGGCACTGGGTTTAGGTCACATAAATATGTTGTGAACTATCTTAGTTAGCAAAATCAATCATCACCTCACTGGTCTAACGGTTAAACGTTCGCCACAAATTCTAAAGGTATTGGCTTCAACATCCTGATAGGATTTTTGCAGTGTACTCCTAAGGAATCCTTTACTAGAATAAAGTAGATGTTCAGTCATTCCTAGTTTCTCAAGGGTGTGTTAATTCAAACCAATTCATGCTATTAAATTACAACTCAATCTCAACAGATAACTATATTAAACATTCGACTCTATTATTTTATGCAACTGTAGAATAGTTACAGTTGATAAGAAGCCTTAAATTGCAATGAATTCATTTTATTTTTCAACTCTATTTTCGTTCTTTTATGTTATTTACACTCCATTACGATCATTTCTGAACCAATGGACCACTAAGTCAACTGGCTTCCAACAACTGACATTTATAACTCAGTCAACAATTTTCATACTATATTTATAACCAATACACTCTCTTGTTCATCACAACTGCTATTCAGATTAGTTAACTGGGAGAATAATTATAACTAGTAAAAGAAGAAAACATGAATTAACCTAATCAGTCAAATCGTTGCATTTACATTTATTACTTTCTATTCTACTTAATAGTAACACCCTAACAACATCGATCTGTGACAGATTCAATCAGTTAAACAAAATCATTATTACATTCATTAGAATATAATATGAAGTGAAATGTACTTACTGAAACAGAACTATTGAATATGGTCAAAATGCAACCACATGTAGGCATTGTTTAATGTGATTTAACTGATTCTATCACTTTCATACACTATACGAGGTAATGGCAACAAAAGTAAAACAATAGTCAACATATAGGTGGATATTATGGAAAACAATACAGTTGCATAAACATTAAGTGAATGCAGTGAAGACTTTAAATGGAGGTTAGAGTGTATTGCTGGGGGGCGGGGTAGTGGGAGTTGCTAGAGTTGTGGGACTAAGTAAGTATTTCTGATAATGAAAGAAGGCCAATAAGTAACAATACTTATGCATACTTATTAATTATTTGTATTATAATAAGTTTGATTTTTTACCTTGGAATAAAATTAATTCAATTTCCTAAAGATGTTTGGACTAATTAACTTCAACATTAAAAGGAAGGAATTAGTGTTTGTTATAAGGCAGTTGAGTGAAAATCTTGAAATTTCGATGATATAAGTTCGAGTCCACCATATTACAGGTACGCTTTGTTGACTAGTGCTAACTAATACGAAATGTAGATTAAGCGAATTTCTCTGTCAACTAATTTCAATCACCATCACATTCAATGGTACTGAACAAAATGAAATGTTGATTAGCTTATTGGTTAAAGTAAGGTGAAGTATCATCGGTAAAATTCGTTCATAATGAATTGAATAGACAAATAGAACGTTGTTCACTATCAAATGATCGATCAAATCCTAATCGACCTATTCGTTGCTAATCAGTATGGAAATGTTACAATTTCACAAATACTCTCGTAGAAAAATGACATCAGATTTCAAACTAAGATCGTAAGATGAGAATTTCTATATATAAATAAATCCTACGACTTCCTAACATTAAATCCCGTAACTCCAATCCACGCAGATAGCATGATATCTTCAGACTATTGTCATATTCATTAATTCAAGTTATGATGGAGCGACCGTGTAATGCCAGTGGTAGGTAACTGTCATAATGTAAATCTCCACAAATCGTAAAATGTCACTAAGATATCATGAATAATTTTCAGAGCTCTTCACAATTATATTATGGGAAATGTCAATCAATTACAAAGTACGCATGATTAAACTTAGATTGTGGTCGACTTTCCGGACACATGTTTCGTTCTTGCTTAATTGATGAATTCAATGATGGTTGACATACATGGACTGACTCAGAGTAGTGATATAAAGCATTAACATTGTGATATAGAATACATGCAGCTAACATGTCCTGAAACAGATTACTCCTTTGCCTAATGACGAACAGTAAGTAATATAATCATGGAAGTAATATTATGAGATTCAGTTAACATGCAGTTGCGTGTTATTTTAACAAATTTATTGATTTACGGGATGGTTGTTGACCCCATACCTAACCCTCCTCCTTTATTTGGGGTTTTTCACCAGTAGCAGTTCTAGTGGGGCGCTCTTGGCGAAGTTCATATTAACTAGCATAACGTGGAATATAAATGTCGATAGATTTTTACAATATCCGCGTAGACTTATCTGAAATCAGCTAACACGTTTTAGAGTATTTTGGATATTGGTGATTGATTTACTGATAACACGAGCAGTGAACATTTCATGGTGTTGAATATGAAATTTAATCGTGGTTTACAAGTTATCGAAGCCGCTCCCCCTTTTCACAAAATGTTTTCTTACTTACTTACTTACTAACTTACTACTACTTACTTACTTACTTACTTACTTACTCACGACTGTTACCTTTCTCGGAGGAGCATAGGCCGCTCACCAAGTATTCTCCATTCAACTCTGTCCTGAGCAATCCTTTCCAGCTATCTCCAGTTACTGTTCATCCTTTTTATGTCTGCTTCCAGTTCTCGACGCAGGGTGTTCTTTGGCCTTCCTCTTTTCCATTTTTCAACAGGATTCCAAGTTAGTGCTTGTCTCGTGATACAGTCTGATGATTTCCGCAGCGTATGTCCTATCCATTTCCAATTTCGTTTCCTGATTTCCTCTTCAGCTGGAAGCTGATTTGTTCTTTTCCAAAGTAGGCTGTTGCTGATGGTTTCCGGCCAACAGACATTCAATATTCTACGTAGACAGTTGTTAATAAATACCTGTACTCTCCTGAGGATGTTTGCAGTAGTTCTCCACGTTTCAGCTCCATACAGAAGAACTGACTTGACGTTCGAGTTGAAGAGTCTAACTTTGAGGTTGTTAGACAGTTGTTTGGACTCCTATATATTTTTCCACTGTAGGAATGCTGCCCCTGCTTTGCCGATCCTTACCCTTACATCTGCATCGGATCCTCCTTGTTCATCGATGATGCTCCCCAGGTATGTAAAGGTATCCACTTCTTCCAGAGTTCCACCATCAAGTTCAATTACGTCGGTGCTGTCGGTGTTGAATTTGAGGATCTTGCTCTTTCCCTTATGTATGTTCAGGTCTATTGATGCTGAGGTTGCTGCTACTTTGGTTGTCTTCACTTGCATTTGCTGTTGTGTATGGTATAGAAGTGCTAGATCATCTGCGAAGTCCAGATCATCAAGTTGCATCCTACTTGTCCATTGAATCCCGTGCTTCTCCTCAGATGTAGAGGTTTTCATGATCCAATCGACCACTAGGAGGAAGAGGAAGGGCGAGAGCAGACAGCCTTGTCTGACACCGGTTCTTACTGAGAATGCACTTGTCAGCTGTCCTCCATGCACAATTTTGCACTGTAGTCCGTCGTAAGAATTCTGGATGATGTTGACGAGTTTCTCTGGTATCCCGTAATGTCGAAGAAGTTTCCATAGTGATCTCCTGTCTACGCTGTCAAACGCCTTCTCATAGTCGATGAAGTTGATGTACAGTGACGAGTTCCATTCAATTGATTATTCAACAATGATGCTTAGTGTTGCGTTATGGTCTGTGCATGACCGATCCTTACGGAAACCAGCCTGTTGGTCTCGAAGGTGAGCATCCACTGAATCTTTCATTCTCTTCAACAACACTCTGTTGAAGACTTTTCCTGGTAATGACAATAGTGTGATTCCTCTGTAGTTCTCGCATTCACTCAAATCTCCTTTCTTTGGTATCTTGATAAGGTATCCTTCTTTCCAGTCTGCCGGCACCTGTTCTTTCTCCCAGATCCTCTTGAATGAAACGTGGAGCATCCTCGCCTTTATGTCTATATCTGACTTGAGTGCTTTGGCTGATATATATTGTCAGGTCCTGCTGCTTTCCCACTTTCGATCTGTCTGATGGCTATCTTGATTTCTTCCATCGTTGGTGGATTAACATCAATCGGGAGGTCTGTAGATGCTGCTTCGATGTCTGGTGGGTTCGGTGGAGCTGTTTGTTCTTGAATCTCGTTGATTAGCTCACCTTTGTTCCTGACCGGTCGCTCTGGTTTACTATATTTACCTGCCAGTTTCTTCGTTGTGTCGTATAGCTTTTTCATATTTCCTTCTCTTGCAGCTTTCTCCGCTGTCGTTGCAAGGCCTTCGATATACTTCCGTTTGTCGGCTCTAATGCTCTTCTTTACTTGTTTATTTGCTTCTGTGTATTCATTTTGTGCCTTGATTTTTTCTGCTCTAGTTCGGCTGTTGTTGATTTCTGCCTTCTTGTTCCTCCTTTGTTGAATTTTGCTCAGGGTCTCCGTGAAAATCCATTCCTTATGATGGTAGTTCTTGCAGCCCAGAGCCTCTTGACAAGTTGAAGTTAGTGCCTCTTTGATTCTTTTCCAGTTGTCCTCCATAGTGGTTTCTTCCTCGTTCAGCAGATCTTGTAAGGCTTGGAACCTGTTGTTGAAAGTTACTTTGAATTCCTTGAGTTTGTCAGTATCCTGAAGAGAGGCTGTATTGAACCGCTTTAATGCTGTTGCTCCAGTTATCCATTGCTTCTTTAGCTTCAGTTTCATTTTGGCAACCACTAGGTGGTGGTCTGAAGCTACATCAGCTCCTCTCCTGGTTCTCACATCTTTCATTGATCTTCTGAATTTTTTATTGATGCATATATAATCAATTTGATTCTCTGTAGTATGATCCGGTGAGATCCATGTAGTTTTGTGTATGCGTTTGTGGGGGAATATTGTACCACCTATAACCATTTTGTTGAAAGCGCAAAGATTTGTAAATCTTTCACCATTTTCATTTCTCTCACCTAGTCCTTGTCGTCCCATGATGTTTTCGTAACCGGTGTTGTCCATTCTGACTTTGGCGTTTAGGTCCCCCATTAGGATTGTCAGATCCTTTCCTGGACACTTCGCTATAATTGACTGCAGCCTATCATAAAACTGATCTTTGTCCTCGTCGTTGCCGTCGTTGGTGGGTGCATAACACTGGATGATGTTCATTGTAATCCTCTTCTTCATTGTCATTGAAAGATGCTTTGATGATCCTGGGTCCATGTGGTTTCCATCCTACAAGTGGATTGCGCGCTTTCTTAGACAGCATCAGAGCAACTCCTTGGGTGTGTGAGGGCATTTTCCTCTTCGTGCCCGGAATATAGTAGCACCTCTCCCGTGGCTAATGTTTTCTGTCCAGTTTGAGTCCAATGCGTTGCGCTGATCCCGAGCACAGTTAAATTGTATCTCTTCATTTCTGCTGCTATCTGGCTGATCTTCCCTGTCTCCCACATTGTCCGAACATTCCATAAACCTATAAAAATTTTTGCTCTGGTCGTTAGGAGGGGTGGCATAGGCCTCAAGACTTCCGAAGAATCTCGACTTTCATCATGAAGCGTCATATAGATTCCTTCCACTTCCAGGGCAGAGTTTAAATGGTTAAGTTTGTTTATTCTGGTTAGCAGTTCTTTAGCAAACTTGTGTTTTAAGGTATAGGGGTGCTAGCCCTATGCCCGACCCCCATCCTTTACCCGTGCTTGGGACCGGAAACAACCCTAGAAGAGCCGCGGGCGGAGTTACGAAATGTTTCAACATTTTTAAAGTGTGTATTGCGTAATCGTAATATATCCTCATCATATCCCAAAGTAATTGAAGCTGATAATCATCTAGACATGGTAGTTACCAGTATGAACAAACAATTGCCGTTACTGTTATATGTAGATCATACCAGCCAGATAAGGAACCATAATGTCAAATGATACAGTTGGAATTACATTATTGTACATTATCAGAATGAAGCTTATTCATTATTTGAATTGTAATTCTGTAAGTCAGATATTCAAGGTAATAAGGAACATTCTTTTCAACAAACTATAATCCAGTTATCCACATATAAATCAACATTGATTTTTAACCCCAATGGGTGGCATAGTAGGAGGCGGAGATGACTTTTAAAGCTTAACAGGGTTCAGAATGGTTGTAAAAGTTGAATTGTTAGTGAAGTAATATCTATTGTATCAAATGTTAACTTCAATAAATTTAGGCATCAGTCGAATAGATAAACATCATTAGTTGAATAAATGGATCTAAACTTAACATAAACCTGGTAATGGAATGGCATGACTATGTGATAGCATTAAAATATAGCATAGTATTAAAATATAGCTATTCAGATCTCAATGATGAGCTGGATTGTGACTGGTAAGCAGAATTTAGGGTATCCGTTTCATCACATTTGGGACTCATCATCTGGATGTATCTGCGTCCCAGTATTTCTAATGTTCATACTGGGGTTTGAATTTAGTCCGCTTCGTTTCAAACGCCACCTCGTTTACCATTAGGCTACTGAGTTCAACCAGTCACACTTGTGCACCGGGTATATATGTAAGTAGGATGAGTTTGTATCATCCTGTTGATTAGTTAAGAACTGAAACTGGTCAACCTCTGTTGCTATATGCACATATTTACGAATTGTCTCGGTATAGCTACTAATCACAAGTAATGATTAAGTTGAATTGTGACTAGTAAAAGGAATCTTATTTGGATCTCTTGGCTCGTAATTAATAGCTGTATCAAAGCAATCCGCTCAAGATGCACATCTAGCAACAGAGGCTGACTAATTTTACTCTATGACTAATCAACGGGAAAATGCACACTTATCCTAATTGCTAATGAGTTAGTGACAGCTCTAAGAAAAATCTCTACTCATTGAACGAAATTCATTTACACAGCAACTAACCACATAATTTAATAATATTTTTTTTATTTAAAAAAACTACACAATCTCAGTATGTTGTACAGTAAACTGTCAACCACCTTTGATGGGTAGTGAAAGAAAGAGAGAGAAGACAAAACAGTAACAAACTCTAAACTCATCTATAAAAAATACTGGTACTACTCATAAAATCTTTATTATTATTATTAGTATTCATTTGCAGAGATACTTTGCTTTGTTGTTGTTATTGTTGCAAATATTCTCATAGTTTAATAACAAGTTCAGTTTAATCTAATCAATGTGTAAAGTATATTTGATTAATAAATAGTTATAGTTTTAGGTCAAAATTTGTTGCTAAGTGATATGTTTAGGTGTGATACAATTGAAACAAACTGCTGACAGTAATTCAAATTACTATGATCTCATTGAATTGAGTTAGAGAATTATTGTAAATTAGGAAGCATTGTATAGTTGTTTCGTCTTAGTATAGAACTATTCATTAGTGCTTATTCATGACCTTAGAATAGAATTAAGATTGACCTGTAGAAGATTCTAGGCAAACACTTAACTGTTATATCACTAATAGTGATAACTCCTAACTATTGACGTTTATTAATCAGCCAATTCGCATAGTTGAAGAGTCTTATACTAGAATGAAAAACAGATGTCCATTGCAATTCAGTTTTCAACAGTTGTCTAACTCAAACCAATTTATGGTATCAAGTTAAGATGTCAACAATTGGAATTCAGATTGTCAGTCTCAACATGGATCATGTATTTTTGAAATGATCATCATCAATCTTATAGATGCATTATTATACATTTGAAAGTTTCGGTGTAAACAATTATTTTTATTCTTACGGTAAGAACACTTATAGAAGCTGGGCATTCTTGTCCACAATCATTTAATAAGCAAAGAAAGACGTGGAAGAAAGTAGAGTTTGCAAAGTGTAAGTGTCATGCAGAAGTAGGATAACAAAGCAAATCATATAGATGATAAATAACATGAAATCTATTGACCATTTGATGGGTGTGAAAAATGTAAGCAGGTAAACAAAGGAAAACATTAGATTATCAAATTAATTTAAAGATCATACAAACAACTAATTGGTAAAATGAATTGGAAGTAAACCATCATTGGAAAATCTTAACGACTTGAAAATATAACCAAGTAACTACCAACGTCTTATACAATAAGATCATCCCAAGCAAACATGATTACTGACGAAGAATTTCACAGTAAAACGAAACAGCTGATCAATTCCACTTAGTTTTTAACACTACTCTATCTACATCAATTTGTGATTAATTCATTCAACTTAATACTAATCTCTGGAAAACACACCTTAATTCAATAAATAAGGTGAATCAAGTAAACGTTGGTTCAGTAATATGTGTTAATTTAGAAAAACTATCTAGTATAATGCTGAAATAAACCTTAAATCACTGAATAAGGACAAGATACGTATATGTACTTCGTAGATATGATCGTCAATAGTTGAGTAGAGTGTATTAATGTCGAATGAGATACAATGAATATTACTAGAAGTGAATATAACATGAAAATTGACTAAAAAGTGTAACATTCATTCTCATTGACATCTTCGTTGATGAAATATATGAATGACCAGTTGTATAGACTAACATTTTAACTTGTTCATTAATAGTTGCCATAATTCACCCAACTGCACTCTATCTTTTCTATTGACATCATCTGAAATTGACGCCAATAAATGAACTGTTTCGCCTTTTAACCATTTCATCGCAAGCAGCTACACCCTTCTAAAGGATACCACTACTGTAATCTAGTGAAACACTAAGCTGGGATTCCAAAACAGTCAAGTAAACTATTCAACCAAAATTTCAGTGAATTCAATAACAAACCTATTAAAATGAATGGTAAAGAAGAGAAAACTATGGCAAGTATCGATGTTTCTTCAATGTTTACGAATGGACGTGCTAAGAATATTTTAGTTGTTGTATTTGAATGCTTAATTTGCGACATGAGATTAAGTTTGTGATGTTCAATGAATTCAATCAACGTTATTAAAAGCTTCGAACTGCATTCATTTATCAAATTATTTACTTTTTAAGGTAATCTTTATTGAAAGAATAAAAGTAGGTAATATCATTGGATCGCTAGTATCATCGACAATTCTATATTAATGCTTACATTCATTATAGTTTAAAGCGATATTGAAATCTGTGATTCCGCCTACTTTAAAGTTTGTATGTATATGACATCATTGTCATTACAAAATATAATGAGTTTGATGAGTTACTTGAAGAAACTAGTGATTTGTCAGATATCGTTGATTTTGCTATGAAGACGAAGTTTGCAAACTAGAATATCTTGATTTAAAGAGGAAGTACTAATGTAAAAACTACTGTCATTAGTGAATTGGTACATTCTGAAAGTGATTCCTTGATTATCATTCATCACATTCAATTACAACTATAGATACAGTGTTTAGAAATTTACTGAATTAATGTAAATTTAACAAGCGGAAGGTGAAGAAGAAGTTTGAATTGAATCAGAACATGCCAACAGTTGTGACGAATGTGAAAAAGGTAACAAAAAGCAGAAAAACAATAAAATCTGAAGGTATAAAAGAAACATGGCTTAGCACAGTTACCGTTTCATATCATAAGGAAATATCTGAGTCAGTAACTATTCTAGATCTAGACAGGTTAAGATAAAATATGGGATCATATTAGAGGATTAACGAAATTGTGTCTACACAATCATTTATCGAATCAACAAACAGTAGTTTTCAGCTATTATCTAGTCGAAATACTCTACGTCAAGATTTAGAAATTTTTCATTAAAAGATGAACAAACAGGATGTTTTCAACTCTGTTAGGGCTTTTCAAGATTTCGTCGATGTTTCTGAGATGCATCCCAACATTATTTTAGAAGAAGTTGGGAATATTTGTAATCACCTGCAACACTACATTTACAGGTTTTTAAACAATGATAGATTCTTTTAAATGAGATCAATAGAATGAAACTTTCTACATTTCTGTTAGATGGATTCCACAGTGGTTAATATTCTTCAACAATATTTCTTCAACAACTATACTTATTCTATCGTATTATGGTTGTTGAAACATTTTGGGAGTTGTCGTAGCCACCGCCAATGTCTTAAAATATATGCATAAAAGAGTATTAACTAAGCATACTGTTAACTTTAGAAGTTTGATATACTTGAATCAAATCTGATAAAGCTTTCAGTAGGCAAACTGACACAACCTACATTATAATTATGCATGCAAGTGCTTAAAACACCTGAGATTAACTGAAACCTATTGACGTTTCGCAGTACTGTAATATCATAGAACTTTTATCTTCATTGGTAGTGTTTCATAATAAGTTCTAGTAAGACAGGAACAATAATTTTCGTAGAATAAGTCATAAATTCACTTTATTCCATGGTTTCGTATCAACTACATACAATCTAGAATTCCATGCGATCATAAAAATGCATAACCGGTATACACACTTTACCCATCGGACATACGTGAAGAATTTCAAGTTGACAAATAGATGTGCATCACCGAGAAGAATACAACAAATCCGCGTACAAATTAAAAAGTCAATAAACACACACATAAATAAATTTTTTTTAGCTGATTACATTCATCACAGTTTGATGTTGGTAGTGTATCACTGGAAACCAGTGAGCACAGAAAAGCTCTTTTGTCATAGTATGAAACTCCTTAGCAGTGCGCACCCTATATTCCGCCCCATGGGCTTCAAGTAAGCAAACACCTAACTCTTTGCACCACTGAGCAGGTAGTCATCCAATCGTAAAATTCCCACTTCTGTCAATTTTTGATAACGCTCGGCGATCACCCATTGTCATTGGTGATAACTGTTTCTCTTTCAACAAATTTGAATTCCACTAGTCTAGACATCTTACTAGAGTTGATTAATGTAAATGAATTGATATGATTTGTGAAGAGTGATACTAGGCTCAGTTGATTGAATTCGTCACAGAGTGATAGTGAGCACAATCTAGGATGTGCACTGCTGGAGAGTTCTACACTCGGACGAAAAATCTGTCCTGTGCTGACTGTTTTCTGATGATACCCTACAAGTATTAATCTGTGACTTTGTGTTAATCTTGCTGTGCTACTGTTTTGACGTCAAAAAAGCTGTTATGATGGCGACATACGACCAATCGTCTCATATGACCTTGTACTTACGAAGTTACAATAGCAAACACCAATGAAAGTGCCTATGTGGTCCCTGCACATATACCTGATACCGAATCAGCAGCAAGCCGGATTAGGAATAGCACAAGATTTATGAACAACTAGACAGCATCCCATTATATTTGCGGCATTTCTTTATATATACACAAACTGGACCACACAATCAGCCACTTAGAGAATGAACATTAGTACACAACAAGGGAGTCAGTGATAGTGAACTGAGGTAACGTGTAAACAAACAATTAACTGTAGTTCATTATTAAGAGATGATGTACTATCGGTAAATATGTTAGACGGAAGGAGAGTGCAAAGGAAACGTATCAGTAATAGGAATAATATCTTTACTGTACCCATAATTAAACTAATAGAAATTGTCTTCTAAAAATATAGTTCTGATAGTTGGTTACACTTCTTTAGTCGTACAATATAACAACTACTGAAGTGTGGCAACTTGGACTGACGCACATTGATGCCAGGTTCTGTGCTGTTTATGCATACATACAGATAATTTACAAATTGATTTCAGACATATTCTAGTATGACAAATTGTCAGTCTGAAGTCATGTATTTTCGCATACACTAACAGATGAGTGTAAAAATCCCGACTACAAACCGTCATAGGCTGACAAGAATCTTGTGCTACAGAATGCAGGGTAATGTAATATTTTGATTCACTTAACCATTTGACGTCTACAACGATTTGGATGAAATGACTTCATTTTAGAATCATTTAATTAATTTACTAATTAATATGTTTCTAACATAATTATTGTAATGATCTTGGAGGCTGCTGGTACAAAGACAAAATATAAGATTGTGGAGTTGTTGCCACACCGACCTTGTGTTAGAACGGACCAATTGGATCTGCTTCTAAAGTTTGTATGATCTGACTATTTAGACACTGATTAGTCAAATTAGAGCCAATGTAGTTAAGCCTGCCAAGAGGTAAAGTGTGATAAAAGAAAACATTTACAAATAGTAGACACTACTAAGTCGTTTATTTGGTATGAACAAAGACTTTTATATAGAGCATTTTGAAGGAACCACTGACAAGAAATGCAAAATAGATTAATGGTTGAATTGGGTGAGTTAACAGTAAAATTGCAGTAACATAGGAATGAAAGCAGATATGGCAATAGTTATGAGCTTATGAATATCTGACAAATTGAGCTACACAAACAGCATAGTTACTGAGTGTCCAACAAACGAGGTGTTACAGTAGGGTCCCCATATCACAATAAGTAAATCCAATAGATTGCGATTCCAGTTCTTCGTTCAGTCATGGTAATTATTAGGATAAATCCGATGATATCCGTAACTTATTCAATGTATACCAGGGACTGATTGTATTCTATCAGATATAATAAATATACTCTGATTGTTAGTCTACACTACTTATAAGTAGATAATAATGCCATTCGAATTTTAATAAATGAACTAACGTGGTGCTTTGTAAGTTGATTATCATTCATTACTAACTGTCAATGAAAATGGTCGGCAATAAAGAATGGTACAAACAACTCACTTATAAAATCTAAATAAAATTCCAAATATATAATTTGCCTACTAATAAGTAGTATAAAATAATATTAAACATTTATTGGTCAAAATTTAACTTATTCTACCGAACAATCAGATTTAATAAGTAAGTTTCAAGTCCCCTGTTCATAATTGACATAGTGATGCTGGCACTAGTAAACATTCTTCGTAAGTGATGTAAAACACAAATAACAGCCTATTTCTAGATTATTGGGAGGCTAAGAAAGACAATCATTATAATTGTGAACGTTAAAATCAGATGAAGGTAGATATGAAATTAAGCGTGACTTGTTTATAATTCGACATAATGTAAGCTGTTGCAGAAAAGCGACTAGCATCGAATCACTTCCTTACATAGTCGGATATTGCATCGAAAAAATATGCATTTAGTAGTTTGTTGGCTAATGGAAATGCTATTAACAACTTCAGTATCATTATGTAACTAGATTATATGAATAGTGAACCAATATAAACTCTGAAATGATGCTAAGAACTAGGTTTTCGACTGACGTTAATGATTAGACAGTTGTGAAGGAATATAGTGTACATTGGAAGTGTACTCGAAATTCTAATAAGAGTCAAATAAACAATAGCTATATAGTTATATAATGTGATTTTTTATATGGTTAATTCTATGAACTTTATAGATCTGTTATTTATGTAAGTCTTATGTATCCACTAGAAGTTTATCGTATTTTTACCTATTCATAATAATATAAACTTCTGTTTAGTATTTAACATTTTCTCATTGATTAAAGTAGGTACACAGTTATTTTCTATGTATCACAATAGTTTAGTTCAACTATTCATTGTATTCATTGTATGGTTAGATACAATCATTTCATTACCTGTCGTAAATGTTACAATATTTATACTAATTGTTTTCTTAATCTACTAATATCATGTATTACTACATTGATAGATTCATTACAACTAGTGATAAATATCTCTATTCAATTGACTTCAAATCATTGAATGATGATTACACATTAGAATGATGCATCACATTTGATTACATGAATTCCTTATGAAACATAATTAATCATTAACCTATACAGATATAAAACATACAAACAATGTAGATTCAATGAAATAAATGATAATCAATTTATTACATAATAATAGAATTTGATTGGATGTTTACTATGCCTTCTTATACAATATAAACACGGCATAGATACAATAAAATTTAATTTGAAAAATAAAAATAAAAAGTGACAACTATTGACAAACTACATCTATTCTTTTCGAGAAATGCTCATCACGTTCTACATTTATTAGTTCAAAATTATTAGTCACAAGAATAGCCAGTTCTCAGGCAAATACACAACATTATTTAGATATCAAGGATAATTGAATAGTTGGAAGATTTTTCATCGAGTTCTTTATAAAATACGAATGTTAATGTTGAAATAATCATCATCATCATCATCATGTTACTTGTGAAACGTAAACGACAATTGAGATAAACAAGACTAGAAGTGAAATGTGGATGTAGGTATCTGTGTATCTGGGTGACATAGGAGATGGGGTGGTAACAAAATACGATTATATCAAGTGTTTGTAGACAAAGGTCAAATCCTATTTAATATGAAACCGAATGGGTAAGAGTGGAGTGAACGATAATCAAAATTCGTCAAATAGTAACAATAACAATCATTAGCATAATTACAATCAGTTCATTTGTTCGATCTTAAAATGTTACTAAGACAATGAAATTAGGAGAGAAGATTGAGTGATATTCAAATTCATTCTGTGTACTTTAATAATAATATTAATAATAATAATAATAATGGAAATGCACATCAAGATGGAGAATGCATATACATTAATCAAATTAAATCGTTGCATGATTAATGTGGTCATTGGTCTGAATTATTTTTCTACTTGTCTTCGAGATACCATGTTTATTTATAAACTTTATAGGGTAGCCGTTCTCCCTCAAGGTTTTATGCAATGCTTCCGTTCCTTCGTCAACCACATCAGGGGAGCATATCGTTATTATTTTATAATGCAAGGTCTTCAATAGATTCCATTTATATTGTATAGTTACAAAGCTAAGGATACCTACATCCATATTTGACTAATATTCTTGTTTATCTCAATGGTAGTTTACGTTTCACAAGTAACATGATGATGATGATGATTATTTCAACATTAACATTCGTATTTTATAAAGAACTCGATGAAAAATCTTCCAACTATTCAATTATCCTTGATATCTAAATAGTGTTGTGTATTTGCCTGAGAACTGGCTATTCTTGTGACTGATAATTTTGAACTAATAAATGTAGAACCTGATGAACCTGTAGAACCTGATCGAAAAGAAGAATGTTTAAACGTCTTTGTTTTTGGGAATTTTTAAACAAACTACGTATATAAATAAATGTTAACATCATATTTTCATTTATGCAATAATTCAATTATTAAGTTAATGAATTCGTGTATACACATGATTCAAGCATAAACAAATGTTTCTTTACGTGGAATTATTTCCAATGATGATAATCCTGATAGAATAAACTTGAAAAATAAGAAGAAAGAAAAAGGCGTATTAATCTATTTTTATTTTTGACAAAACAAAACGGTTTATAAATTATTAAAGTAAAAATATGGAGGTTAGAATGTATGTGAATCGTTTCGTTTATTTGACATGGATTGAAACTAGTTAGTCTATGTTGCTATATGTACATCCTGAACGGATTGATCCAATCCAAAGATAATTCACAAGTAATGTGTGAGTTAGATTGTAAATATCAAGCAGAACCTTAAACGTGCGTTCAGTCTTATTCGGGATCCGTTGGCCTGACTAACCTACATCTCACTGTTGGTGATGACAATGGAATTCGGACTCAATTTGTTTAGTGCCAAATGCCATCACGTTCACCTTCAGGCTACTGAGTTCTGACAGTGACAGTTGAGCAGTGGGTGTATATGTAATTAGGATGAGTTTGTATTTTTCTGTGTATTATTTACGGACTCGAACTGGTCAGTTTCAAGTATGGTAAGCAGTAACAAGGACTCCTGAAGGCCGAAAGAAAAGAAGAGGACCCAAGAACACATCACTTTGAGAGTTGGAGATAGACATAAAGATAATGAAGAGCACTTAAGAGAAAAAGCTGGATTGGAGAGCTGAGTTCGTAATCAAACGAAACCAGCTTCATGGATTACCATTTTCAGTCATGATCTAACTCAAACAAAAGTGAAGAAGTTTTATGGCGACTGAAATGATTTAAGAATGATAATTGATGTAGAGTGATTACAGTCTGGATAACACTGAATACTAAGAAGTAGCGAATAGATTTTTAATTTTAAGGAGTGGATTCTTTAGCTTTGTGCTCCAATAAATCTGTCGATGGCTGAACTGACGACTTCGAGGTCCTGAGGCTGATGCTTAATTATAAAATTTATCTAGTCATCTCTCTAGCATCCTGTTTACTAGCAATTTAATACAAGGCATCCGTAAAGTTCTAATAAGAAGTGATGAATGATTGAGATCGAATTAGTTGAGAGTAAATCAGTTATCATCAGTAACATTAAATGATAGTTTACGTATATCGCAAGATGATGAGACTTGGAATTGCATCACTTAACTAGTAACTAGGCAATTCTAGTGGTGGAGCGTTAGTTACAAAACCCTCTAAGTCTGAGTTCTAGTTTCTAGCAGGAATCTCATACTAGAACGAAACAACTTATTAGTGCTCTATGATTTCCAATAGTGCTAATACTGAGAGGTGATTACACTGTTGTGAACTTGAAAATAACCACTAATAGTAACAACTGGATCATTGAATGTTCTTCTAGAAGGTGTGAAGTATGTCAGAATAAGATATCTAGTTATACACTGATATACAAATATTATTACATCATTATGCTTTTAACAATATTGAAGATGTAGGCCAATTTATAATGTGACTACAGAAACAGTAATGAATAATGTGAATGGTGTACACTGAATTGTAAAATGCTGATTTACTGTAGATTTCCTAAGGTTATTCAGAAAAAGAATATAGCCTGTTAGTAAAACTCTTATTCTATTATCTAGTGAATAAGGCAAGCGTAGATCAATTCAAATACGAGGTCATTATACCGGAAGTACAGATTAAAAACAAATTCTACCAAAAAATATTGGCCTGCCTAGTTGTGCAGATGGTCGGATTCTCGCTAACCTGACGTTCTTGGGACGGAATGGTGTAGCATGAAGTTTGAGAGTAATGGTGTCGCTTAGATTGACCCAAATTAATGTTCAGTTGTTTCAGTATACCAGACTTAGTTCACATCAACTGGCTTCAAGCATTATCCACATTAGTGAGCATATGTAGTACGTGGTAGACTCATCATCTAGAACTTACGAAGCTTATTGAACAGGGGCGTTAAATGCCATTTTTCTAGTAAAGTGCAGGATAATAATGAATTATGAAAACGTTTTTGGATGGTATATTCATTGATTAAAGTTGCAACTAGGAAAAATTCATTGTGATGAGTTGCAATGAAACGCATTCGGGAATCCAATACTCTTTAGTTCAGCTGATGCTTCTATTCATTAAATACTCAGCTATTTTCAGGTAGTTTATACATAAATACAATCCAGACACTGTCAAGTCAATACACTGAAATGGTTTAGAAATATGCAGAATAAACAAAATCTAATTATATACTTGCAATACGCATATTTACCTGTGAGTTGTTCGTTTGTTTATTCAATCCCTAATCTAACGTTTTCCTACAGGAAGATCCTGACTATTTGACAAGTTTTCATGTATTTTTGAGATAATTAGAACTTACTTAAGGCAGGATGTAGAAGTTATCAATTCAACATACACTTTAGTCTTCTAGCATGTTAAATCGCTATCCAAATGTACTGGGTTGTAAGTGATTAAATTCTACTTCAATCCATGTTTAAATTACTTGGAACCACACCATGTTAAACTAAATACTTCAATATATTTATACAACTTTGTAAGCTGTCAGAGTTTCTTGTTATCTGACACACCTGTAGTCTGACCGGACACGTTGACTTAAGAATTCACCTACTGGACAACAAATATAACGCAAACATTTTGTAATCATTTGAAATTATTAACAGACAAATAATACCGTTATTGTTACGATTAGCAGAAGCAATCGCTATCAACGGCTTTTGATGAAGTTTGTATGCAGAGAAGAATATCGTAATAAGTCATTGGTCATCTTCTCATAATGTCATTATGATGTTTGCAAGGTCAATTAATCTTTTATTCACAATTGGGTAACTGTGTAATCGTCTGTTTTAATTGGTATTTGTGATCATGTTACACCATATTCCTCAATTTTCTGTTGCCACATATTCTTCCCCGTCACTCCAACCATTTATATTAACTATATCCTCATCTATTTACTCATTAAATCATAACACATATATTTACATTAAATCGAACTCTTTTAATAAGCATGTCTTGTACTTTATTCCAACTATTATGATTTCGATATTAATATCAACTATTCAATTCAACTAATGGAGTTCAACCATATCAAATGTAAAGCAGTTACTTTGTAATGGCACTGGGTTTAGGTCACATAAATATGTTGTGAACTATCTTAGTTAGCAAAATCAATCATCAGCTCACTGGTCTAACAGTTAAACCTTTGCCACAAAGTCTAAAGGTATTGGCTTCAACATCCTGATAGGATTTTTGCAGTGTACTCCTAGGGAATCCTTTACTAGAATAAAGTAGATGTTCAGTCATTCCTAGTTTCTCAAGGGTGTGTTAATTCAAACCAATTCATGCTATTAAATTACAACTCAATCTCAACAGATAACTATATTAAACATTCGACTCTATTATTTTATGCAACTGTAGAATAGTTACAGTTGATAAGAAGCCTTAAATTGCAATGAATTCATTTTATTCTTCAACTCTATTTTCGTTCTTTTATGTTATTTACACTCCATTACGATCATTTCTGAACCAATGGACCACTAAGTCAACTGGCTTCCAACAACTGACATTTATAACTCAGTCAACAATTTTCATACTATATTTATAACCAATACACTCTCTTGTTCATCACAACTGCTATTCAGATTAGTTAACTGGGAGAATAATTATAACTAGTAAAAGAAGAAAACATGAATAAAGTGCAGAAAATATTTTGCTACATATATTGAGTTTCTTTCAGGTAGTACTGAATAGCCTCCTCGTTTTATCTTGTACGACTGCTGACTCACTCACCTACGTAAAACGGATTTTTAGACATTATCATCTTCTGATGAGAAGTGCAGCTATCAATTAGTCATGTAATAATGACAAAGGGAGATGGAAATTATTTCGACAATGCACTTATTCTCTTCACTAAATATATTTACAGGTAATCATTTCACCTACTGATATAGACAATCAGTAGTAAAAAGGTACCGAAACATTTTCAACCGTTATTCTGATTTCTCACTGGTCATATATTATCAGTCATAAATATCCAATTAATATTTATACCTCGGCTTTACGCTCATACTGTATTTACAGTTTCTTTTCATCTAAGTACAAAGAATTCATACTACAACAATCAGTACCTAATTTCAATTCACTTACAGTATCCTTATCATCAGTTTGGCGATTTAGTTTGCTCACTATCATTCATCGAATCACGAACGAGAGGTAGACTCATGGTATCTAGTTTATAATAAGTAAGTGAATAGCACTAAAATCATTCAGGCAACGAGTATGACTCAAAGCATCGTATCATGGAATGTTTTATTAGTTAGAGAATTCGGTTGGTTGCCTGTTTTAATCGCCTCCCGTGTCCTTTAGTTTGTGAGTTGAGATAGTAATATCGTTAGCCTGGATACAAATACCATGAAGCGAAATCACGTTTACATAACTCTGTTAGTGACAAATAAGTAATTCAAAAGTCGCACTGCTATCTCGATTTGTTTCACTGGATTCCTGCCAGTAAATATTTTGCAATGCGACCAGTTACTACTACTGGATTTTTGTTTTTGCCGAACTAAATAGAATGTCATCGGATTAGTCTTAAAAAGAATTCTAGTCACGAACAAGACACTGTTTTATTTTATTTAGCGAATTTCTTTGTAATAAAGTTCTATGAACCGTGCCTATTGCCTTCAAGCCTAATCGCTAAACGACTGAACCGGCATCCAACAATTAAAAGTTTGAACTTAGTCGAATTGTTATATATTTAGTTGATATCATTCACTGCTATCAGTGGATAACTTTTTCACTCCCGATATGGTTGAACACTACTGGTTAAACCTCACGAGGTCTACGGAAATTATCTTTAGACGTTAGTCATTAGTGAGATGATGATTGTTGTCAAGATTGTTGAATTTGAATTCGTGATGTCAAATTCAGCAGTATTCAAAACACTCGGTTGAAATAAACCTATGACTTTTTATCAATATTCAGTGTAAAATCAGTTTGTTAATCAGAACACTTGATAATTCATTTTAAAAATAGTAAATCAAGGCAACTTAATTCATCTTTACGAGAGAAGTACACACTAAATGTGACCAGAAAGGCGAGTGCTAAAATTCCAACTAGAATCGCATACTAGACGTCAGCAAATATAAACAAGACAATTAGTTAACGTAGAATGATATTGAAAATGATCAAAAAATGACAAATAATCAATGTTGTAATATTCACTACTTATATGTAGTAATTCAGTAGTTTGCAGTCAAATTTGTAATATTCCCATACATGTATGTCCGTTATTTCTAATGTTTCATCAACTAACATGAAGATAATTGGTTTGTTGTTACTGATGAATTAGTTCCTATGCTTGCGATATGCAATAAAAGAGACAGGATAATCTAATTTAGCTTGTTAAGATAATTTAACTGAAGTTTTTTTTCGATCCATTATGTACCAGCATGTATCATACTGGTCAGTGATATGTACATCTGTATAACGTAGAAACTGACACATTTATATATTGGTGTAGGTAGCAACATTTTAGAAGCTTAGAAATAATAACACTAAATTAGTAGAAGTAGTAGTTACTTAAATGATATTACTAATAAACGGGAGAGTGGATATATACATTATAGTCTAGGGAGAAAGAATTAACCGATGGAAAGAAATTATTTACTGGATAAAGTGAGGTGAAGTGTAGTCGGTGAAATTCGATCAAAATTAATTGAATAGACAAATAGAACGTTGTTCACTATCAAATGATCGATCAAATCCTAATCGACCTATTCGTTGCTAATCAGTATGGAAATGTTACAATTTCACAAATACTCTCGTAGAAAAATGACATCAGATTTCAAACTAAGATCCTAAGATGAGAATTTCTATATATAAATAAATCCTACGACTTCCTAACATTAAATCCCGTAACTCCAATCCACGCAGATAGCATGATATCTTCAGACTATTGTCATATTCATTGATTCAAGTTATGATGGAGCGACCGTGTAATGCCAGTGGTAGGTAACTGTCATAATGTAAATCTCCACAAATCGTAAAATGTCATTGAGATATCATGAATGTTTTTCAGAGCTCTTCACAATTATATTATGGGAAATGTCAATCAATTACAAAGTACGCATGATTAAACTTAGATTGTGGTCAACTTTCCGGACACATGTTTCGTTCTTGCTTAATTGATGAATTCACTGGTGGTTGACATACATGAACTGACTCAGAGTAGTGATAATAAGCATTAACATTGTGATGTAGAATACATACAGCTAACAAGTCATAATTAAGGTTAAACTCACTTCTTGCATTTTACTCGTTAGTCACAAATCAACTTTATTTATACTTGCCAACTACCACTACATTAAGCTAATCCGTTCAACATGTGCATATCTCAACAGTGACTGATTAACTACAGTTTATGACAACATTGACAAGAGAATGTAATTACTTTTATATTACAAAAATTGCATGACTTTTCATAGCTAGTGATAATTTACTCGACTGTAGTCTCTTAAGTATACATTGAGTATAACAGTAAATCATGTTTACTTAGTTTTACAATAAAATAAGTAATATGTTAATAATATAATCAAAATGCTGAAAAGAAGAATAAACTATAAATTCTCACTTGCATATTTGCACGGAATGTGAATCGTTATGGAAACTCTTCGTTAAAATAATCAACCCTGTTGATTGATTGTAAACATACAATACACACACATACACACCCACACACACACACAGTACATACACACAGAGATAAAGAGTGATTATTTAGAAATTCACCAAAACACTAAACAAACAAGATAAGTACCATACTTTGTTTACTATTTAGAGAAAAACAAATAAGTTACTGTTATTTAAGGTTAAATGAAACAGTCAAATCAAGACTAAACAGTAATGGATAACACTTGGATTACACAATAGATTTTTTGTATAAACAACACTTTTTCACACACCCCTCCCAACAATTTTCTGGTTTACTTCCCCCTCCCCCTGTCTCAATTAGTCCAGTGAGAAGTTAACATTATTCGAATTCACTTCACTAGTTCTAGGAAGGTATATGAATTGTTTATTCCTGTAACACATTATTCCTTTGCTTTCGACGAACATAAGTAATCTAATCATGGAAGCAATATTATGGGATTCAGTTAACAGGCGGTTGCGTCTATTGATAGCTTATTCTAAAGCTAGTTAACGTTGATTACTTAATCATCATTGTGGTTGTCTTCTGGTGATCAATATATAAAACGATGCTTATAGTAGAGTGGTTCATGAGTAAACAAAATGTTGCATTGTATTAAAATATTACAAAAGTATACATTTCATACCTTTCCATTAGGCAAACATTTTAGCACTTTAAATCACATTACGTCATATTAACTAATCAATCAACCAGTCAATCCCTGTTACCCCATGTGGAGCATACGCTGACAACCAGCCTTCTACAACCAACTTTGTTCTCAGCTCTCCTATCCAGCTTTTTCTCTTAAGTGCTCTTCATTATCTTTATGTATGTCTCCAACTGCCAAAGTGATGTGTTCTTGGGTCCTCTTCTTTTCTTTCGGCCTTCAGGAGTCCTTGTTACTGCTTACCTTGTGATGCAGTTCCGAGTTATCTTACCTAGACAGTTGTTTATAAATACTTGTATATTTTATTTGATGCATTCCGAAGTTCTACGTGCACGTCTTACCTCTATACAACAGAACTGTCTTCACATTTGTATTGAAAATCCTGACTTTAACGTTGACTAACAGTTGGTTTGAGTTCCAGATGTCTTCAGTTGTAGAAATGATGCCCTTGCCTTTCCAATTCGAGCCTCAACATCTGCATCAGAATTCACCTCCTTATCGATGATGCTGCAACCCAAGTATGTAAAAGTTTCTACGTATTTCAGAATTTCATCGTCCAGTCAAGTGAAATCGGGTTAGTGTTTGTTGTTTTGTGTTGAAGGGTTTTGCTTTTCCCTTTGTGCATCTTGAAGCCTACTGTTGTCGAGGCTACTGCTACCATGCTTGTCTTTATCTGTATTTGATGCTGTGTGAAATAGAAGAGCCAGGCTGGTCGTCTGCCAAGTCCTAGTCATCTGGTTACATCAATGTTGTCCACTGTATTCCGAGAGTGTTTTGAGATGTTACAGTTTTCATGCACCAGTTAGCCGCCATAATGTCGTAGAAGGCTCCATAATATTCTCCTATCCATGTTGTCATATGCTTTTTCGTTGTCGAGAAAGTTGATGTAAAGTGGTGAATTCCATTCAATTGATTGATCAATAATGAAATGTAGAGTAGCCATTTGGTCTATACACAATCGGTCTTTAAAAAATCTGGCATGTTGTTCTTGAAGTTAAGCGTCGACTGGATTTATGTTTTGTTCAATAACACTCTGTTGAATACTTTTCCCGGCATTGATAGAAGATTAATGCTTCTTCAGTTCTTGCAGTTGATAAGATCTTCTTTCTTTGGTATCTTGATGAGGTACTCTTCTTTCCAGTCTGCTGGCATTTGTTCTTCCTCCCAAATTTTCCTGAAGAGAATATGAAGCATCTTTGCAGTTGCTTCTATATCTATTTTCAGTGCATCGCTCAGCTGGTATGTGGTCTGGTCTTTCTGACTTGCCACTCTTGATTTGTCGGATGACCATTTTGATTTCTTTGACTGTTGGTGTATCGCTGTTTATAGGGAGATCCGTGATGGCTGCTTCGATGACTGGTGGATTCAGTGGGGCTGCTCTAGGAACAATGAAACATCTAATTTTTGCCCTCTGGTTTTCAGTTATTTTCTAGATAATATTATTCATAGCGTGAACCACTTTAAATTGATTGATCATTCTAAAAATTGTCGTGAAGTACACATAAATCTATAAGCAACGGTTCAAATGCATCTTATTTAATGGGTGTCCGGACACAATACACTCTTAGTAAATTACCTAGTCCTGTGGAGGTTATTTTAATAGGCACTAACAATCAGTTGAGCCAATCCATAATTCGAAAATAAGGAAAACATGGTGAGATTTAAGAAGAGAATTCATCTCTTGTCCAGACAAAGTGCATAGAATCAGTCTAATTGAAAACAATTTCGTCAACTGAAATAGTGATCATTCTCATCGTGTTCCTGAATCGCTCATTGTACATTCACTATTGAACTGATTTATTCAGGTTGATATTCTCCTAGGATATTGTATGGTGGAGTCGGATCAATTCGCTGATTTATCCTGTCAATTAATAACTTCTAACCAGTTTGGATCTCTGACACGAGTCAGCAGATTTTCAGTCCTCCATTGTCGAACGAATTTTGTGTCAATATCAAGTCACTTGGTCCGGTGACTGACACTCATTCAAATTTGCTGAGTCAACTGGTAGCAATCTTTTACATTTAGCATTTCAAACTGATGATATAAGGTGTATAAACAAACTTACGTGTATATGATTTACCACCATAATTATCATTGTTCCATGAATTGGTTGACTTCGTGAAATCTTCTCCACCATCCACACCACAACATTTAAGCTGTAAAATCAAATATTTTACTGCTTGTAGGAGGGTAAACGAAATATATATGTATATATATTACCTGCCTGACACTACATGCAAAGAAGTTCTATAATTCTACATTGACTTCACAGACATATTTTAGTAATGAAAGTTGTTCATGGATTCTCGTATGAGTGATGACATCACATATGGAAAGTATGTTATTCACGTTTAAAAGAGCTTCATTATTTTAAATTTGCCTGCTAAGTGAGGAGCTATTCACTTACCGGGTATACCTTTATAATTGTAAAGTCTGAGAGGGATTTATAGTCACATCAATAGTTTTCGAATTACTGGATCATAGATTTAGACAACGTTTCATCCACTTTCTGTTCAATCTGCTGGATAATATCCTCTTCCATAACATAATTGCAATGATATGGGTCTTATTATAATGATGGTAATTTTAATTTATTGCATTTAGTTAGGTTGGTAAACTATTTGAAGGGTTATAGATATCTTCAGATATTTGACCATAGAAATCTTTGTAGCGTCTCTTGTATATCAAAGAACAGCAGAACGAGTAATATGGAGGTTAGGCAAAAGGTTATTAGGAATTATGGTAAATCAGTCGATGAGGTCATTAAGCTTCATCGACGGAGATCGCTAGGACATGTGTTGTGCATGCCAGATTACTGCCTGCCTCGTCGCGTGATGTTGGCTTTAGTTGAAGTAAGATGGAACAAAGGTAGGGGCGACCAAACCAAATCATATTATCAATCCATGAAATCCTTGACTGTTGGTCTAAGCCATGTTGGTATATGCAGATTACCTGGTTGGAGTCCACGTGATAGTAGCAATAAATGGTAGTAGACACTTGGTGACATGGCTCAGAATCGGTCACAGTGGAACAAGTGTATGTATTCTTTAATTTCATTTAATCTTGAATCATATTATTAGTTTCTACACATCTTCACTTCACTCTCCCTTCTTCTATTCTGCTATCTTGTTATTTTATCTAATAAGCTACTAAATTTTCTTAGACAGGGACATGTCTAACGTGATTGAAGGTATAAGGAAGGGATTGAGTGTTTTTCGATTGCTATGATTAGATCCCTATTAATAGGGAAATGCATATACACACTACGTGAAATCGCAAACACACCTGCAAACAACAATAACACTCGATATATACGTACTTACCGGAGTTAGGATTACACCGATCACCAGGCTGTGTAAATTATTCACTGCCATTGAATGATAATTGTTTACACTCGTCTGGAATAGTTCAGTTGCTTTATTTCCAATTTGAGTATTCAGAATCGATGAAATAGCGATTGACATTAATGAATAATTTTTCTAGTGGGTTCGATAGTGTTCAGTATAATCCATTTCAGCAACAAGTCAAGAAAATATTTAGCTTACCATAAAATACATTGAATCTCAGTTATGTAATTATTCATTGTGTCAAGAAAACCTAATTATTAACTGAATTCTAGATCTTTTTAATCATGTATAGTAGTTGAATACTGAATACAATCAGAATATATTTTCGTGTGGTTGCCGGAGATCTAACAGTAATCGGCGCTTCTTGTATGATTATCGATGCAGTTATTAGTTTGAATACTCGACCAATCATATTAAGAAGTAATTGAAATAAGTTGGCCTCTGTGAATATCATGGAAATTTCTAACTCCAATCATCTGTATCACATTATCAATGCTCCTTCAATTACTAGGGTAGATAAAGTGACTTTTCAACCAATATCTTCATATTCTCAACTTCAGTCACCCAGTCAAAGTAAGATTTCATTTCTCGTTGTGTGTCACAAGATTATAGCAGAATTTATCTCTATTTATTTTGTGAATAACATTAAAATACTTTTCAATTTTACTTCTAACTGTGGAATTCATTTGTGATTGATTCCAGTTGTCGAAACGGTACTCAGACAACTTCCTTCTTCTATCCTCACCCTTATTCCGCACAAACATACACCTAAGCAAGTATTATTAACTGGCAACTTAGTTAAATCCACCATAATATTAAATAGGTAATTCTGTTCCTAATTTATATCAGCATATAAAGTGCAGAAAATGTTTTGCTACATATATTGAGTTTCTTTCAGGTAGTACTGAATAGCCTCCTCGTTTTATCTTGTACGACTGCTGACTCACTCACCTACGTAAAACGGATTTTTAGACATTATCATCTTCTGATGAGAAGTGCAGCTATCAATTAGTCATGTAATAATGACAAAGGGAGATGGAAATTATTTCGACAATGCACTTATTCTCTTCACTAAATATATTTACAGGTAATCATTTCACCTACTGATATAGACAATCAGTAGTAAAAAGGTACCGAAACATTTTCAACCGTTATTCTGATTTCTCACTGGTCATATATTATCAGTCATAAATATCCAATTAATATTTATACCTCGGCTTTACGCTCATACTGTATTTACAGTTTCTTTTCATCTAAGTACAAAGAATTCATACTACAACAATCAGTACCTAATTTCAATTCACTTACAGTATCCTTATCATCAGTTTGGCGATTTAGTTTGCTCACTATCATTCATCGAATCACGAACGAGAGGTAGACTCATGGTATCTAGTTTATAATAAGTAAGTGAATAGCACTAAAATCATTCAGGCAACGAGTATGACTCAAAGCATCGTATCATGGAATGTTTTATTAGTTAGAGAATTCGGTTGGTTGCCTGTTTTAATCGCCTCCCGTGTCCTTTAGTTTGTGAGTTGAGATAGTAATATCGTTAGCCTGGATACAAATACCATGAAGCGAAATCACGTTTACATAACTCTGTTAGTGACAAATAAGTAATTCAAAAGTCGCACTGCTATCTCGATTTGTTTCACTGGATTCCTGCCAGTAAATATTTTGCAATGCGACCAGTTACTACTACTGGATTTTTGTTTTTGCCGAACTAAATAGAATGTCATCGGATTAGTCTTAAAAAGAATTCTAGTCACGAACAAGACACTGTTTTATTTTATTTAGCGAATTTCTTTGTAATAAAGTTCTATGAACCGTGCCTATTGCCTTCAAGCCTAATCGCTAAACGACTGAACCGGCATCCAACAATTAAAAGTTTGAACTTAGTCGAATTGTTATATATTTAGTTGATATCATTCACTGCTATCAGTGGATAACTTTTTCACTCCCGATATGGTTGAACACTACTGGTTAAACCTCACGAGGTCTACGGAAATTATCTTTAGACGTTAGTCATTAGTGAGATGATGATTGTTGTCAAGATTGTTGAATTTGAATTCGTGATGTCAAATTCAGCAGTATTCAAAACACTCGGTTGAAGTAAACCTATGACGTTTTGTATCAATATTTAGTATAAAATCAGTTTGTTAGTCAGAACACCATAATTCATTTTTCAAAAAATACATCTAGTCTTAGTTAATCCATAATCTTTACTGCGGCACAAATCTAACTGATTGGAGTGAGACAGTTGTCACAGATGGTAATTTATAATAGTCGTGCCATATCACAGATCATTGAACACTGGCTGAATCTTGTAGATTGTTAAGTATTCGCAGTAAGACATCAAGACTCTGAGTTAGATTCTATCTTGGAGTCGTAAACGTGCTATTCTGTGGAGCTCCATACTAGGACGTCACAGCTGTCAATTCCTCTCTGCTTTTTATTATTACCCAACTAATATCGATCTGTGTCGATCAAAAGTAACTAAATTTAATACCACAAACCCACTTCAAGCTAACTTTAATTTAATAGAAAAATAAAACTATCACTTTTACTTACAATATAAAGTAATATCTTCATATTACAACAAGCACCACAATAGCCAATCAATGAAATACCCGCACAAACAAAGCCAAGTATAAAGACTGCCATACCAACTGGTGCTGGAATAGAATAATAACAACGAATGCTATAAAACATTGTTTCCATGAGTAAACAAAAGTATCATTCTTACTATTTTCGTCTGCAATACATAAGTCAATGATTGTAAGTAAGTAAAAACAATTCACTTGTCAATCAAGTTAAAATATCTCACCATTTAATTTTTGATAGTAGATGAAATGTCCAAGTTACTTGACAAAAGTTCAAGCATCACTCACATACGATACAATCAGTAAGAGCGAATGCGGTTGTTTTGATTCGGTAATCTACAATCATTTAAATGAAAATCTAATACGGTATATCACACACTAAAGTTTTACCTGACTTAATTCATACTTTAGTGATTAGTAAGGAATGTTAGTAACAAATTAAACAAGTTTTATCTCAATTTCACTAATAGATGAATCAAAGAAATCAATGTAGGTTGAGAATATTCATGTTCGAATAACATTCATTGCTTTAACGAAATCGGAGTCAATCAGATTTCGATACTTTCTTGTTCTAACATAAATCGTATTCACTACGTAGATCAGTAACGACTAATTCAAATTATTGAACAATTTCTTGTTTATCAAAATAAGGACATTTGAACGAAGTATATATTCTTGTTGATCAATGCTCAACAGGTGGTACTATAATTATCAGTTCAAAATAAATAACTACAAAACTAGCTACTTCTGAGATGAATCCACCATCCTTTAGATATCAATGACAATTAGATATAAATTCTTCCTATTCAATTAACGTGTAAAATACGAATGTTAATGATTTCATCATCATGTAGCTTGTTGCACTTAGACGACAATTGAAATGAACAAGATTATTAAGGAAATATGCATAGGTATGCGTATCTTTGTGTTTAGATGACATAAGAGATGGGAGCTGATGACATGAATACAAGTCTAAGAGCAAGTGTCTATAGTCAGAGATTGAATTCTACTTAAAATGAAATCGACTGAGTAAAACTTTGTGAAGTGGAGTCATTGAGTAATAATAATAATAATAATAATGAGAAAGAGAGAGAAAAAATCATAATCAGTTCATTTGTTTGATTTTTGAGAAAGGTTACGAAGTAAATAGGAGTTGGATGAGAAGATTGGGTTATATTCAAATTCACTGTGGAAGCTTGATTAATAATAATAATAATAATAATAATAATAATAATAATAAGATGAATTTTGTATATTCCCATCGATTTGTTATAGACTGAAGCTTGTCCGTCTCTCTTGCTGTATGTGCATTCTGAGCGGATTGCCTCGATATAGCGATTATTCACAAGTATCACTTAGGTACATCCAGCCGACGAGTCTCAAATAGGAAGAAACTTGCATCCTGGATTCCACTTGCCAGTTGGAAAACTCTAGTGACATGGCACATAGTCAGTAGCAATAGTATAGGAAACTTTGTATAGGTTGTATATATATAACAACTGAATTCGACCATCTCAAGTATCCACTATTTGGTGTCGAAGAAGAAGAAAAAGCTAAATTGACATCATATTGTTTTAAGGATACCTAGACCACCAGAGCTAAATGATGCGAGGTTATCAAAGAATCAAATTTGTTAACTATACTGTGAAATATCCGCAGTTTCATTGTGCAATATTATCCTGAGAGAAATAATACAGTGGAAGTGAAGCAAGTTATGAATACAATCATGTACACTTGAATTATTGACCATAGAATCTCATAGTAACGACAGTGCATTGTTCATTCAGTATAGCTGGTTTAATAAGCAACTATTGCAGACTTGTGATAAAAAAACAATTACAGTCATTTTCATCATTAAATCTGAAAGAAGTTAGCTAACAATAACAACAACAAAATCTAATCTAAATCTCCGTTTTAGGTACACTAATGATCATTGTATCGCATTATAGCACTCGAGAATATTTACTCATGATCTTTAATTTGATTGTTCAGAGGTCCCTGCAAAACTGATTTTAATTTGATATCACGATCTGTTTTGAGTTAAATAACCACTGAATTGCAAAATGCTCTGCCCATTTGTCTCATCCTAGTGTGGGACTCTTAAGTGGTGGAAGTCAATCATATCAATCGTGGGCCAGTAACCAAATGATAGCAAATGTCGAGGTTCACAAATACATTACAAACTGATGGAGTTAAAGATATCAACCTATGGAGATCAGACGTCTCTAAGGTCTAATGGTTAAACGTTTGACATTTGTTGTCATGATTCAACTTAAACAATACTTGCATACTTCCACTACATCTCTCAAGATGTACGTATGACAACAGAGACTGACCAGTTTCAGTTCATGACAAATCAACAGGAAGATCTACGCACATTCGAATTATATCTACATTACACATATAAGTTAAGTAGATTACTTGTAAATAAAACTGACTTCCTTTTTGTAGAACAATAACACCAAAGTACATTGTGTATAATTTCCTTATTTGTTTTTTAATATCATAATCATGAATATGAACTTAAGCGATTTCCAATAGGTGGTAATGTGAACAGAATGAAACATTGTCGTGTATATTTCTATATTTCATAATGATCAATGATAAGAATTTTATCAAATCCATGCAGTTTCGTTGTGCAATTTCTTTCTTTTATTTGTCTTTTTCATTTTTATCATTCTACATAACATATACACTGTTTTTCTTTTTAATCATACCATTTCTATTCTTTGTACTTTCAAGTAATATACAAAGAGACAAATTAGTATCTATGCTATTGAATATAAATTAGAAAATTGTAAAACAAAAGAAAAAAATCGATTTATAAAATTTCACATAACGTTAAACAGACATAAATGAAATATGTTGTTTCATTAATGTGTCTGATTACAGAATTACGAATAAGTTAGACTTTGATATGTAAATAGATGAGACAGAAAAATAAACATCCTAAGAATTGAACCAGTAATGTGATAACATGAATTAGTTTGAATTAGACAACCATTGATCACAAGAAATACAAATATGTTGGGTGTGAGACAGTTACCAACCGATAGCAATGGATGAAGTTCCGGCATTGTATTGTGAACTGAGTGAGTTAGAAATATCGACCGTTAATAATATACTTAACGGTCTAATGCTAAAGCGTTTACTACGGAGCCTTGATTTGATCTCTGATGAAGTCGTAGATGTACACTATTGAAGAATCTCATACTATGACTAGTCAACTATCCAGTGTTTTATAGTGATCATTGGTTGTCTGATTTAGATCAATAAGTGACATCATATTAACATTCAGCAGTCTCTACAAACACCCAGTTACTATTAAATTATTCACAGGTTCATGTTTTTAAAATTGAAAGAATCGAAACATGAAAGTATTGAAGTATTTGAGTATAGCTTAGATCATTAATTACTAGTTAAGTAGGCTGTTTGAATACCTTGGTCTAGTTGGTTACAATCAGTTTTCCAGTTCAATTTTACTTTGTAAACTAATAGAGCATAGATCTAGTGATGAATGTATGGATCGAATAAATGTCACTCACCAAACTATTCATTCATAACAAATATCAGATTGATTCATTTTTGTGTTGTTTATGATATCTGATCCTTTCATCAAATTATCATTGATTTTCTGCATACAATTATAACAATAATACAAAACACTAAAACATCTACAAAAGCTAAACATCTGTAAACTACAACCAGTCGGAACAGATAGATTAGGTGTATTTACAGGAGAGTGAATTTGAGTACTGATTGTTCCCCTTTATTCTTTTTAAAAACAACAAGAACAACTATTTGCATAAAATGAAATGAATTCATTACATTTCGTTGGTTTCTCGTCAACTGCTGCATACAACGTCGAATAATATTCTTCTAAAGTTCATGTTTGAAATAAACATATCTATGAGGATGACTGAGTTTGATTGAATTTAGAACGAATTATAACAATAATAAATTTCTTTTTCTGGATATTGCTATGCAGATGGGAGTTGTTTCAAAAGAGTTGTCAATCTACAGAAGGACTACGTGAAATGGATTGTTTTTAATCTACAATAACGTTTGCTTAATCTGTTACAAAACAGCACCAATGACAACGTTATATCTCAAAGCTAAATTGTTACGTACTTCACATAAAATGGATTCAGAGTATGTTACCATCAAACATTATCTAAACAAGAATGGCTATCCGGTGAGATTTATCGACAAGTACGGTGAATATAAAACCGATAAATCTAACCTAATCACAATCCCGATTTTAAAGGTGGTGATATTGTAGAAACAATCAGAAGAAGATAATATTCATCATTAACGAGAATTTACTATGCCGTGAAATTGCCTAAATCGTATTGGACAACATGTTCGCTGTAACAGTCACAAATGTGGACAGATGTCATTCATATGTTGCCATCAGTTATCCGTATAAATCTACGTGTATAAAATGCATAATGGATGCATATAAATCAACAACATAACTTGTCAGTCGAAATGAGATTTGACTTACATTAAATGATAATATAATTTCTACCAAGAGTTTTTGAACTACTTATTTTACAACTTTGATAGTAATACAATTAATCTTTGAAATTAATATCTAAATAGTGAACTTAATTCAAAAGTACTTTTTATATAATAAAATTAAAAGAAGCTTTAAGTAAACTGAAAACTAATGATAATTTCATGAGTTCGAGACCAGAATAAGGCATAGTCCTGGTAGATGAATGCTCTACTTGCAGATAAAAACAAATTTCAAAAGCTAGGCGTTACGAACAATATGTAAGAAAACATTAAATAATAACAACTAATTAACGTTAAGTGACAAGGACTAATCACAGAATACTATCAAAAAACGCTAAGCTATATTGGAACAATGACACTTCGAACGCAAAGACTCCCAAAAATGCATAAAGATGGTTTATCCGTAGATGAATCGTGAGCAGCTACAGCTATATAAGTGATGCAAATCCGAAAGCCACTACACAAAGTAATTGTCACACATGGAGTAGAAGACTTATGAATTTGTTGATGAAACAAAACATCAAAACATGATTTCTCTAAAGGCATCATCCATATTTACAAATATCCCACTACTAGGAACAGTTGCTTTTACATGCGTTATCCTCCAGATTACAACATTCTATGATCTTAAAATGTATCAAATAAAATATCCCACATTTTGTACACCTGTTACATTATGTCAATGATTTATAATCACCATAATGAGATTGACACAAAAATGAATATGCTAAAATAAAGGTTTTTCACCAATTTTGTGGTGGGGTGGGCGACTAAAGATCAGAGCAGATCGACCATAGGCCAAGAAATACTCATAGGCACGTATGTTGGTGAACCAGATCGTGTTAAATAGACTAGCGAAAAATCTCATAAGTCAGTACTCTGCCAAAACCCCTCTTTAGATCACAACAGGTCTACTTAAAGATGAGATCAGTTAACTAACATCCTAATTACGCTATACAAGTGATGCGTTTATAATACTCATTAATAAACTAGAAATGAAGATTACCCTTCACAAATTTAACAACATTCAATCATCAATTACATTAACCATAAGAGAAGAGTGTTATAATACAATCTCATTATTAGATGTCTTCCTAACGAGAATATCAAATGTAACATCAAGAAGGATGGTGTACAAAAATTAATTCCATCTATCGAGTATACCCGCTTTCACGGTTCTGCTCCCTTTATATACAGAAGACATATAGTAGAAAGTCTAACATATCTGGCCAGTTGTTTTTGTTTATATGAAACAATCGAAGATGAGCTTATGAACAGTCGCAAATGTATTCTATAAAATTCATCAAGACACGTATGATAAAAATTGAGTCAAGTAAAATTATGATAGTTCCAAAGAAACCAATATTCCTACAACTTCAATTCACAAATGATACTATCAGAAAACTTGTGACATGAAGAATAACTTGATTTCTACTAAGGGAGTTTCCAGCGGCTAATTCGCTATGTCATTTCTGCAATACCTCTTTGATGGAAGTAAAGGCGAACTTCCTGTATTCGCCTTATCAGTGTGCATTTATAAATTTAACTGTTTATGTGAAGCTAGTTATATAGGGTACATAAGCAGTCGATTCCGTCTCCGGATTTATAAACACTATTGTGCACAGTTGCGAAAGGGACAACTAAAAACGAATAGAAGTTCCATACTCAGCCATCCAATAGACACTGAACACAAAATAAATACCAATGATTCTTTCCGAGTGATCTAACATGTTCTAAATAGTTAACAGTAAGACTTATACATATGCCAATTACACACGGTGGAAACTATAAACATACGCAAAAAGAAACGAAATTTATGCATCCAGAAGAGATATGTACAGCGAATTAAAATTACTTATTACTTGAAGTGACTTTTGATTAACCAGTATGTATTTTTCATACTGATTACGTGAACGGTTGAACGTAGAAGACTTTCATGAAAGTGTAGTTTGAATATATTTGAATCCTGAAAAACCTCGTATTTTCTAATCAGTAGGCCGACTGTCGTCATACAGTGTACAAAAAATGAACAATGTTCTACTTTCTTGAAAAGCTTGATACGTTTAGAATATAAGAACGGAAGTCATGTGTATGCATCTTTAAATAAATACAGAAAAACTAGTTGACGATTACTGTCTATTCAATCTAGATAAATATTTCTAACTCACTAATGATTAGATAAAGTTAGGTGTATCAACGTTCGATTTGAGTGCTTAACTTGCTAAGTTATCAAGCTTGGTAATATGACAGTCATCAGTGTTGATGTGAAATGAACCTATAATGTTACTGCACAATGTAAGTTGAATACATGATCCATTCTTTTCCTAACGATGTGATCTATCAGGTAACCTGTAGTTTGTGAGAAATGATGATCGTTTATTATCAGATTTATGTGAATGTAGAGTCTGTAGCTAAAATGACACATAACTGTTGACTGACATTTTGGGCATTAAAATTATGTTAGGTGATGTTTGTTTTGTAAACAAATCAATTTTAAATTGAATAAGCCCTTTACAGAATGCTCACCTGAATAAAAGTTTCTTCAGTTTATTTATTGGATTTGTAGATTTAAAGCTATGCGATGTACTTTGCTGATGGCCATTGTTTTGTGCGCCAATGTTCAATCGTTTATGTGAATCAATAATAAACCATGTTTCGACTATGTTACAATGTAACGAAACTCATCAATGACAGCCACATCGATTTTTATCTAAATGCCGAACATCAGATCATCATCAGTTGTTACGACTACTTACTAAAGTGATTTACACGAATTATATGCTAATGAGATCCAATATCAAATAAGACAAAAACATTTGATAAAACTAACGTGTTACTTACTAACTTAAATCTACTATACATTCTACATGAATATCCAAAAAGATTTGTGTAACTAAAGCGGAAAAACAACCGTTCTAACAAGCATTTGCAATCGTAGTTGTAATTTTTATGCAGACAATGCTCTATACTTGCTTAGCTCTTATGCGCATAAGTTGCCAGGGTCGAACAGTTAGAGTTTGATTCGAACATAACAGGCATCAATAAAACAATTAATCAATGAAACAGAGTACGCATCTTTATGAAACAATGTTGATTACTAGATAATGTTGTTTGCATGTTTAATGTCAAAGTTAATGGTAGCAATACAAATCATTTTAATAATAACAATAATAATGATAGTAACAATAATAATAATAATAATAATGATCATATACTCATAATAAAAACAAATTAATGTAAATAATTTGGAAGTGAGGTTAGTGTATTTTCAGACAACAGTAACAGTAACAATGTAATTCACACAAATGTAGCATGTTTTAAAGAAAAATTCAACAAATCAGATTAGTTTCATTGAATATTCCACATTCAGTTAATATCAATTTGGTCTTTAACTGAAATAGACTTGTCACCAATAGAATGAATTTTAACAACCGCGAACGATAAGATGACCATCTGTAAGTGGAGAAAAGAAGGTAATCATTGTTTGGGCATATGATATTATTAATGACTGTGAGAAAAATATACTGGAATGGCTAATCAACGTTGCGTTCGAAGATGATTTTATTCATGTAATGAAATGTGGAGGAAAAGTGTTGAAAAGTAAAAGATCGAACAGTGATTGTTTCCTCCTTAACAGTCATCACTCTACACTGTGATCAATCGACGATGAAATGCATCATAAGACTGCCCAGAATCCATACACAATCGAGTCTCTTCATGAATATCGGTTGTTCTTAGTAACCTTCCTAGCAGTGTATCATATGAACTCTACCATCTACACCACATTGGCCTTACCAATAGGATTCACATCCATCTCACTCAACTTCACATTCTATAACCATTACCACTGAGTTATCCATGCTTCTTGTAAACTCCTGTGTGACTGCAATATTCGAATTGATTAGTTCATTAGTGACCAATGTCATGTTTGCATAATCGATTTGATGCTGATTGCATTACATCGATTATATCAATCTCCAAGTAATTTAAAAGCGATTAGACATTACGTTTCCTCTTTTTCAGACTACCATTAGTTGAATGATAGATTCCAGAAATCAAACCATACACGATTGATCATAATATCGAGATTTCTATGATTATAGGTAGATTTTATTTACAAAATACAGAACACAGAAATTAGGTCCAACTGCATTTTTCATCATGTAGACAATGAAGTGATTGACATTCGTTGTCTAAATATGTGCAGATTTTCCATACAACCTCTTGCTGTAGCATCAGTCAGATTCACTCGAACAACATTAACTCACGTTTTTAAATATACACAACTGACAGTATAAATCACTGGTATGGAGTACACCACGTAGTGACTTGCACGTGAAAATAGCTCCTAATGCATTTTACATACAACAATATGGGTAGATTTTACTTACCAGTAGAACTAATCCACTGGTCAATGCGATGACTGCAATGTACGAATATTGAGAAATAACTTCTGCCAATGGTTCCTTACAACCACGATTTACGTTACTATTAGTATTGGTGAATTCATTTGGGCAAGTAAGATCAACCAACTCGGATTTTGGATTGAATAGACAGCAAATCACAGGAAATTGGATACCTACATGTTAGGATGAAACAAGGCATAGGTGTTTTCACAAAATACAGTACCACGAAATTGTTAATTTTGTTTATCAAAACACAACCTGTTTAAATGAGTATATTCGTCGTGTAAATAAAGTATAAGCCAAACAAACTCTCCAGTTTAGATGGATGTTTGATTTGGAGATGCGTTGTCTTATATGACGAGTTGACATCAACTGCATAATCATTGTAAACGAAGAAGATTTGAACCTAGTTAGTGAATGGCATCATACTGACTGAATTTTCTAGAATTCATTCTTTGCAATGTCGTGTGCATGCAATACAAAGATACCCAAAAAACTAAAAAGAAGCATCTGTGCAACACTCTCCGGTTTTCAAAGATTATACAGTTAGTATTATTGGTGGCATCATGTATTTATAATAAACAATTCACATCACAAACTAATGCTGATCACAAACAATTATTGACATAGTAGTCTTGGGGTGATTAGCCCTCCTTGAATCCTAAACCTCCCATGTATCGTTTGGACCTACCATTTCCAATTAACTTCGTACTGAGTCCTGTCTGATTTTCAATAATTGTCTAATTTACACCAGTCAATTAGCAATGCACAACTATCTGTAAGTTGACTAATCGTTGTATAATCAAGGAATGATGAATGTCTAACAAAATACTCAACCTTAGTTGCTTTAACAATAAATTAATTGGCTTAAAATGGTGAAGTATGCGAAAGTGTAATTATTGATGACACGTGATAGAAAAATATTTTTGTGATAAACGGATTAAGGGAACAGGTACAGAGATTGGAATAAGTGTTATTTGTATGCAAATCAGTAGTCACTAAAAGCTTTCACTGAATAAATTCTTCACATATTATATTCGGTAAAACTTGCTTCCTTACTTACAGACACCTGCCCATTACTACTGACTGATATGAAGATCCTCGGTAAGTGGATAGATATACTCTACCTATCATTAACAACCTCCACGACGCAATCAGACATTTCTAATATTCAAGTTAATTTGTACCAGATTGTGGTGCATTCATCCGTGGAAATAATCCTACCGAGATTATGGTTTATAATCTCACATATATGTGTAAGATGATATCGTGGATTTTATCAATAAACGACGCAAGAGTTAATAATGTATACAAGATGATAAGGAATATTGGGATGCAGGTGCATGCAGTTGACTAAATGCTTCTAAATATGGTCAGTTTGTCGAGCCATGTGAGTCTGGGGATGATAGTAAGTTGTACGATGCCATTTTGTATCATCAAAGGTAATTCACATAAGTACGCAGAATGTGATGGTTCAGTAGACTTCAAGTATGATGATAGGAATGATTGATGTTCATTATTTCTGTTGCTCTTCAAAGGACACCATTAATCCACATCCAATACACTGAGTGCAGCATCGTAAACCAGTGATTGACTTAATATATAGAGTATGTACATACTTCGATTACCAATATTACAAACACAATACACTCTTAGTAAATTACCTAGTCCTGTGGAGGTTATTTTAATAGGCACTAACAATCAGTTGAGCCAATCCATAATTCGAAATTAAACAAAACATGGTCAGACTTGAAAGGAGAATTCATTTTTTGTCCAGACGAAATTATTCTTAATTGAGACAATCTAGTAGACTCAATTAGTGTCAGCAGATTTTCAGTCCTCCACTATCAAACAAATTTTGTGATAATGTTAAGTCACTTAGTCTGGTGACTGACACCCATCCAACATTGTGAAGTCAACTGGTAGCCACCTATTACATTTAGCATTTCAAACTGATGATTTACCCGAATGTTATACCATTAAAAGTTCCAGAAACCAAGAAATTGCTTGAGTTAGTGAAATCATCTCCACCTTTCACACCACAGCAACTAAACTGTGAAAGCGAACATTTTACGTCTTGTAGAATATTGGATAAAACACATATGCACGCAGATAAATGTATATAACTTGGATTACACTAAGTGTTATGTTACAGAGACTGATTTCAATGAAGAGGAAGGCATACTCTGTATTATTTTGACAATCATATTACCTAACATTGACCATGAGTACAATTATTCACTACCTTGGAAAGCAATCGCAGTATTCATAGAAAATAATACTGACTAGTCATAAGACAAAAGATGTTAAACCCGTTTTATAAATAGATCTATGCAAAATCTTCGGAGCTGTTCTTCACTGATGGTAAAGTCAAAAATCCACAATATTAGCAAGTATATTTATCTAATCTGTCCTCTGCAAGAAGATGGAACTGTGGCCTAATCACCACATTACGTGATCACACATAATCGCTTCCACATCCCAACTCTCTCAGCCAGTCAAGCTGTACCATTAGTTAGTTAGGAAATATTTATTGATTTCATTAGATGACAGATATGTGGCGGCCGCGGAACACTACCGAGTCAATAACGCCTTACAAACAGTCAGATAAGAAGAAATGCTATATTAACAGTTTATGCAAGTACATATAATAAGTTCAATGTCTATCAGAATTAGTTTACTTGGATCAGCTGCACTGTTTGAGGCGATCGATGGGTTCTCCAAATGACCACCACACGATATATATAAGCCCGAGCGTCAGTGTAGCTTTTGTTCCAGTCATTTCAGCGGCGAGGAGCGGCAGAGGCGTTGAGTGTCTAGTTCTGATGCTGTAAAGGGGATCAATTATTAATTTAAGCAATCAGTGAATAAGACTCAATTCAGAACGAAGAATGTTGCCGCGATAGTGTATTTTTAACTCGTAAAGCAGAAAGTACCAGGTGCCAAGGGCGAAGTGTGTATTAGTGTACAGTTGTGATAATGATACATTTAGACAATATTAGTACAGTATGTATTAGTAACGTTTGATACTAAAACTTATGACATGAATAACACTGATGAACTTTTACAAAATATAAGGTCCTTTAGTTAGTCAGTACATATAGATATATATTTTGCAGCTTAGGTTGCCTATTTAAGAGTTGACTTCAAACCTTAAGCACACGCTAAAACAATAAAGCTCAAGTATTCGTTTACTTCCTTATTATTTATAGGGATTACATTTCCTATTACCTTATTTTGAATGTTGAGAAGCATTGTGTGTTTGAAAGACTGGGATCGCGCTCCACGGTCTCCTGCCCACGATAATGAAATAAAGAAATATTCCCTAATGATTTGGTTTTTTCTGTCATATAGAACGGGGCGTACCAAGGCGTTGAACTAGTGAGCCCTGTATTGAACACAATATTTAATTTCTGCCATACATATCACTATTTCTTTTCGTATTCAGTCGTAAGAATAAGCCATCTGTTTTGCAGCAATTAAGATTGTGTATATAAATATAAATATTTTTAAACATAGTATTTTATTTTCATCGTTAGGTACCACTATGGGACTCATTATTTTTCCATTTCTATTACATTATTATATTGTTCACATAATTTGTCAGACTCAATCCCAACCAAAAGCCTAGAGGATAAGTCACCGGTAGACATAGACACTGTTATGACTACGAAAATCCGTCTCCCGGAATTCGATCGTAGTGATCCTGAGTTGTGGCTTTCTCAGCTATAGCATTATTTCACAAGACACAATACTAAATCTGAAGGAGTTCGCTATCGAGACTTATGTTCAGTCTTCCCCCTTCAGTAGCCAAAAAATTCCGCGACTTGATGTTAAGTCCACCAGCACCACAACCGTACACCATCCTATGACAAGAAATAATGAATCGTTTATCATTATCAGATAGATAAAGAATCCAAAGGTTTTTCCGAGAAACATCAGGTGATTTGTTACCATCACAGTTTTTGCATGAGTGTTGTGAGTGTTAAAAGTCTCACAGAAGCTGTCAGTCAAATGCAAATAAGTCACAGAGATAGGGGCAGATTACCACGACGACTGAGATCCGAATCACGGGACAGGTCACAAGAATCCAGACAATCTGGTATCACTGGAAATTCGGTGTTCAATCGACCAAATGCAGCCAACCATGCGCCTGGCCAAAACAGACTCCAGAGAATATGGGAAACGAATAAACACTCTACTGATCACGATGACTGAAGAGGAGTGCCTAAACAGTCGCTTGTTTTACGTAAAGAAACAGAAATTCAGGCTTGAACATTTTGGTGGATACTGGTACTGCAGTTAGTATCATTCCTCAGAATAAAACCGAGCTGGGTCGAGAAACTTCCTCAGTTACACTTCAAGCTGCCAATAAGACTAATATAGCGACATTTGGGTAGAGGACTATGACGCTAGATATGGGGTTTAGAAGGTAATTTTCCTGGGTTTTCCCTGTAGCCAATCTAGATCTAACAATGTTTGGGTTGGATTTCTTGAAGAAATATGAATTTCTAGTTGACTCAAAAAACGACGGTTGACACTAAAGAAAACTTAGAATTATAAAAAAGATACAGTAACTCATATCACATCTCTAAATTTAATACAAACTCCACCAGCAACAGTGGCAGAGTTCCAAGACAGACTCGCGGAATTTCCAAACCTAATAGAACCGAACCGTCAACCTTCCAAAAGTAAGTTAAAAGTATGTCACATAATAAAAATGGAAGGTGCATCTGTTTTCTCGAAACCTAGTAGACTAGCATCTGATAAGCTTAAATTAGCTAGAGCCGAATTCGATTACGTACTACAGCTGGGCATTTTACGTCCATCTGATAGCCAGTGGGCATCACCTTTGCATATGGTCCTAAAGAAGAATAAAGACAATTGGAGACCGTGCGGGGATTACGAAACCCTTAACTGTCAAACGGTACCAGACAGGTACCCGATACCATATATCCAAGACCTTACGAATGGCTTACAGGATATGAAGGTATTTTCTAAAATCGACCTAGTCAGGGCATATCACAATATTCCAGTAACTGAGGAAGATATTTCGAAGACAGCTATCACAACACCTTTTGGACAATCAGAGTTTGTACGCATGGCATTCAGCCTACGGAAGGCTGCATAAACATTCTAAAGGTTTATGGATAATCTACTTCGTTATATGCCATTTGCACAGGGGTACATAGATGACTTCTTAATTGCTAGCTCAGGACTTAGTTTTGCATGAACAACGTGTAAGGGCAGTGTTGAAACGACTGGACAAAAATGGCATGAACATACATCAAAGTAAATGTGTTTTCGGGGTGGAAACACTAGAATTCCTTGGCTATACCATAAGCCCTGAAGAAATTACACTAACTAAACATGAGGTAGACACTATTAAACTATACCCTATACCAAGCTCCCTAATACAACTCAGAGGTTCCTTTGGTTTAATAAACTTTTATCGCAGATACATACCCGGCTGTGCACAACTAATGAAACCACTGACGGATTCACTGAAAGGAAAACCAAAATTATTCAAGCTGACCTCTGAGGCCGTTGAGGCTATCGACCAATTAAAGGAGGAACTTACTCAAGCATCTACATTAACGTATCCAAATTCTTACTACCCACTTGCTTTGATGGTAGATGCTTCGGGCAAAGCCATAGGCGGCACTCTTAAACAACTAGTTAAAAAATGCCTGGGAACCGATCGCATTCTTCTCAAAAAACTCGCTCCAGCAGAGACGAGATATTCTACCTTTGGTTGAGAACTTCTCGCAATCTACCTCACCATCAAGCATTTTCGACACATAGTCGAAGGCAGAGAATTCATAGTTTATACGGATCATAAACCGTTAACCAATGCATTAAAAGCGAAAGCCGATAAATACTCATCTCAAGAAGTCAGACACTTCGACTACGTATCACAGTTCACTAGTGATATACGACACGTAAAAGGTCAAGACAGTCAGGTGGCAGATACATTTTTCGAATAAAAATGAATATAAAGCAATAGTCTACAATAACTTTTAAGACATTGAGAGACAGCCGACAAAATGATCAAGAATTACAAAACCAACTGTCAGCTAGAAGCTCTAGTCTCAAACTCAAACAGCTCCTATCACCTGTGGAAGGTGTTCCGACTTACTGTGACACAACGAAGGCGGTGCCTCGACCTTTCGTTCCCAAGAATATGTGACAATTTTATTTAATAACTTTCATTCGTTATTACATCCTGGCTTGAGATCTTCAACTAAGCTAATCGATACCAGGTACATATGGCCAAATCTTCAGAAGGATGTAGATAAATGGGTTAGAGAGGGCTCGGCGTGTCAACAGTCAAAAGTTAACCGATACACAAATTCACCTTTATGAGTTTTCCCCAACCGGATTCACGTTTCGCACCTGTATCTATATCGATTTAGTAGGCCCTTTAACGCGTTCAAATGGTTTTACGTTTATATTCACGTGCATAGATATGTTCACAATGTTTCCTATAGCCGTACTAATCACGAACACCACAGCCGAAACTGTGACCAAAGTCTTTATACAGAACTGGGTGACCATTTTTGGTACACCCATAACAATAACAACGGACAGAGAAGCTCAGTTCAAATCTAACCTACTCACCAACTTAGCTAAACTGTTAGACTTCAAAAGAATACGCTGCACAGCATATCATTTTTAAACAAATTGGATGATAAAACGGTTCCATCGGCCGTAAAAATTACGTATTCCCAGATTGTGAGTCAGTTTTGACAGCTGTTCGTATTTTTAACATAACAATTAGGTTAGACATGACTTTTACGGCCAAACTTGAGTTACTATAAAATGACCTTGAAAGCCTTATTCGCAGTGAATTAATCACGGCTCTCCAAATCATAATTACCGACTTTTCTCAATTCTCGTGATATATTGGAAAATTTCAAACTAGAACTTATTACAGTATGCCTCCCACACGGAAATCTTTAGTAATCGACGAAATATTCATCTTTTTATACGATATACAGATAATATAAAGGCTTAACCGTAACCCGAAATGTAATGAGAAATCTTCAAACTTTTAGAAATTATTTATATATAAAATTGAAAAGTTTACAGGAAATATTATTTTTATGTCATCAAAAAACTTATGTAAGTTATTCTCAAACACCCCAGACTTAATGTTACGATGCATTTTATATAAATATTTATTCAAAAAACTCCCTAGCATTCTTCTTCGGGATCCAATGTATAGTCCCAAGTGACACATAACTCTACTCCACATTGATTCGATATCGTTGGTATTGACTTCCGTAGTTGTATCAACGAAATGTTTCTTATGCACTATTACTCTGTGTACGTACACCATGTTTGAAAGTGACTCATAGGCTTTCCAGTTGTCATTATAGGTTATTGTCCTAGGTAGGATGTATTTTTCTACCAGCCGAAGGAGTGTAGTGGCCGATCTGTAAGGAATCCTTTCACAATGTCCTTTATTTAGTACTCTGTTCCATATAACAAATAGCTATTAGAAAAAGGAACTGCTTACTCTAAAACTGTCATTTCCATGCCACATTGACAATTTATCGCTTTTCTTAGCAATCCCATAGTTTGCAAAAGAATAACGAGATTTTTATCACTAATAAGACCTAGAACACACTCTATCGTTAACATGCTTCTGGCAAGCGTAGTCCGTGACCTTGAAACGCTTACTTCCTTTCTCACTGGTTCGGCCGTAAAAGTCATGTTCACCACAATGTTCAGCAGCAAAACTAGTCTTTAGGACAACTCTGAGACTACTAGGTTAGTTTATTAACATTCACACTGATAGTAAAATGCTTGATTTAGGAACTTACGTAAACCAACTACAGGACAAAATGTCTAAACGTAAGCCAATTAACACTCGTAAACAATTACGAGCGGGTGAAGCTAAACAATGTGGATGATTTTGCACAGCCATCACTGACCTTGAAACATCTTTCAACCAATGAGAATGCAATGGTAAATTAAATCATTATTTATTATGGAAAAAACGACAAAATCTTTAAGGAATTACACAGGATACATTGTTTATACATGATTTATTAATTTATGAAGGTTGGAAACAGGTTCATTGAGTTTAAATACATAATATGAGCGATATAGGAACTGATTCATATGGCCCCATATCATGTTGTTTCTAGAACCTTTGTGAGGCTTACGAAACTCCTTTAGGTGTGACCAGTATCCTTTGATATTTTGTTTATGAACATCTATACTTGAATCCACAAAATATCTTTTATAAAATACGACATGGTGAAAATATCCAAGTCTATGAAGAGGCCGATAAGCTCTCCAGTCGTCAGTATAAATTGTTGATCGTGGTATAACATACAACTGGATAATTGGTATCAGAGTTCTTGGAGTTCAATTTGGGATATACTGGAAATATCCCTTTACTAATGTTTCGTAGTAGATACCAGGAACCTACCAGTAAGATTAAAGTAATTAGTACTTACCCATTCAGTTTTACAGACTTTCCTCTGCTATATTTTCTATTCTTAATAGCTGTTCCGTCTATTTCAACAATGTTCCCAACGCCTCCTAGAGACAAATTTAAACGTAACAGCACTTCTGAGCATATGTCTCCACAGTGCTGATAACATTGCACTGCTGACACTACACTTACATTTATAGGGAACGATGCCAGAGTAACAGGCAACTGCATAACCCACAATACAACTAACATGCAGGTTTGCCTGAGTGTCAGTCTAGATTGGCTAAAGAAGCTGCCAGTTCTTATTGATTCCTTTCGCCAGCAACCGTTACAACGTGACTCCATCTCGTGTATCTGTTGTTGGTGTTTGAGCCATATTTAGTCCACAATTCCGAATCAACTTTGTGCAAAGTAATCCGACAGCTTACAGATTAGTAATAATAACATCCTCATAAAAAATTCCAACCAACCGATCTCACATTAAAATTTTTCAATTAGACAAAGCGAACGTCCTTGAAGAGTTACTTCGATTCTCATTAGCTCTTTCAAGTTCGCCGACAAAGTTTAGTTTCACCGACAAAAGTGAGTCTCATTTAGAATACACCTGAGAACCCGATGAATCATAACGCAGAGTCAACTCCATACGAAGCTGAAATCGACTTAATCACTCACCAAACGCGAGAATCTTAGACTTGCCCAAATGAGAAATGATAAGATTTGACGGTGATCCTGTACACTATTGGAGCTTTATCAGAAATTTCGAATAATGTGTCGGTAATGAAAATATAGGGTATAAGGCTAAGTTAAACTATTTAATTCATCATTGTGATGAAGAAGCTAAGTCAATTATACGCCACTGTACTTTACTAAAACCTGAAGCTGGTTAGAGCTAAGCGTCAGAGCTCTTGGAGGAAATGTTTGGGCAGAAGCACGCAGTGGCCCGTAAATTTATTGATAAGATGCTAGCAATTCCTAGTATTCGAGGAAATTACCCGAAGGAATTAAAAAGGTTATCGACAGAGATGTAAGTTTGTGACTTGACGCTTAAGCAAATGGATTATATTTTTGATTTCACAAGAACCATTGAGAGCATGGTCTTGAAGTTACCTATTCATATTCAGCATGAATGAGTGAAGATTGCGTGTAGAGTTATCAAGGGCGGACAGAAATCCCTGTTTAGTAATTTGACACACTTTGTTAAGGAACAAACTGTCATAGTGAACACCAGATACGGGCTGCTCGTCAACGAAACTGCTATGAGACAGGATAACAAGAATCTTGCAGACCCTAGAGCGAACGTTAGCACAGGCCGTATTAAAATTAGGATATCGTACGCCAATACTAGTAAACGTGACGTCGTGTTACTTCAAGGACGCATTTATCTCGGCCTACCATTTTTGTTGTGCCATGAAAGTCATTTTTTGGATCAATGTTCAGAGTTTAGAAATAAAAATGTTGAAAGGATAGAGTTTATACGAAAGAACAAGTTATGTAACTTGTGTTTGAGGGCTAATCATACGGCTAAGAATTGTCGATCGATGAGATCGTGTACAGTTGAAGGATGCGTCAGATGGCATCACACTTTATTACATGCAAAACAGAAAGAACAGTCTAATGATGTCAATGATGTCCACGTTAATACCCAGGCTTGTGGATGGATTCGGAAGAGAACACGAGCAGGAAGCTACACCCAGTAGGGTTGCACTAGCGGTAGTGCCCGTATTACTTAAGCATAACAAAAGGACAGTACAGGCTTGTGCCTTCCTGAAAAGTGGTTCGGATTCTAAACTAATTTCTCACGATCTGGTCGATAAACTGGAATTGTAAGGAGAGCCTAAAACTGTTTCCTTGGAAACATTAGGTAGTCAGTCAGTTCTTCACTGCAAAGAAGTTATTATTATAGTTTATGCATTGAATTCTTTGTCTTCCAACAAAATTCCAAACGTATGGGTGGTAAAAGAACTACCGTCGCTGCATAAAGTAGTCCCAACGGCACTATAAATGTCTTATTGGTCCCACTTGCAGGGTGTGGGATTCCTAAAAGTTAAGGACGAAAACATTACGTTGTTAATCGGATGTAATGCACCAGACGTGTACAAAGCTAGAGAGAGGAGAATCAGTAGGATCAATGGACCGCAGAACATAAGAACGCTGCAATGATAATAAATAGCAACTATCTCATTTACAGGCAAAGGGTCAATAAAATGCACGGCTAAACGGATTAAGGGGAATAAATGTACTTTTGAACGCAAAACAACGAATTACGTTAGAAAAAAAAATACCATCAAAAAGACCTTACACTGGCCCTCGAAATCCCTCCATATACCACAAGGTCACTTGATACCTTTAGTCATGGTTCCATCTACTATATTATCAGAGCAGGTAGGACTTACAACTGGACGCCTACCATTCCTACTATCTTTAACATAATATAAGACTTTTTAATTTCTTTAAGAAACCAATCCCTACTCATATCTCGTGGGGATCATTAAAATACTTACTTTTCCGTAGTTATATAGATCACACTTCTCTACTACTTCTAAGGGCGACTTTAACAGAACCAAAGTATGTAAAGTCCCAATTATTACATCGCCTTCATTGAGATTGAGATGCTCGAATAGCCATTTTTCACGTAACTGAAGAAACCGTAAGTATTCTTTTAGCCACTGTCGCCAAGACACCTTAATGGGACAATCAACCCTTGCCCATTTTCCGTGCTAAGCTGTAGTGGTGCTCTCTCTGACTATTTCGTTACATTCTTTTAACAGTAGCAAACTACTTGACGATAAATCTACTTCATCGTCACTGTCTTGTGTTACTTGGGTTAGATGTCGATTATTTGCTGTCTTTTCAACTTCATTTTGTTTAACTATCATCCTACTGTTCCTAAATCCATTTGTTAACTCACAATATATTTCCTTTTGAACCATCATCGTAACCGTACACCTAGCTATTTCAAGCTCATTAACCTTTAGGTATCCTAAGTGGACAGATTCCTTACTGCTTGACGAACTTAGAACCCTTACAGACCTGATGAATCTTCTAAACCAGGTCCCAACTCTAATCAACTTTGTCCACTGAAAGTAATAGAAAATAAAGGGACTGCTATGTTTTACCTCACTCAAGTTAGCCACTGGAATCGAATTTCTGAGCTCACTTTTTTCAAGGGTAGGTTCCAGATATTCAGTTGTCATTCTTCAAACATTATTATACAAGGTAGGACAATCAAAACAAGATTTAAGGTTGCTCACCTTCTGAATACCTCTCGACATCCAATTACCCGAATTCTGTGACGATTTTGTATAAACGTCATTGATCAAAGCTCGTACATTGATACACAACAGCTAGGAAACTGACTATAAAGGTACTGCGCAAGCCTTCTGTATTCTTAATGCAACACAAAACAATTACTGAATCCGTATAAAACTCTACTTCACTAAAAACGTGACGGAACCTTTCTTCACGACTTCAGTCATTTCCACACTCAACACTACTTTCGCCCTCTCTAATCTTGGTATAATGATTTGTCTAACTGGTTCAACTCTAGGTTTGCTACCTTGATATGGTGGTCATGCTTGCCTATCGTGATGGCCGAATGAGCTATATTGGCTGAAATGCATGTTGCACAGTTACATTTAGCATTTCAAACTGATGATGTGAATTGTATAAACAAATTTACCTTGTAAATTATACATTACTAAATATATCAGTGCCTTGAAAATCGGCTAATTACTAGAAATCATCTCCACTGAATGTGTCGCAACTTTGAAGCTGTAAAAACAAACAATTTAAGTCTTGTAGAATATTGGATAAAACATATGCACACACATAAATGTATATAACTTGGATTATACTAAGTGTTATAGTTGCAGAGATTGATTTCAATGAAATGTAAAGCATACTATATATTATTTTGACAATCATACTACTTAGCAATAACCATGAGTACAATTATTCACTTCATTGGGAAGCGACCACAGTATTCGTAGAAAATAATACTGACTAGTCATAAGACCAAAGATGTTAAACCTGTTTAATAAACAGAACTATGTAAAATCTTCGGAACTGTTCTTTACTGATGGTAAAGTCGAAAATCCACAATATTAGTAAATATATTTGTCTATCCTCTGTTCTACAAGAAGATAGAACAGAGACCATATCACTTTATCATGTGATTACACATCATAACTTACCATATCCCAACTCTCTCAGCCAGTCAAGCAGTACCTTTAGTTAGAAAATATTTCTCGATTTAATTAAATGATTTATATATATATACTCCATGTTAGCCTAAACACACCCATTTCATTCATTAACCTTGAGAATAGTATGTGGCGGCCATGGAACACTTTCGAGTAAATTACGCCTTACAAACAGTCAGATAAGAAGAAATGCTATATTAACAGTTAATGCAAGTACATATAATTAATTCAATGTCAATTACAATCAGTTTACTTGGACTAACTGCACTGTTTATGGCGAACGACTAGGTTATCCAAATGATCACCACACGATATATATACTAACGCAAGGGTCCAGTGTAGCTTTATTCCAGTCAGTTTAGTGGAGAGGAGCGTCAGGGACGTTGAGTGTCTAGTTCTGATGCTGTAAAATGGGATCAATTACTAATCCAAGCAATCAGTGAATAAGACTCAATTCAAAATGAAGAACGTTGCCACGATAGTGTATTTGCCATCCGTACAGCAGACAATATCTGGCGCCAAGGGCGAAGTGTGTAAAAAAATGTGTGCATCGTTGTAGTAGTGCACAATCGTGATAGCGATACATTTAAACAACATTAGTACAGTATGTATTGATAACGTTTAATGCAAAAACTTATTACATACATAACACTGATGAACTTTAACAAAATATAAGGTCTTTAAGTTAGTCAGCACAGTATGAAGTTTGTTCAAAAATTTGACTGGGGCTAACATCGGTGGTTTCGTCTCATTTGAAACGATTATATCACGATATTTGTCAGTTATGAAGCATGCTGCATCCATTTAATTATCAATATGTTCACCTCCAAAACTAATTCAGTTATATTATTGTAACTATCGGTAATGTCTAGTGGGTAAAGAGGTAATGCGAAAAATAACTAGAAATCCTGAAAGCATATTTTTCAGTCATGACAACTTTCATCATTATTGCATATCTACTAATAATTATAACACTAAATGATAACCCACTTACTTTAATACAGATGATAACAAAACATATGTTATCCGGTGTAAGTGATCCAGACCTTAGCTGCTACCTTGTCGTGGTGGTCGGGCTTGCCTATCGTGATGACCCAACTGAGCTATACTGGCTGGAACATATGTTTCTGTAGGTTCTATCATGCTAGGCAGGTCGATTGGAGAACGATGAGACTAAAAGCAGCTACTCAAGGTCTGAGGGCGAAGTCGTACTGCTGACTGCAGAGGGGTGTGAGAGCAGTAAGGTGTTTCCCTCGGACAACCAGCATCTGCAGCGATGCTGCCTTCTCACAAGGAAGGAGGGGTTAGAAAAGGTCGACTCTAAAAATGTCACACCTCACCCTACCTCACGGATTTCCGTCTCCGGCGGTATGGGTGCCCACTAAGGGCTTTTAAGTGCGGAGCTAATACTCAAAAAACTTTTCATAAAAAGGCTGTGCGTGACAGGCCTCAAGCAGTTGTCCCTTGGGCTCTGCGGTCACGCTCTCAGGTCTCTAAGACCGACACCAATCTACCTTCTTTTTCAGGTTCCTCAAGAAACACCCTTCCACGGTGTGGGCAGCCGGGAAGTGACAACCGCCCTCATACCCGCAAAAGCACGAGAGTCCAAATTGGTCAAAATCAAATCCATTCTACACCCCATAATATCCCTCTTATCTCTACGATTAACTCTACTCACATTCCTTCATCTCACCGCACCGCTAATGCAAACGATGTGAGCTCACGAAAAGTCATTCCTGGTCTCTTGAAACCCCGTTCTAGACTATATGTTGGAGCTTTTAATGTACGGACATTGAGTCAAATAGGGCAACAGGCTTCCTTACCTAGGACTTTAGAATCTCACTCAATCGATGTATGCTGCGTCTCGGAAACGCGCATACAGGATCCTAGTGAAATCATTAACCTGATTTCACCGTATCAAAACAATGAAGCAGCCCGATTTACTCTTCGTGTATCCGGTAGCCCGTATGCTGCTTCCCGGGGTGTCGCTGGTTTAGGTATAGCATTGAGTCGTAGGGTAGAACTAGCTCTCCTAGACTGGGTTCCTGTAGATAGTCGGTTGTGCGCTGTCCGACTGAACGGGACAGTTAGGACTCGGAAAGATAGGGACACTCGTCGTTGCCTCTTCGTCGTATCTGCCTATGCCCCCACTGACTGCAGTTCAGACGAGGTGAAAGATGAGTTTTACAGCAAGCTTTCGGACCTCCTCCAAAAAGCTAGGCGCTCTGATATAGTTATAATGGCTGGTGACCTTAATGCTCAAGTAGGTAGACTAAGTGAAAATGAGGGACACTTGGGTAGATGTTATGGTGTCGCGGCTCGACAGAACAGATAATGGCGACCGTCTGTTGCAACTATGCCCAGATAACCGCCTGTTTCTAGCGAATACTAACTTTAGGCATAAGGAAAAGCATCTTTTGACCTGGCGACCCCCAAAATCGTCTCAACGTTGGACCTAACTAGATCACATCGCCATCAGCCACCGATGGAGGGGTTCGATAGAGGACTGTCGCTCGTTCTGGGGCACATGTTTAGATTCAGACCATGCTTTAGTGCGAGCGCGTATTCGTTTGAGGCTTACTGGACGTAGGAAAGACATTGCAATGAAGCCTCTTAGGGTTTTACTTAATGATAATAAAGCTAAGAATATATTTCAGTAGCAACTAGAAAAACAGTTAGGCGACCGTGTAAGCGATTCGCCATCTGGAAGCAGGTTGGAATGATATCAAAAAGGCTGTGGAAACAGCAGTGATATCTGCTAGTAAGGTAAGTCATAAGGCTATGATAAAGCTTTGGATCTCAGTAGCATCCACCGAACTGATGGATGCTCGTAAACTCATCCCACCTGGCTCTGAACATGATGAAGAGCGAAGTGAGCTTAAGCGCAGGCTGATAAAAAGCCTACGCAACGACCGTGAACAGTGGTGGGTGGCGAAAGCGAAAACGATGGAAAAGGCAGCGGCGATAGGCTACAGTAGGCAACTTTTTTGACTTATCAAGGAAACTGGTATTAGGAGATTGGACCGATGGGCAGAACACTTTAGGGATCAGTTCAACTGGCCTTCAGCCACACTTCGGTTTCCCAAGATCCCCAGTCATCCTGAATGGCAAGTCGACTTAACTCCTCCTAGTCTTTATGAAGTTGAGAAGACTATAGGAAATCTGAAGCGAGGTAGAGCAGCAGGTCCTGATAGGCTTACCCCTGGAATTTTTAAGGATGGTGGTCCAGTTTTAGCTGCTAGATTGACTGAAATCTTAGGTAGAATCTGGGAACTGAGCGTAATACCATCTGACTGGTCTCAATCCCTGATTGTCCCAATTTATAAGAAAGGACAAAGTCTTCTTGTGACAATCACCGGGGAATCAGTCTGACTAATATAGTTTCTAAATTGTTAGCCTCTATTATACTTAGACGCCTAACTAAAGCTCGTGAAGAGCAGACTAGAGAAAACCAGGCTGGATTCAGACCCGGACGTGGCTGTATAGACCACATCTTCACACTGCGACAGATCCTAGAACACAGACACACATTTAAGCGTCCTACAATAATTGTCTTCCTGGACCTAAAGGCGGCATTCGACTCTGTTGATCGTGAGGTTCTGTGGCAGTGTCTGTCATTGAAAGGTGTACCAAAGAAGTACATTAACCTTATACGAGCTCTCTACTCTAAAACTACAGGTCGAGTGAGAGCTTATGGCGAACTATCATCGGAATTCCTCACTTCAAGTGGTGTCCGTCAAGGATGTCCACTTTCCCCATTCTTGTTTAATTTTGTCATAGACATGCTCCTAGATATAACCATGTCTTCGTCTGACTTTTCAGGAGTTGACTTACTACCAGGAGCCTTGCTTACTGACTTAGAGTATGCTGATGACATAGTCCTATTTGGTGAAGACGCTGACAAAATGCAGAGTCTTCTGACTACCCTGAGCAACAATGCAAGCATGCTCGGGATGCGGTTTTCCCCCTCGAAATGCAACATGTTAGTGATAGGGAGTGAAGTAGTCGAGCGTGTAGACCGCTTCACGTATCTGGGGAGTCTCATCAGTGCTGAGGGCCTGGTGACTGACGAAATCTCAGCACGGATACAGAAAGCTCGATTGGCTTTTGCCAAGTTGCGTCACTTATAGCGCAGGCGTGATATCCGCTTGCTAACCAAAGGACGAGTGTACCGTGCAGCAGTTCGCTCTGTCCTACTATACGGGAGCGAAACATGGCCGTTAAGAGTAGAGGACATTCGTAGGTTACTGGTCTTCGATCATAAGTGTTTACGAAGCATTGCTGGAGTATCGTGGGACAACCGAGTGAGCAATGCTGTCGTTAGGAAATGGGTTCTAGGAAAGGAGGGCAAATCAATAGATAAGGTGATGAAAATTCATCAGTTGAGGTGGTTGGGACATGTGTTACGCATGTCTAACTACCGACTGCCTCGACGAGCTATGTTTTGCGGCGTAGGAATAGGTTAGAAGAAAGCTAGGGGCGGCCAAACCAAAACATGGCAGAAATCGATGAAGTCACTGACAAGTGGACTAAGTCATTTCGGAAGATGTAGGCTGCGTGATTGGGGTCCGCGAGACGGAAGTCACCAATGGTTAGAGACCTTGAACGACATGGCTCAGAATCGTTTGCAATGGCGCAGGTGCATCCACTCTTTGTGTTCTCTTAAAATCTAACCTTCCGAATTCTCTATCTTTCTCCTTTCAAATCTATCTCACTGAATTATACTTTTCGAATCATGTCTCCGCTCGCTAACTTTCCGCATTACTACTATACTTCTACTATCGCTATCACTCTTGGATTCGAAATGACAATTGCGTCTTTGTGCTGATGTGGTGTGGCAACCTGAACTAATGTACGTACGTACGAAGTTCTGTGTTGTATCTGTCTGTCTGTCTAATACGGTATATCACACACTAAAGTTTCTACCCGACTAAATTCATAGTTTAGTGATTAGTAACGAATGTTAGTAACAAATTAAACAAGTTTTATCTCAATTTCACTGATAGATGAATCAAAGAAATTATTGTAGGTTGAGAATATTCATGTTCAAATAACATTCATTGCTATAATGAAATCGGAGTCAATCAGATTTCGATACTTTCTTGTTCTAACATAAATCGTATTCACTACGTAGATCAGTAACGACTAATTCAAATTATTGAACAATTTCTTGTTTATCAAAATAAAGACATTTGAACGAAGTATATTCTTGTTGATCAATGCTCAACAGGTGGTTCTACAATTATCAGTTCAAAATTAATAATGACAAAACTAGCTACTTCTGAAATGAATCCACCATCCTTTAGATATCAATGACAATTAGATATAAATTCTTCCTATTCAATTAACGTGTAAAATACGAATGTTAATGATGTCATCATCATGTAGCTTGTTACACTTAGACGACAAATGAAATGAACATGATTATTAAGGAAATATGCATAGGTATGCGTAACTTTGTCTTTAGATGACATAAGAAACGGGGGTTGATGACATGAATACAAGTCTAAGAGCAAGTGTTTATAGTCAGAGATTGAATTATACTTAAAATGAAATCGACTGAGTCAAACTTTGTGGAGTGGAGTCATTGAGTAATAATAATAATAATAATGCGGAAGAGAGAATTATAATCAGTTCATTTGTTTGATTTTTGAAAAAGGTTACGAAGTAAATAGGAGTTGGATGAGAAGATTGGGTTATATTCAAATTCACTGTATAAGCTTGATTAATAATAATAATAATAATAATAATAATAATAATAATAACAGTGATAATAGGCTGAATTTTGTATATTCCATTGATTTGTTATAGACTGAAGGTGGTCAGTCTCTCTTGCTGTATGTGCATTCTGAGCGAGTTGCCTCGATATAGCGATTATTCACAAGTACCACTTAGGTACATCCAGCCGACGAGTCTCAAATAGGAAGAAACGTGCTTCCTGGATTCCACTTGCCAGTCACAATCCAACTTAAGTGATAATAATAATAATACGGAGATTTATTAATAAAGTGAGTAGTAGCGCAGGTGCATCCACTTATTGTGTTATCTCAAAATCTAACCATCTGAATTCTCTATCTTTTTCCTTTCAAATTTATCTCACTGAAATATACTTTTCAAATCATAAGTTCGCTCCCAAATCTTCTGCATTACTGCTAATAATTCTACTATCGCTATCACTCTTGGAATTAAACTGACAGTTGCGTCTCTGTGCTGATGTGGTATGGCAACCTGAACTGATGTAAGTACGTACGAAGTTCTGCGTTGTATCTGTCTGTTTGTCTGATGTAAGTGATGCCATTGACTTATAATTCTCTACACTACTTCTAAACAATGAAATTGCAGTGTCTATTAACTATGTGGAAAAAATATACCAATTGATAACATTTAACAAATATGACGGAACTTCCCCACTTTGTTTCAATACGCATTCAGTAAATGACATTTAACTTAAGACAAACAAAGCTGACGTATTAGTAATGACCATCAGTGATGTTTTGTGCGTGTTTGTGTTATGTTCAGTGAACTGGAAGTTCACCACATCGACTTCTTAACAAATTGACAGACTATGATAATGCTCGGTCGATTGTTCTCATCGGCATCACCATCTTCGTGTGTTGTACTGTCTGATGTTGTCCTCGTTTGTCGTCTTGTTCAGCTAATCTTCTGATATATGATTGACTCACCTATTCCATATGAGTTGACAGATTACAACTATGTCGGTGGGTTTATTCACTGTTAATTTGTGTGAATTACATGCTTCTAAATACGTTTTTAATTAGTCCGGGTTCTCCTATTGTCAATCTTGACATATGCATATTCAACTTGATGGTCATAGTTATCTGCATACATTGATATGAGTGATAGCATATCACTTCACTGCCATTCGGTATTTTAACGGATGGCTATTTGGATAGGACTTGCACGTTTTTCCGATGATAACGTCTTCACTTTGTGAACAATATAATATTCGTTTTTCTCTCTTTGAATTTCATGTATTGACACTTGAACGACATCGATTACAATTGATGCTAAGAATTTTGTGAAAATTCCTGTCTCGTTTCGCAAATATGGTAGAAGGTTGTTGCTTCTGACTTGTCGAAACGATTTCCAAGTCATCTGTCTACAACCTAAACACGTTCTGGTTAAACTATACTGATAGCTAAGGTTTAGAAGACAAACATGATAACATTTTTTCAACACATTCAGATATTGCTCTCTGAGCACTTCCAACATTTAAACACCGTTTGTTTGTTGTTGGCTTGTTGTTGCAAATATCAAGGATGTAAATTTATTTAAAAGTTTGAATTGTGTAGCTTAGATTCCTGCATAATTTTGTCCCTAACGTTCCTGTGTTAGTTCTATCAATGAAGACATTCAATAGTTAAATTCAATTTCCTGACTCTCCATTTCCTACTACTGAATTATTTTGCTGATACAAGGTGGCTTGCGCAGACTATGGTATAGTCCCAACATTTGTGATCACTTCTCTTGACATCTGTTCTACATCAATTTGTAGATTAATGTTTTGTGAACCTATGACTTTTGAGTCAAATTCGAAAAGAAATCAGTCCATATTGAAAGAGCCGGTGAAAATTTAATTTTCAAATACTCTATCCTCACGCAGTTAATATTGAGGTGAATAATTGATTAATATTTTGTCGACGTACGTGATACCTATGTAAATTAAGTCATGAATATATACAGTTTATTGTGCATCAGACTATCTAAACCTCCATATTCTAGTGCTTTAAATGTTGCCAAATTTTACTCTTTAGTTTGTATAAAAACCAAGGTTACGCTTGTTAAGTCACCCTATGTAAACTGCATTCCTTAATTGTGCTGCTATGATCGTCTCACGCAGCAGTATTACTAACACGAATTTCGAATAACCTTGAGCTACGTAATCGGAGACTTGAATAATAGACAAACATCAAGTTACAACCAAAGACATCATGATCATCGAAATCAATTCAAGAGAAGTAGAAACTCAGCTTTATTGCAGAAAAAACCGATTGAATAGCGATAGAGCCTACAGTCATCTATACCCGCTAACTGGCTGCTTGCTGACCAGTTAATAAGTCACTCAATTTACACATACATTCACAAACATTCACTAATGAAAATAGTTGACAATCAGTCATTGTTTAGCAACACTTTGCACTCGTATCCCGGTCGCACATTAACAAGTTGGTTGTTTATTGAACTAGCCATTTCTGACAACATCGTATAATTCCTCCTTCAGAATTGTCTACTGTTTTTTACAAGCATATAACACTGAGTAAAGATATTATCGTTATTATTAATGAGTGTGTGTTTAGTGAAGAAACGAGATCACTGACAATAGAATGCACTTTATTATCAGCTATGAAACCTGGATTTCTGCTAATTACTGGTAAATAAAAAATCACCTTCAAATTCCTTTCTTCTTAAGTTTACAAACAAATATAACTGAGCAGATAAGCAGAAATTAATCCAAAATAAATAAAATATTTACTGTTTTTTTCTGACCTGAATTCATTTGTGTTTCTTTTTAAATTTACATTATCAATATTTTTGTGTTCCGGTTACATTTTAGTGACTGTCTATTATCGTTGTTAGTATTAATGACTCTACTATTATTGGAGACGTTCTAATTAGCATACACGTTTGATGATGCTGTTGTCAATGAGAGGCTGGTGAAGGGGTGGAATTGTATGTGGTGAATACGGACTCCAGAAAAACAAATATCAATTCATGTTAGCGAATTTCGCTGTGATATTCACATAGAGAATACACATAAATAAGAATCAGCGGAAAACACTGTATAAATTACAGATATGGAGTAATAGCTCAGTGATCACGGAGATTTAATTTCACACAGAGAATCAGGTGTGAGTACCGCCCCATCGTTCATGGTTCTACTTGCCGCAATACCTCACAGAGTGTTGTAAAAGGTGCACGCATCAGTAACTAATAATAATCAGTTGGTAGTGATCTCTCACCATTGTAATCTCACATTCTGTGTATTGTATGATTATTGTTGAGATTTAGCACTAATGTGTGGTGCTACATATTAAGAAAGAACAGTCTTGTGATTGATCGAATGACGTCAATCATTGGTCAACAGAAATCAGTTTCCAAGAAGACCACTTCAACTAACATCAACTAATTCCTATTGTTCAGTAACTTATAGATTTGACGCAGCACTTTAACTGCATAACCAGCCAGTGCTCAGAATTTCTGCTATCTAACGACTACGTATAATCTTGACATTTAATTCGAAATAAGTTATTCGTATATGTATGTGGTTGTTGATCAATGCATTATTCAAATGAATTTATGTGAATTTACTGCTCATTGTGTATGTATCAGATGGCAGTCGACATTGTTATTCCTACAGTTTTTCCATCGACTCTCACTAAAGTGTATTCTTCATGTGAATATATCACAGCAACATTCGCATACAAGACTTGATATTTGTTTTTCTGGAATCCGTATTTACCATTTAATTTCACCCCTCCACTCACCACACATCAACTCCCGCATCAACAAACCTGTACACTGATTAGAACTCCTCCAGCAAAAGTTGTGATATTCATAATAACAACGATAATAGATAGTCATCAAAATGCAATCAGAACACAGAAATATTGATAATTTAAAAAAACTAGTGAACATAGATTAGAAAAAACAGTAAATATATTTATTTTTATTGGATTAATTACTGCTTTTGTGCTTAGTTCTATTTGTTTGTAAACTTAAGAAGAAAGGAATTTGAAGGTGATTTTTTATTTACCAGTAATTAGCAGAAATCCAATTTTCATAGCTGATAATAAAGTGCATTCTATTGTCAGTGATCTCATTTCTTCACTAATCACATACTCATTAATATTAACGATAATATCTTTACTCAGTGTTATATGCTTGTAAAAAACAGTAGACAATTCTGAAGGAGGAATTATACGATATTGTCAGAAATGGCTAGTTCAATAAACAACCAACTTGTTAATGTGCGACGGGGATACGAGTGAAAATGTTGCTAAACGATGACTGAAGACTCTATCGCTATACAGTCGGTTCGTCTTTGACATTGTTCATTTTATCCGAACTGAACGTTAAAGCTATTTTAATGAAATAGTTATTGTTTTAACGATTGATAAATCAGTGTTCCCTGTTCGACTTGATTCATTTGTAGTAGTCTTTTACAATGATGATGATTCATATATCTTATCTATGTCGATTAATTAACAATAAATTTGAGTTTATTTTTCTCTTGAATCGATAGTAATGGAATTTTGGCTTACGAACACGATTTGCTTTTACTATTCCATTGTGAATAACATGTCTGCGATGCGAGATCAATTTCATGTAAAGATTGTGATAATATTGATGATAAGTAAAAAGATTAAAGCAACGCATATGACAAAGACCATCAACTGAGCTATTTATAGTCTACTTAAACTTATATAACCTCTCTAACGCTTCAAATGAATTGTCAGGACCAACGATGTTCAAGCACTAATTGAAGCTTCAGATTATCTAAACCTCCATATTCTAGTGCTTTAAATGTTGCCAAATTTTACTCTTTAGTTTGTATAAAAACCAAGGTTACGCTTGTTAAGTCACCCTATGTAAACTGCATTCCTTAATTGTGCTGCTATGATCGTCTTACGCAGCAGTATTACTAACACGAATTTCGAATAACCTTGAGCTACGTAATCGTAGACTTGAATAATAGACAAACATCAAGTTACAACCAAAGACATCATGATCATCGAAATCAATTCAAGAGAAGTAGAAACTCAGCTTTATTGCAGAAAAAACCGATTGAATAGCGATAGAGCCTACAGTCATCTATACCCGCTAACTGGCTGCTTGCTGACCAGTTAATAAGTCACTCAATTTACACATACATTCACAAACATTCACTAATGAAAATAGTTGACAATCAGTCATTGTTTAGCAACATTTGCACTCGTATCCCGGTCGCACATTAACAAGTTGGTTGTTATTGAACTAGCCATTTCTGACAACTATCGTATAATTCCTCCTTCAGAATTATCTACTTTTTTTACAAGCATATAACACTGAGTAAAGATATTATCGTTATTATTAATGAGTGTGTGTTTAGTGAAGAAATGAGATCATTAACAATAGAATGCACTTTATTATCAGCTATGAAACCTGGATTTCTGCTAATTACTGGTAAATAAAAAATCACCTTCAAATTCCTTTCTTCTTAAGTTTACAAACAAATATAACTGAGCAGATAAGCAGAAATTAATCTAAAAAATAAATTTACTGTTTTTTTCTATTCTACGTTCACTAGTTTTTTTAAATTATCAATATTTCTGTGTTCCGATTACATTCTGGTGACTGTCTATTATCGTTGTTAGTATTAATGACTCTACTATTATTGGAGACGTTCTAATTAGTATACACGTTTGATGATGCTGTTGTCAATGAGAGGCTGGTGGAGGGGTGGAATTGTATGTGGTGAATACAGAATTCAGAATAACCAATAGCTAAAAATACTATAAAAACTCATGTGTTAATAATAACTATTTACGGACGATAGCAGAAACAAGATAAGCTGTTTAGTTGGTTGCCTGCATTAGAAAAGTGAGTTTCATAATTTGTGTTATATGCAGATTATTTCAAATTTACTTTGCTTATTATGTAAGTTATAACATTTATGTATGCCTTATGCTGTATTCAATTTACCATCCTGTGTTTTGTGCAATGTATTATGGATTTACAGTTTGTCTCACTTATTAACGTAGGTCTCAAGCAGATATTTTGCCCACACAGAAACAATAGTAGCTAAATGATGACACTCAAACAATTTACTTGCATAATTCAATGTTGTAGGCATTGGTTCATATTTTAACTTTATATCATGAAATGATGTGAATTTAACAGCCATTGATCCATTTGAATGCCAAAACCCATGATGCGACCTTTTATGTGACACCTCAGTAATGCGCAATCACGTCGTCATTGATGAGCGTATAATTATGCAATCATATGTGCAACTACAGACAGTGCTGTAACTGATCTGAAAATAATAAATCATCCATCTTACACCTCTTTGTTAGTAGCACTCACTATGTACCAAAACAAGCGCCCTAATCGACTATACATACGCAGTTGGACCACAGTTAAAAGATATGAACGAGAAAGGAAAAATATCTGTTAGTGAATCTGATATTTTTGGTGTTACGTTGTTTTCTGTTTGAAACATGATCGGTAAGGAACAGAGGAAGATAGACGGAGTGAATGCAGAGATTCGATGCACAGATCTTAGCATGAGTTTGTTCTCATATCTACAAGTATCAGTAGTAGTGTTGCTGAGACAGTTGAACATAAGATGACTGCCAATCCACCAGCAATTCGATGAGTGCGTCTGTTGATTAGCCATTAATATATTTGGCCATATGCTATCAGGTTGACACCAACATCTCGATAAAATCTCTCAGAATGTCTAATCGATTGTAGATTTGTATTGGAACTTCAATTTTCAGTATTTGTCATTTATTAATTGAGGTGATGTGGGACAATGACGATTGGATTTGATTTGTAGTTTTCATTTATCTAACATCGATTTTTGTTCGGAATCATTGAACACTGTAAGACATCCGTTTGGTTCTGATATGAGATAACTTGGCCCTGAGTGTCCATTACCACACCCGACAATCAAACACACGACACTGAGAATGCACTAATTATCCGATATAAATACATAAATATTCAAAGTTTCTTTCGTATCACTCCTGTTGACGACATCTTTACGATTTTTAAATAGGTTTAGGTAATTCATCGCGTCATACATAGATAAGAAAATAATGTCTTGCTGTGGTTCAGCTGTTTTAACTATCATCAATATTGTTTTCATAGTAAGTTATTGTGTAATATACAATGTTCTTCCATTTCGTGATAATAACAATTTCTTGAAAATATTTTACATTTATGAAATAAATCGAATTAATCTTAAGCACAAACATCAAACAGTAAGTTGTTCACACACCAACGCATGATTTCTTACTATCGGTTAGTGAACATTGCTGTGATATTCACATGGAGAATACACTTTAGTGAGAGTCGATGGAAAAACTGTAGGAATAACAATGTCGACTGCCATCTGATACATACACAATGAGCAGTAAATTCACATAAATTCATTTGAATAATTCATTGATCAACAACCACATACATATACGAATAACTTATTTCGAATTAAATGTCAAGATTATACGTAGTCGTTAGATAGCAGAAATTCTGAGCACTGGCTGGTTATGCAGTTAAAGTGCTGTGTCAAATCTATAAGTTACTGAACAATAGGAATTAGTTGATGTTAGTTGAAGTGGTCTTCTTGGAAACTGATTTCTGTTGACCAATGATTGACGTCATTCGATCAATCACAAGACTGTTCTTTCTTAATATGTAGCACCACACATTAGTGCTAAATCTCAACAATAATCATACAATACACAGAATGTGAGATTACAATGGTGAGAGATCACTACCAACTGATTATTATTAGTTACTGATGCGTGCACCTTTTACAACACTCTGTGAGGTATTGTGGCAAGTAGAACCATGAACGGTGGGGCGGTACTCACACCTGATTCTCTGTGTGAAATTAAATCTCCGTGATCACTGAGCTATTACTCCATGTCTTCAATGTTTCAATGTGTTAGGATAAATTAACGTCAGTTTCGTAGATGTCATGATGTGATTTTTGACTCTAATGTGGAATATCACAATTGCATTACGTTTAAACTTTTAGTGAATTTGAACACAGCTGTTCTTCTATGCACAATGTAATTTACAAAGTGTGTAAATCAGTTTACTAACTGAACTGCGTAATTTGTTTTAATCTCTTGCCGATCATTTTATACAGACTTTCGGATTCCTCCTGATTATTGGTGGAATAATAGCAGTCCGATTTCAACGTGAAACTATAGACAAGATAATAAACTTGATTAACACTATGTTAAAACATTTAGGCAATGAAAGTCAACAAGAAGCCATTAACAACTATATTCGAAATATATTTAAATTTGGTTGTAAGTAGCTTGTTTTGCTGATGATGAACGTGTGCGCGTTGTGCTCTATTTACTGTGTTTTCATTTCTTTTGATAAGCATTTCATTGTTTCCTTTTTCATTCAATTACATCAACCACAGTCGGATGTACTACTAATATACGAACAATTTCAGTAAATCATGCTGATCATTGCGAAAGAGTTTTAATTTAGAGATGGGATTGAATTATGACTATATGATTTGTACACTATGATTTATGGTGCAAATCAGCTTCAGTGTACAGTTTCATCTCTACACACAGGGGGAATTTGAACATGTCACATTGGACAACACTACTGTCAACAGAATCATAATGCTCACAATATATCAATGATTGTTTAGTGCAGTAATTGACTCAAATGATGACGTGTTGATAGTGACATTGACCAGATTAAACATCTACTTAATCACAAGCATATCTCATTTACCATTCAAGTATGAAGTGTAATGTAATCAGTTAAGTTGTGTTTAATATATCAGAACACGTCGATGATATTAATATCTGTGTTGTGTGATTTTCAAAATGAAATAAACCCTGAGTAAGACTGACGTGTGAATAATGAGGTGTTTCAGTGAGCAATGACTGTCATATTTCCATACAACTGTAATGTATCTGGATAACGTCTCCCCTAACCTAGAGGTGAGCATGTACTCATGGAAAACTGAAGAAGTTACTCTCTCCATTCATGAATGATCAGCGATACAAACGGTTGTTTGCAGCATAAAATGACAATGCTAGAGCAGTCTCCACAATGATTTCGGTTGAGACGTAACACTTTGAGAGACACCAATTCTCTGAGGAGTGTGTACCTCTCCGTCCTCGAAAATGACACGGTGAAACACAATTTCTACTGATGTTACAGATATCATTATGAGAAGAGAGTGAGTACTGAGAGTTGGGAGAACTCCTGTGGTCATGCGAAATTTAACGCATTGTAGCTTACGGATAAGTGTCGTCGACTTTAGTTTATAAATAAGGTTAGCGCAACACTGAATGCTAAATATACTGTATAAAACACATTTTGGATTCATCCATTAAACTCGTAGTGAGTGCATAGCGTAAATTCGTGGTCGTCTACTTCTGGTTTCATCAAAACTAATCAGTACATCAATTTCTTCTCGCTTTCGTTTTTTTTTTCACTGTCAACCATATGCTGTGGCAATCCATCATTTTAATCACTGTTGCTTTAAAGATATTCTATTCCAATGTGTAGAAAGTGAATGGCCGGCAATTAAGATTTTATTGTCAAATCATCATCCTTCACCAACACTGATTTTGAATCGATTGGTTTCTTTCATTGTATTCCATCAATTGTCATATTTATTATCACTCATTGGGAAAATGCTTTCTCATGTTTGTTGTTGTTGCTGTCATTTCTTTCTAGCTCCAATCGGTACTGCGATCGTAATAATTGGCATTGGTTGTGTGATTATTTCATTGTTCGGTATTTGTGGTGTTTGCATGAACAACAAGAAGCTACTTGGGATTGTAAGTTGAGATAATAGTTCCCTTTTCGTTTGAATTACTAAAAATAATCTGGAATCCTATTCACAACTGTGAATTTTGTATAAACGTATTGTAAAGAGGTCTGAAAGAAGAATTACTGTCTTGGGATTTTCTAACAAAGTACTTTGTGATGAAGTGTCAGTTACTGACTCTCTCGTTTGAATAGTCGACATTTGAGTGATTGACTATAATAACTAGTAATAATGAATACTGTTAACGTAAAAATCTCGTCAGCTATTGCACAAATTATTAGCCTACATGAGTTAATCAATGATATAAAGTGATGAATAGTCGAGTTTGAGGTAGAAGTATCTGTTAAGATTACAGTAACTTTGTGATTCTTAGTTAATCTCATATATAAATACTTGGTTACAGAACAACAAACATTATGTCCCAATAACACAATGTAACAAGAATTTTACCTTTCGCTTCATACACTTACAAAATATTGGTATTGTCTGAAGTTGCTAAACATGAATATTACCACGATGTTAATGATGGTATTGATGGTGAAAATCATATCAAACAATACGTTGTTCATACACCGACAAATGAGAGAATGTCACAGAACATTTTGGAACTTGTTTCATACAAACAATGCGTGAGTGATATTCTGCATGCATCTGATGATGACAAATTAACGAATTACTCAGGACGGCTACCTGTGGTGTAAGTTGCGTCAGCTGATGCTCTAGGAATTAGCCTATTCACACTCGTGTACACATTTCAACCTGACTGCACAACTGTGTGGTCAAGCTAGATAACTGGTGAATAGCAGCCCTTAATTTTGAGACAGACAATACTGCGATTACTTAATCTCGTCTCTATACTGTACTTTCATTAATTTGTTTCATTGATTTAATCATTGTTTGATTTCGACTTTGTGAGAACTTCATGGCTAAAGTGCAGCAAACGAGTGAATAAATGTCACCTTCAATAACCACACAAACATTTCCAAATAACCAATGTGATACATGTGATGCACGTGAGACAGCCTAATGGCTGGTACGAGTTGCAATTGGAAGTCCATTTCACGGAATGAATATGAACATGGAAATTAGTATTTAAGCTGACTATTATAAATTGTATGTAAAATGTGACCGCTGATGTTACAAATATAAAAATGGATTAGGTTTCATGCTAAAAAGTAGGTTATTTGGTCGGAATAGTCGATAAATGGAACTCGCTAATTGAACACACAGTCGTGCATTCTTTTGTCGAAATACTCAAAACGAAGTTGGATCAACTGACAGAATGTCGTCATTATGCTTTATTTGTGTTCTATTATTACGCTGCCTGAATGCCACCTTTATATATATGTATGTCATTGTTTTCATTTTAGTATGCATTTTTCGTTGGAATTCTAGCTGTCGCAATGTTGTTGACACTTGCTTTATATTACTACCAAAGAAAAGTTGTAAGTTGTTTCTATACCCTAGTCAAAATTTGTTTGTTACTAACAATGAAATGTTTAATTCACATCTCTTCTGACTTAGGTGAGAATTAGGATGCACTTCCCTTCATGTACAATATCACCACCACACACCCTTTCACGAATTAGTTCACTCAAAATGCACGTACGTCGACAAAAAAGAATCAATAATATACCTCACTATTAACCACGGGAGGACAGAGTATTTGAAAAATAAATTATTTACGGGACTTCAATTAAGACTGATTTCACTACGAATTCGACTCAAAAGTCATAGGTTCACAAAACATTAATCTACAAATTGATGTAGAACAGATGTCAAGAGAAGTGATCACAAATGTTGGGACTATACCATAGTCTGCGCAAGCCACCTTGTATCAGCAAAATAATTCAGTAGTAGGAAATGGAGAGTCAGGAAATTGAATTTAACTATTGAATGTCTTCATTGATAGAACTAACACAGGAACGTTAGGGACAAAATTATGCAGGAATCTAAGCTACACAATTCAAACTTTTAAATAAATTTACATCCTTGATATTTGCAACAACAAGCCAACAACAAACAAACGGTGTTTAAATGTTGGAAGTGCTCAGAGAGCAATATCTGAATGTGTTGAAAAAATGTTATCATGTTTGTCTTCTAAACCTTAGCTATCAGTATAGTTTAACCAGAACGTGTTTAGGTTGTAGACAGATGACTTGGAAATCGTTTCGACAAGTCAGAAGCAACAACCTTCTACCATATTTGCGAAACGAGACAGGAATTTTCACAAAATTCTTAGCATCAATTGTAATCGATGTCGTTCAAGTGTCAATACATGAAATTCAAGGTGAGAAAAACGAATATTATATTGTTCACAAAGTGAAGACGTTATCATCGGAAAAACGTGCAAGTCCTATCCAAATAGCCATCCGTTAAAATACCGAATGGCAGTGAAGTGATATGCTATCACTCATATCAATGTATGCAGATAACTATGACCATCAAGTTGAATATGCATATGTCAAGATTGACAATAGGAGAACCCGGACTAATTAAAAACGTATTTAGAAGCATGTAATTCACACAAATTAACAGTGAATAAACCCACCGACATAGTTGTAATCTGTCAACTCATATGGAATAGGTGAGTCAATCATATATCAGAAGATTAGCTGAACAAGACGACAAACGAGGACAACATCCAGACAGTACAACACACGAAGATGGTGATGCCGATGAGAACAATCGACCGAGCATTATCATAGTCTGTCAATTTGTTAAGAAGTCGATGTGGTGAACTTCCAGTTCACTGAACATAACACAAACACGCACAAAACATCACTGATGGTCATTACTAATACGTCAGCTTTGTTTGTCTTAAGTTAAATGTCATTTACTGAATGCGTATTGAAACAAAGTGGGGAAGTTCCGTCATATTTGTTAAATGTTATCAATTGGTATATTTTTTCCACATAGTTAATAGAGACTGGATTGGACCTATTTAGAAACAGTCTAAAGAATTATAAGTCAATGGCATCACTTACACCGGATAACGTTTTAGCTGTTTTTGTCTCGATTTCGGTAAGTGGGTATTTATTTTGTGTTATAATTGTTTGTAGATAAGCAATAATGATGTTTGTAGTCTCGACTAAGAAATATACTTTCAGGATTGCTAGTTATTTTTCGCATTACCTCTTTACGCACTAGACATTACCAATCGTTACGATAATATTTCTGGATGAGTTCCTGAGGTGGACATAATAATAATTCAATGTGAGCAACATACTATACAGCTGACAATTATCTGGATAAAATTGTTTTCTTTAATGAGCCGTAAATATTGATGTTAGCCTCAGTCAGATGTATGAACATACATCATACCGTTCCTAACGTTAATGAATAAGGAGGGTGTGTTGAAACTGACATGGAGTATATATATATATTGAACACCTTGAAAAATCCCGTTCTAATTAACAGAAGAAACCTAATCATTGGGGAATAGTTCGATATTTTATTATCGTTCGCGGGAGACAATTAAGCGTGACCCCACTCTTTCAAACACACAATGCTTCTCAACATTCAAAATAAGATAATAGGAAATATAATCCCTATAAGGAATAAGGAAGTAAATGAATACTTGAGCTTTATTGTTTTAGCGTGTGCTTAAGGTTTAAAGTCAACGCTTAAATAGTCAACCTATGTTGCTACATATATATATTTTTATATCATTTAATGAAATCAAGAAATATTTCCTAACTATTTAATGGTACAGCTTGACTGACCGAGAGATTGATGGGATATGCAAAGCAATAATGTGTAATCACATGATATAACGATTGTGCCACAGTTCCATCTTCTTGCAGAGGACAGATTAGACAAATATATTTACTAATATTGTAGATTTTTGACTTTACCATCAGTGAAGAACAGTTCAGAAGATTTTGCATAGATCTATTTATAAAACGGGTTTAACATCTTCGGTTTTATGACTAGTCAGTATTATTTTCTATGAATACTGTGGTAGCTTTCCAATGAAGTGAATAATTGTACCAATGGTTATTGTTAGGTGATATGATTGTCAAAACAATACAGAGTATGCTTTCCTCCTCATTGAAATCAGTCTCTGTAACATAACACTTAGTGTAATCCAAGTTATATACATTTATAGTGTGTGCATATGTGTTTTATCCAATATTCTACAAGACGTATAATGTTTTTTATAAAGCTAAACTGCTGTGGCGATGAATGGCGGGGATGATTTCAAAAATGCAATTGATTTCACGGGCAATGATGCTTTAAATGGACCAAACATATACAAGTAAGTTTATTTACACACCTTAAAATATCCGTTTGAAATGCTAAATGTAATAGGTGGCTACCAGTTGACTTCACAATGTTGGATGGGTGTCAGTCACCAGACTAAGTGACTTAACATTATCACAAAATTTGTTTGATAGTGGAGGACTGAAAATCTGCTGACACTAATTGAGTCTACTAGATTGTCTCAATTAAGAATGATTTCGTGTATTTCGTCTGGACAAAAAATGAATTCTCCTTTCAAGTCTGACCATGTTTTGTTTAATTTCGAATTATGGATTGGCTCAACTGATTGTTAGTGCCTATTAAAATAACCTCCACAGGACTAGGTAATTTACTAAGAGTGTATTGTGTTTGTAATATTGGTAATCGAAGTGTGTACATACTCTATATATTAAGTCAATCACTGGTTTACGATGCTGCACTCAGTGTATTGGATGTGGATTAATGGTGTCCTTTGAAGAGCAACAGAAATAATGAACATCAATCATTCCTATCATCATACTTGAAGTCTACTGAACCATCACATTCTGCGTACTTATGTGAATTACCTTTGATGATACAAAATGGCATCGTACAACTTACTAACATCCCCAGACTCACATGGCTCGACAAACTGACCATATTTAGAAGCATTTAGTCAACTGCATGCACCTGCATCCCAATATTCCTTATCATCTTGTATACATTATTAACTCTTGCGTCGTATATTGATAAAATCCACGATATCATCTTACACATATATGTGAGATTATAAACCATAATCTCGGTAGGATTATTTCCACGGATGATTGCACCACAATCTGGTACAAATTAACTTGAATATTAGAAATGTCTGATTGCGTCGTGGAGGTTGTTAATGATAGGTAGAGTATATCTATCCACTTACCGAGGATCTTCATATCAGTCAGTAGTAATGGGCAGGTGTCTGTAAGTAAGGAAGCAAGTTTTACCGAATATAATATGTGAAGAATTTATTCAGTGAATGCTAACAGTGACTACTGATTTGCATACAAATAACACTTATTCCAATCTCTGTACTTGTTCCCTTAATCCGTTTATCACAAAAATATTTTTCTATCACGTGTCATCAATAATTACACTTTCGCATACTTCACCATTTTAAGCCAATTAATTTATTGTTAAATCAACTAAGGTTGAGTATTTTGTTAGACATTCATCATTCCTCGATTATACAACGATTAGTCAACTTACAGATAGTTGTGCATTGCTAATTGACTGGTGTAAATTAGACAATTATTGAAAATCAGACAGGACTCAGTACGAAGTTAATTGGGAATGGTAGGTCCAAATGTTACATGGGAGGTTTAGGATTCAAGGAGGGCTAATCACCCCAAGACTACTATGTCAATAATTGTTTGTGATCAGCATTAGTTTGTGATGTGAATTGTTTATTATAAATACATGATGCCACCAATAATACTAACTGTATAATCTTTGAAAACCGGAGAGTGTTGCACAGATGCTTCTTTTTAGTTTTTTGGGTATCTTTGTATTGCATGCACACGACATTGCAAAGAATGAAATTCTAGAAAATTCAGTCAGTATGATGCCATTCACTAACTAGGTTCAAATCTTCTTCGTTTTCAATGATTATGCAGTTGATTTTACCTCGTCCTGTAACACAAAGCGTCTCTAAATTAAACATACATCTAAACTAGACAGTTTGTTTGGCTTATACATCATTCCCACGACGATTATATTCATTTAGATATGTAGTGTTCTGGTAAACAAAATCAACAAATTCATGGTACTGTATTTTGTGAAAACACCTATGCCTTATTTCATCCTAACCTGTAGATATAAAATATCCTTTGGTTTGCTGTAAATTCAATCCACAAATCAATTTTGTTGATCCTGAATGCCCACGTGGTTTCACCATCACTAATAGTAACATAAATCGTGGTTGTAAAGTTGAATTGGAAGAAGCTTTTTCTCAATATTCGTACATTGTAGTCATTGCATTGACCAGTGGATCAGTACTACAGGTAAGTAAAATCTACCCATATTGTTGTATGTAAAATGCATTTCGAGCTATTTTCACGTGGAAGTCACTACTTGGTAGACTCCATACAAGTGATTTATACTGTCGGTTGTGTATATTTAAAAACGTGAGTTAATGTTGTTCGTGTGAATCTGACTGATGCTGTAACAAGAGGTATTATTGAAAATCTGCAGATATTTAGACAAGGATTGTCAATAACTTCATTGTCTACATGATGAAAAATGCAGTTGGACCTAATTTCTGTGTTCTGTATTTCGTTAATAAAATCTACCTATAATCATAGAAATCTCGATATTATTATCAATATTGTATGTTCTGATTACTAAAATCTATCATACAACTAATGATAGTTTGAAAAATAAGGAAAAGTAATGTCTAATCACTTGCGAATTACTCGGAAATTAATATAATCGATATAATGCAATCAGCATTAAATCGATTATGCAAACATGACATGGTCATGACATGACACTGGTCACTAATGAACTGAGCAATCTGAATATTGCGGTCATGCAGGAGTTTACAAGAAGCATGGATAACTCAGTGGTAATGGTTATAGAATGTGAAATTGGGTGAGATGGATGTGAATCTTATTGGTAAGGTCAACGTGGCGTAGATGGTACAGTTAATTAGGTTGACTGCCAGGAAAGTTACTAAGAACAACCGATATTCATAAAGAGACTCGATTGTGTATGGATTATAGGCAGTGTTATGATGCATTTCATCGTCGATTGATCACAGTTTAGAGTGATGACTGTTAAGCATGAAACAATCACTTTTCAATATTTTACTTTTCAACACTTCTCCTTTACATTTCATCACATGAATAAAATCATTTTAGAACGCAACGTTGATTAGCCATTCCAGTATATTTTTCTCACAGTCATTAATAATATCTAATGCTCAAACAATCATTACCTTCATTTCTCCACTTACAGATGGTCATCTTATCGTTCGCAGTTTTTAAAATTCGTTCTATTCGGTGACAAGCCAACTTCAGTGGAAGATTAAACAAGACCGAATGGATATTAACTTAATGTCGAGTATTCGATGGAACTAATTTGATTTGTTGAATTTTTCTTTAAAACATGCTATATTTGTGTGGATTACATTGTTACTGTTACTGTTGTCTGAAAATACACTAACCCCACTTCCATATTATTCACATTAATTTGTTTTTATTATTATTATTATTATTATTATTATTGTTATTATTAACATGATTTGTATTGCTACTATTAACTTTGACATTAAACATGCAAACAACATTATCTAGTAATCAACATTGTTTCATAAAGATGCGTACTCTGTTTCATTGATTGTTTGTTTTATCGATGCATGTCATGTTCAAGTCAAACTCTAACTGTTCGACCCTGGCAACATATGCACATAAGAACTAAGCAAGTATAGAGCATTGTCTGCATAATAATTACAACTACAATTGCAAATGCTTGTTCGAACGGTTGTTTTTCCGCTTTAGTTACACAAATCTTTATGGATATATTCAAGTAGAATGTATAGTAGATTGAAGTTAGTAACACGTTAGTTTTATCACATGTTTTTACTTATTTGATATTGGATCTCATTAGCATATAATTCGTGTAAATCGCTTTAGTAAGTAGTCGCAACAACTGATGATGATCTGATGTTCAGCATTTAGATAAAAATCGATGTGGCTGTCATTGATGAGTTTCGTTACATTGTAACATAGTCGAAACATGGTTCATTATTTATTTTACATAAATGATTGGACATTGGCGCACAGAACAATGGCCATCAGCAAAGTACATCGCATAGCTTTAAATCTACAAACCCAATAAATAAACTGAAGAAACTTTTATTCAGGTGAGCATTCTGTAAAGGGCTTATTCAATTTAAAATTGATTTGTTTACAAAACAAACATCACCTAACATAATTTTAATGCCCAAAATGTCAGTCAACAGTTATGTGTCATTTTAGCTACAGACTCTACATTCACATAAATCTGATAAGAAACGATCATCATTTCTCACAAACTACAAGTTACCTGATAGATCACATCGTTAGGAAAGGAATGAACCATGTATTCAACTTGCATTGTGCAGTAACATTATAGGTTCATTTCACATCAACACTGATGACTGTCATATTACCAAGCTTGATAACTTAGCAAGTTAAGCACTCAAATCGAACGTTGATACACCTAACTTTATCTAATCATTAGTGATTTAGAAATACTTATCTAGAGTGAATGCACAATATTTTTAAAAAAATAGACAGTAATCGCCAACTAGTTCTTCTGTATTTATTTAAAGATGCTTACACACGGCTTCTGTTATTATATCCTAAACGTATCAAGCTTTTCAAGAAAGTACAACATTGTTCATTTGATACACTGATGATGGTAGTTGGCCTTCTGATTAGAAAATACTAGGTTTTCCAGGATCCAAATATATTCAAACTATAGTTTCATGAAAATCTCCTACGTTCAACCATTCAAGTAATCATAATGAAAAACACATTACTGGTTAATCAAAAGTCACTTCAAATAATCAGTAATTGTAAGTAACCTGTCAAACAGAATTCAACATATTAGTTATTTCACAGTAGTAAATGTTCAGGCCATTAAAGAGTATTTTCTTACGCACTGATTACTGTGAATATTATATTGATCAAAACATGAGGAATTTTCTAATGTATAAACAACTGTAATCGCGATTATAGTCTTTCGTCTTAATAGTATACAATGTTGTTTCCGTCCAACACAATCATGAATCAACAGTGACCAAGAGATATTATTATTCATGTCACATGATGTTTTCATTATATCCTAAAGAATGACAACGACTGAACTATGCCTTATCACTGAATGTTTATCAGTAAATTGATATCATATAAACGGTATACTGATAACTAGTTGGAATACGCCCATTTCATTACTATTGATTATGTTGTATAAATGTTATTCGCCCATACTCACAAAATTTGTATAGGGATCAAAGTGGTTAAAGTAATCACAACAAACCATGAAGTGATCGATAGCTGTTTTATCCTAGAATAGATCTCTTCAAGAGTGCACATCAACGACTCCACTAGAGAATACAGTCAAACATGTTCATTCTTCGCAGCTAACGTTTAACCATCCTACCACTGTTGGAGCTTCTAACAGTTGGTATTTTAACTGAATCAATCCACCATATATTTGCTCGAGATCGTCCATTCCCATTGGTGGGTAACTGTCTCACATCCTACTTATCTAAACTCCACTGACCATGACCTATTAGTAGAACTCCATAAATTTCCTACAAAATGTAATCACTAGTAAGCTGATATTGATTGTAGTTAAGGCAGTGACCCACCGATAGCAATTGATGAGATTGCTTAAATATATCGTGAATAGACTGATTTGAAAATATCATTTGTTGATATGTCTGTGTTCACCACGAAGCCCAAACCTGATAGGCCCAATTCTCTGGTGAGGTTGTGGATACACACACTTCTGAAGAGTTTTGTACTGGGATGCAGCGGCCATCCAGTTCATTCTAGTCTTCAATAGTTGTCTAGCTCAGACCTATTCGGGATGTCAGATTAACATTCAACAACCTACACAACATCCAATTACTTTCATAAAAGATTAAATCTAGCTTTTAAACACCAACCCATATCTGGTATCGTTAAGAGAATTTATGCTTCGTTTGTATAACTTGATCAATAATACCAGATTTTCTCAACGTTTAGAAATGTTCACAACTTTACTACATAACCGATTTTGTGTCAATGAACGTTGCAACAAATAAAACTTGTTTCAGCCGAAGGAACGGTTTGCGTAAATAAACCCTGACTGCATATAATCGAAAATGAGTAATATATTTTTGTACAGTGTTTTACATACTTCAAATGTTAAGTGATGTGTGGAGGTGTGTTTGTACGCATGTTGTTGATAATTCGAATGACTTAAATTGATTAAAATTAGTAGTTCATTGAGTCGTGACTAGAGTAATATTTATGCTGTACACTGCTGATCAAATTCATTTTATCAGGCTGCAGTGTAGTCATCTGTCTAAATTACTCGATATCAAAGGCACAATGATGCGATGTAGACTAATTTACGAGTTGTTGCGAAGAAATTGTCTAAATTCTACTGACAGAATTCGATGAACACCATGATTGATTTGACGAGCATCAGCTTGGTCACCATAGATTGGTCAATCAATGTAACAAAGTGAAATGATGCTTATTTACATATCTATTTATTATTAATAGTAAAACATCAATGAAAGTTCAATGTTGAAACATTTTCAATTTTAATGATTTTATTGAGAAGACAAAGGTATCAATAAACCATCAAATAGATAAATGTAACTGTTCCAAATCATGGTATTTTGGTTTACCGATTCACATTTGTCAATATGTTGACTACAATTTGTTAATGAAGCAAATGTAACAACAAACGCGCACACAGAACTATTCACTTAAATAGACTAACACGAATATATGCAGGTTGACTTATTTGAGTTCAGACTTCACTTTTTGATGTAATCCGATGAAGTGTTGATCCTTCTTAGTGCTTAGCCATTACACATGATGCTAGAACAATCAACAGTACCTAAATGTGAACAAAGAAAGAAATGAGAGGAGAATAAATAGAGTAATTCGGAACTATGATAGCTTCAGTCTAGTGAGCACACAATGCAAGGCAGTTACACACAAGTGATAGTGTCGAAATCGATAATACATAGAATACTTTTTTATAAATAATCACTTTACTTGATGTCTACCTATCTATACTCAGTATCTAATCACCAGACACCAAACAGAGATTCATCGATTCTCCGAACTAATTCTTTCATTTTAATATCCTATCATCATTTAACCTGCACTCATGATCTATTACAAACCATCGAGTACTTAACAGTTTTTGTATACAAGTGTGATACACATCAGATGTATGCAACCACAGCCGTGGTAGCCAGTTGATTAACACAGCCTATCTTTGGCGGCATCAAAACTTATATTTTTCAAACTCATTCATCATACACATAGTTAATAAAATTAATAGTCTACCCATCCCGCCTCAATTTTGAGCTTGCATTCGATCTACTAATGGTTTCGTATGTTTTATTCGATTGATTTATTGTTAATTTATTAATAAATGTGTTATGGATGTTACTCATCATTGATGAAACAGTCTCGTATATACAATGGTACACTATGCATTGAATGTTGTTTGGCTATGCGGTTGGGTTCCGAAGATATAAAATGAAATATTTGAGATAAAATTTGACTTTGGTTGTTGACTCAGTAATCTTCTGTTCTTCTATTCGACTTGAGACTAGCAGGATCACAACAAATTCATGGTCACCAATCAATCTGCCTTACCATTGTAATCACCGTATCGGTTTCGGCTAGGTCGTACTAATAATCTGATTAACCATTATCCTCATTGATCAGAGCTCATAACATTTCACTTATGCACACACTAATTTGGTTACACATTCGAAGTCTTCTGATAGGACAACATTTAGTAAATTATATTTCTAACTTAATTGAAAGATATGACGCTAATGAAAATAACTGCTGGATGAATCTGTGTATTGCCTAAAATATCGTCAATGAATGATCGCCTTAGTCAATCAGTACATACTTTGAAGAAAAATACAAACATTGAAATGCAACTTACAAGGAAGACTAGCACACCAAACGAAACATACATTATAATATCAGTTGAACTAGTGATGTATGACTGAATTACAGTTTTACACCCGGTAGAATTATTCTGTTGTGTAGAACTTGATGTTGTCGGAAAAGTTGGATCTCTTAGAGCAAGACTTGAATCAAATTCGCAACATGGAATTGGTCAAACTAAAGCTACATCACGAAAAAAGGAAAGGAAACGACATAACGATAGGTACAATGTAGTCAGACTCTCGTGCTTTTGCGGGTCTTCTGACTACCCTGAGCAACAATGCAAGCATTTTCAGGATGCGATTTTCTCCCCCGAAATGCAAAATGTTGCTTCAGGATTGGGTTGCATCGGCACCTGAACTAGTGATAGGGAGTGAAGTAGTCGAGCGTGTAGACCGCTTCACGTATCTGGGGAGTCTCATCAGTGCTGAGGGCCTGGTGACTGACGAAATCTCAGCACGGATACAGAAAGCTCGATTGGCTTTTGCCAAGTTGCGTCACTTATGGCGCAGGCGAGATATCCGCTTGCTAACCGAAGGACGAGTGTACCGTGCAGCAGTTTGCTCTGTCCTACTATACGAGAGCGAAACATGGCCATTAAGAGTAGAGGACATTCGTAGGTTACTGGTCTTCGATCATAGGTGTCTCCGAAGCATTGCTGGAGTATCGTGGAACAACCGAGTGAGCAATGCTGTCGTTAGGAAATGGGTTCTAGGAAAGGAGGGCAAATCAATAGATAAGGTGATGAAAATTCATCAGTTGAGGTGGTTGGGACATGTGTTACGCATGTCTAACTACCGACTGCCTCGACGAGCTATGTTTTACGGCGTAGGAATAGGTTAGAAGAAAGCTAGGGGCGGCCAAACCAAAACATGGCAGAAATCGATGAAGTCACTGACAAGTGGACTAAGTCATTTCGGAAGATGTAGGCTGCGTGATTGGGGTCCGCGAGACGAAAGTCGCCAATGGTTAGAGACCTTGAACGACATGGCTCAGAATCGTTTGCAATGGCGCAGGTGCATCCACTCTTTGTGTTCTCTCAAAATGTAACCTTTTGAACTCTCTATCTTTCTCCTTTCGAATTTATCTCACTGAATTATACTTTTCGAATCATATCTTCGCTCCCTAATTTTCTGCATTACTGCAAATACTTCTACTATCGCTATCACTCTTGAATTTGAAATGACAATTGCGTCTCTGTGCTGATGTGGTATGGCAACCTGAACTGATGTACGTACGTACGAAGTTCTGCGTTGTATCTGTCTGTCTGTCTGACATTGTACTTGACTGAATTAGAAATATTAGCGGTTAGGAGCCAGTTTAGCTGTCTTATGGATGAGTGTTTATTTAAGTAGTTTACTAGTACTCAGTCAAGTTTATAATAAAGTTAATTTGTATGATATTGAAAAACGAACATTCACTTACGTAAGTATGGAGTGGATGAATATGTGTCAGTGTTTGAAAACTTGCTAGATGTTGTAATGTCAGTTACACTGGTGGATCCACAACATTGAAGCTATTTTGACAAATGGAAGAAAACAATATATGAGGATCTCGTTAATTTGTAAAATGAATAAATTTGCATGAAACTAGTGATTATTACTTTTCGTGAACATGCAAAAACACATACGAATTGGTTGAATAATTTTAGATTTCAGATGAAGGTGGATTCGTTTCGTTTTCTAAATTATTGACAATTCATTTTTAACCAATGGATAGATTGTTTCTGGTTAGCGATTTTGTAGCAAAATGCCCCACACACCCAAGGAGTCGCTCTGATGCTGTCTAAGAAAGCGTGCAATGCACTTGTAGGATGAGAACCACATGGACCCAGGATCATAGAAGCATCTTTCAAGACAATGAAGAAGGGGATTACAATGAACATCATCCAGTGTTATGCACCCACCAACGACGGCAACGACGAGGACAAAGATCAGTTTTATGATTGGCTGCAGTCAATTATAGCGAAGTGTCCAGGAAAGGATCTGACAATCCTGATGGGGGACCTAAATGCCAAAGTCGGAATGGACAACACCGGTTACGAAGACATCATGGGACGACAAGGACTGGGAGAAAGAAATTAAAATGGTGAAAGATTTACAAATCTTTGCGCTTTCAATAAAATGGTTATAGGTGATACAATATTCCCCCACAAACGCATACACAAAACTACATGGATCTCACCGGATCATACTACAGAGAATCAAATTGATTATATATGCATCAATAAAAAATTCAGAAGATCAATGGAAGATGTGAGAACCAGGAGAAGAGCTGATGTAGCTTCAGACCACCACCTAGTGGTTGCCAAAATGAAGCTGAAGCTAAAAAAGCAATGGATAACTGGAGCAACAGCATTAAAACGGTTCAATACAGCCTCTCTTCGGGATACTGAAAAACTCAAGGAATTCAAAATAACTCTCAACAACAAGTTCCAAGCCTTACAAGATCTGCTGAACGAGGAAGAAACCACTATGGAGGACAACTGGAAAAGAATCAAAGAGGCACTAACTTCAACTTGTCAAGAGGCTCTGGGTTGCAAGAACTACCATCATAAGGAATGGATTTCCACGGAGACCCTGAGCGAAATTCAACAGAGGAGGAACAAGAAGACAGAAATCCACAACAGCCGAACTAGAGCAGAAAAAATCAAGGCACGAAATGAATACACAGAAGCAAATAAACAAGTAAAGAAGAGCATTCGAGCTGACAAACGGAAGTATATCGAAGGCCTTGCAACGACAGCGGAGAAAGCTGCAAGAGAAGGAAATATGAAACAGCTATACGACACAACGAAGAAACTGGCAGGTAAATATAGTAAACCAGAGCGACCGGTCAGGAACAAAGAAGGCAAGCTAATCACCGAAATTCAAGAACAAAGAAACAGATGGGTAGAACATTTTGAGGAACTCTTGAATAGACCAGCTCCACCGAACCCACCACACATCGAAGAAGCATCTACAGACCTCCCGATTGATGTCAATCCACCAACAATGGATGAAATCAAGATAGACATCAGACAGATCAAAAGTTGAAAAGCAGCAGGACCTGACAATATACCAGCCGAAGCACTCAAGTCAGATATAGACATAACGGCGTGGATGCTCCACGCTTTGTTCAATAGGATCTGGGAGGAAGAACAGGTGCCGGCAGACTGGAAAGAAGGACACCTCATCAAGATACCAAAGAAAGGGGATTTGAGCAAATGCGAGAACTACAGAGGAATCACACTATTGTCAGTACCAGGGAAAGTCTTCAACAGAGTGTTGTTGAACAGAATGAAAGATTCAGTGGATGCTCAACTTCGAGACCAACAGGCTGGTTTCCGTAAGGATCGGTCATGCACAGACCAAATCGCAACACTACGCATAATCGTTGAACAATCAATTGAGTGGAACTCGTCACTGTACATCAACTTTATCGACTATGAGAAGGCGTTTGACAGCGTAGACAGAAGATCACTATGGAAACTTCTTCGACATTACGGTATACCAGAGAAACTCGTCAACATCATCCAGAATTCTTACGACGGACTACAGTGCAAAATTGTGCATGGAGGACAGCTGACAAGTGCATTCTCAGTAAGAACCGGTGTCAGACAAGGCTGTCTGCTCTCGCCCTTCCTCTTCCTCCTAGTGGTCGACTGGATCATGTAAACCTCTATATCTGGGAAGAAGCACGGGATTCAATGCATAAGTAGGATGCGACTCGATGATCTGGACTTCGCGGATGATCTAGCACTTCTATCCCATACACACCAGCAAATGCAAATGAACTCAACCAAAGTAGCAGCAACCTCAGCATCAATAGGCTTGAACATACATAAGGGAAAGAGCAAGATCCTCAAATTCAACACCGAGAGCACCGACCCAATTGAACTTGATGGTGAAACTCTGGAAGAAGTGGAGACCTTTACATACCTAGGGAGCATCATCGATGAACAAGGAGCATCCGATGCAGATGTAAAGGCAAGGATCGGCAAAGCCAGGGCAGCATTCCTTCAGTTGGAAAATATATGGGAGTCCAGACAACTGTCTACCAACCTCAAAGTTAGACTCTTCAACGCGAACGTCAAGTCAGTTCTTCTGTATGTAGCTGAAACGTGGAGAACTACCTCAAACATCCTCAAGAAAGTACAGGTATTCATCAACAACTGTCTACGTAGAATATTGAATGTCTGTTGGCCGGAAACCATCAGCAACAGCCTACTTTGGAAAAGAACAAATCAGCTTCCAGCTGAAGAGGAAATCAGGAAACGACATTGGCAATGGATAGGACATACATTGCGGAAATCATCAGACTGCATCACGAGACAAGCACTAACTTGGAATCCTGTTGGAAAACGGAAAAGAGGAAGGCCAAAGAACACCCTGCGTCGAGAACTGGAAGCAGATATAAAAAGGATGAACAGTAACTGGAGACAGCTGGAAAGGATTGCTGAGGACAGAGTTGAATGGAGAAGACTGGTAAGCGGCCTATGCTCCTCCGATAGGGGTAACAGGCGTAAGAAGAAAGAGATTGTTTCAGTTGATAATCAATTAAGCACAATCAACTCATGTTCTTTAGTAATGTGTAAGTTGGATAGTAATTGATAAGTGGAATCCAGGAGGCACGGTTTATCCTATTCTGGACACATCGACCAGATGTACCTGCATGCCAGTGTTGATATCGACACTTGGATTTGAACTAATTGGTGAACACGGTGGTGTTTGACTCGATACCGACTGAGTTCAAATCGCAGTGTGAACATCAACATTGGGATGCAGGTATATCTAGCCGATAAGACCCAAATAAAATGAAACGCGGGTCCTGCATTCCGCCATACAGTCAATATCCAACTTAAACATTACTTGTGAACTACCGCTAGATTGAGGTGATCCTCTCAGTACGCACATATAGCAACAGAGGCTGACCACTTTCATTCCATGACCAATCTACGGAAAAACTTAAACTCAACCTAATCATTTCCTTTAGATGTAAGTCAATCACTGATGTTATTTCGTAGTGAAAACACTCACTGGTGTATACATAAATCTAAATGTATCGCATCCAACTAAATAGAAATTCTATACACACGAGTGACTAGCTTCAATAGAAGTTCTTGAGGTCCTATTTAGAAGATGTATCAACAAATCAGCCTCGTGATAGTTATTTAACAATAAGATTTGATAAGAGTCATTGATATTACTCGTGTTTACTATCGATGAACTGAGAATCAATTCAAAACAGATGTCCTATCAGATATGTATAGAGTTAATGGAACTCAATGTGGAATAAAGAATACGAGGTAAGATGTTGATTTTGTGAATAACCTAGTGAAGCTTGTAATCCGTCTGTCCATCAATGGCTAAATAATCTGTTAATATTAATGGGTGGGTGACTATAGATACATTTCAAGAATTCATTTGATAGTAATCTATCAATAACGTTCCATCTTCATGTTACAGTTCTTCCACTGCATGTAGTTGTTAGTTCGTGTCATTAACTCATTATTATGAGTATAATCCATGTCGTTAGTCAATGAAATATACAATTCATTGGAAATAATTGATAAATAATTTATAAGTGTAGATAAGTGGTGTGGGGGTGGGGTTCGGAATATTGAAATATGCTCTACTACATTCACGTATACTTCATTTATTGGCATTAATTTTTCATTTGTCCAATAATCATTACGCAAAAGAAGGTATACATTCTACTGAACACTTACAATTATCATAAGGGCAGCATATAAAACACTATCAGTATCTCCTGAATTGATAGAAACATAATCGGTAGCCAACGATGATGTGACCTTGAATAATAGGAAAAAAGGTTACAGAGATGCAAATTAATTTAACGTGACCGTCAGCTTCTAATAATCTGTATCCGAGAATATATATTTGTTAAACATTATGCAACTATACACTAGTGATCAAATTACATGGTTGTTTAGGTGAATTGCATATCAATAAAACAGATTCGGAAATGTTTACATTATTATTTTAGGTCCTAGTTATCTAGTTACACCAATGTTGTCCACTGTATTCCGAGAGTGCTTGAGATGTTACAGTTTTCATGCACCAGTCAGCCGCCATAATGTCGTAAAGTGGTGAATTCCATTCAATTGATTGATCAATAATGAAATGTAGAGTAGCCATTCGGTAGATATAGAATCGGTCTTTAAGAAATCTGACATGTTAATCTTGAAGTTAAGCGTCGACTGGATTAATTTTTTTGTTCAATAACACTCTGTTGAATACTTTTTCTGTCATTGATAGAAGAACAATGCTTCTTTAGTTCTTGCAGTTGATAAGATCTTCTCTCTTTGGTATCTTGATGAGGTACTCTTCTTTCCAGTCTGCTGGCATTTGTTCTTCCTCCGAAATTTTCCTGCAGAGAATATGGAGCATCTTTGCAGTTGCTTCTATATCTGTCTTCAGTGCATCGCTCGGCTGGTATGTTGTCTGGTCTTTCTGACTTGCCACTCTTGATTTGTCGAATGACCATTTTGATTCAATTGACTGTTGGTGTGTCGCTGTTTATAGGGAGATCCGTGACTGCTGCTTCGATGACTGGTGGATTCAGTGAGGCTGGTCTAGAAACAATAAAACATCTAATTTTTACCCTCTGGTTTTCAGTTATTTTCTAGATAATATTATTGATAGCGTTAACCATTTTAAATTGATTGATCATTTTAAAAATTGTCGTTAAGTACACATAAATCTATAAGCAACGGTTCAAATGCATCGAATTTAATGGGTGTTTGGAGTAACTTGCAATGGTTTCGTAAGAAACTGAGAAACTTAATTTTTTTGGATAATACAAAATTATATGCTGAAATAGTTTGTCTAGTTTGGTTTTAATTTATTATGTGTATTCATCACAGATTCATCTCGGTTGGGTATCACCGAAAAACAGAAAAGACAGAACACCTATTACGTCATCGCATGCGATTCAGCAACGCGCAATGACGAATATTGACAAAGTTCATGTGGTCAGTGAACAGCTATCTCTTTAAATTAAATAATCGACTGGTATAAGTTAACTGATTACGTTGAGTTGTGCTAAACTATTTTGTATCTTCAAGGAAATTCAAATGAATACACTGAGCTGATTGATGGACACGATGTTCGATGTGCAAGATAACAACCTGATTTTCTGATCAGTATGACTAAATTAGTGCAATGGAATTTATAAACAATGATATAAGTCATGTTTATGGAGTATTTGTCTTTTTAAATGGTAGTTAGTTGGAAGATTCAAGATGAGTGGCTGAATTATAGTGTTTTTTATCCAAACTAAATTCTATATGCTACTGAAACAAAATGACTCCTAGTCAATTAATCTGGTTGCGATCCTCATCACTGTTGCTCTTCAACGGAGAGCATTAATCAACATCCAATACACTGGATACAGCATCGTACACTAGTGGCTGATTTATTATGTGGAATATGTACACGCTTTTATTACCAATATTACAAACACAATACACTCTTGGTAAATTACCTAGTCCTGTGGAGGTTATTTTAATAGGCACTAACAACCAGTTGAGCCAATCCATAATTCGAAAATAAGGAAAACAAGGTGGGACTTGAGAAGAGAATTCATCTCTTGTCCAGACGAAGTGCATGGAATCAGTCTAATTGAAAACAATTTCGTCAACTGAAATAGTGATCATTCTCATCGTGTTCCTGTATCGCACATTGTACATTCACTATTGAACTGATTTATTCAGTTTGATATTCTCTTAAGATGTTGTATGGTGGAGTCAGATCAATTCGCTGATTTATCCTGTCAATTAATAACATCTTACCAGTATGGATCTCTGACACAAGTCAGCAGATTTTCAGTCCTCCATTGTCGAACAAATTTTGTGTCAATATCAAGTCACTTGGTCCGGTGACTGACACTCATTCAAATTTGCTGAGTCAACTGGTAGCAATCTTTTACATTTAGCATTTCGAACTGATGATATAAGGTGTATAAACAAACTTACGTGTATATGATTTACCACCATAAGTATCATTTCGCCAGAAATTGCTTGATTTCTTGAAATCTTCTCCACCATCCACACCACAACATTTAAGCTGTAAAATCAAATATTTTATTGCTTGTAGGAGGGTAAACGAAATATATATGTATAAATATTACCTGCCTGACACTACATGCAAAGAAGTTCTATAATTCTACATAGACTTCACAGACATATTTTAGTAATGAAAGTTGTTCATGGATTCTCGTATGAGTGATGACATCACATATGGAAAGTATGTTATTCACGTTTAAAAGAGCTTCATTATTTTAAATTTGCCTGCTAAGTGAGGAAATATTTTACTTACTGGGAGGGATTTGAGTCACACCAGTAGTTTTCAAATTACTGGATCATAGATTTAGACAACGTTTCATCCACTTTCTGTTCAATCTGCTGGGTAATATCCTCTTCCATAACATAATTGCAATGATATGGGTCTTATTATAATGATGATAATTTTAATTTGTTGCATTTAGTTAGGTTGGTAAACTATTTGAAGGGTTATAGATATCTTTCAGACTGACAATCTACAACTTGTCGTTGTCTACTGCGTGATACTACTCCACACTTTAATGCAAACACTGCATGATGTTTACATCAGTTACTTATTATTGATACAATAACTTTAGGCAGAAATAATTGTTCGACTACATAGAAGACATAGTAGATAGAGGAAAGTTATGTTAGTATATACAGGTTGTGGAGATTATCCTGAATTCATTTACTGATTCTGTAGTAATTTCTGAACACTAAAAAGTCTTCAACCTATATGAGAATCATTTATTCAATATGTCCTTATTTTCCAATGGTCATGTAATTAAAGTCACTTCATAATGCAAACTACAAAGCTATATTATCCTTGTAAATGACTGAATTTGGGAGTATCGTAGACAACAATAATATTAACACTTCTATATATTCTCGATTGATATTTGATGAAACAGCCTGATGATTGAACCAAGTGGTTGCTTGCTTCTTCACCCAGATTAATGATAAAGAGTGAAGTAATTGAATGCGTTGACTGCTTCACTTATCGCGGAAGTCTCATCACCTCTGGTGAGTCAGTGTCTGACGGGCATAGAAATCTTCGTAGCTTCTCTTGTATATCAAGGAACAGCAGAATGAGTAATATTAAGATTAGACCACAGGTTATTAGGTAATATGGTATATCAGTCGTTAAGGTCATTAAGCTTCATCAACTGAGATCGCTAGGACATGTGTTCCGCATGCCAGATTACTGCCTGCCTCATCGCGTGATGTTGGCTATGGTTAAAGTAAGATGGAACAAGGGTAGGTGCTACCAAACCAAATCATGTCATCAATCCATGAAATCCCTGACTGCTGGTCTAAGCCATGTTGGTAGATGCAGATTACCTGGTTGGAGTCCGTGTGATAGTTGCAATAAAAGGTAGTAGACACTTGGTGACGTGGCTCAGAATCGGTCACAGTGGCACAAGTGTATGTATTCTTCAATTTCATCTGAAACTTGAATCATATTATTAGTTTCTACACATCTTCACTTCACTCTCCCTCTTCAATTCTGATTTCTCCTTATTTTATTTAATAAGCAACTAAATTTCCTTAGACACTGACATATCCAACGTGATTGAAGGTATAAGGAAGGAATTGAGTGTTTTTTTGATTGCTATGATTAAGTCCCTATTGATGGGGAATGGTATATACACATTATGTGAAATCGCAAACACACCTGCAAACAACAATAACATTTAATGAATATGTACTTACCGGAGGTAAGATTAAACCGATAACCAGGCTGTCTAAATTATTCGCTACCATTGATTGATAATTGTTAACACTCGCCTGGAATAGTTCAATTGCTTTATTTCCAATCTGAGTATTCAGAATTGATAAAATAGCAATTGACATTAATGAATAGTTTTTCTAGTGGGTTTGATGAAGTGTTCAGTATAATCCGTCTCAGCAACAAGCCAAGAAAATATTTAGCTTACCATAGAATACATTAACTCTCAGTTACGTAATTATTCATTGTGTCAAGAAAACCTAACTGTTAACTGATTTCTAGATTTTTATAATGTATAGTACTTGAATATTGAATATATTCAGAAGATATTTTCTTGTGGTAGCTGGAGATCTAACAGTAATCGACGCTTCTTGTATGATTATCGATGCAGTTATTAGTTTGAATACTCGACCAATTATATTGAGGAGTAATTTAAATAAGTTGGCCTCTGTGGATATCATGGAATTTTCTAACTCCAATTTACTGTATCACATTATCAATGCTCCTTCAATTATAAGGGTAGATAATGTGACTTTTCAACCAATATCTTCATATTCTCATCTTCAATCACCCAGTCAAGGTAAGATTTCATTTCTCGTTGTGTGTTACGAGATTATAGCAGAATTTATCTCCATTCGTCTCGTGAATAACATTAAAATACTTTTCAATTTTACTTCTAACTGTGGAACACAGTTGTGATTGATTTTAGTTGCCAAAACAATACTCAAACAACTTCCTTCTTCTATCCTTCTATCAATTAGTTATGTAATAATGACAAAGGGAGATGGAAATTATTTCGACAATGTATTTATTCCCTTCACTAAATATATTTGCAGAAAATTATTTCACCTACTGATATAGATAATCAGTAGTACAGAAATACCAAAACATTTTCCTCCGTTATTGTATTTTCTTTCAGGAAATATATTATCAGTCATAAATATCCAATTAATATTTATACCTCGGCTTTACGCTCATACTGTATTTACAGTTTCTTTTAATCTAAGTACAAAGAATTCATACTACAACAATCAGTACCTATTTTCAATTCACTTACAGTATCCTTATCATCAGTTTGGCGATTTAGTTTGCTCACTATCATTCATCGAATCACGAACGAGAGGTAGACTCATGGTATCTAGTTTATAATAAGTAAGTGAATAGCACTAAAATCATTCAGGCAACGAGTATGACTCAAAGCAAGCATCGTGGAATGTTTTATTAGTTAGAGAATTTGGTTGGTTGTCTGTTTGAAACGCCTCCCGTGTCCTTTAGTTTGTGATTTGAGATAGTAATATTGTTAGCCTGGATACAAATACCATGAAGCGAAATCACATTTACATAACCCTGTTAGTGACAAATAAGTAATTCAAAAGTCGCACTGCTATCTCGATTTGTTTCACTGGATTCCTGACAGTATATATTTTGCAATGCGACCAGTTACTACTACTGGATTTTTGTTTTCGCTGAACTAAATAGAATGTCATCGGATTAGTCTTAAAAAGAATTCTAGTCACGGACAAGACACTGTTTCATTTTGATTAGCGAATTTCTTTGTAATAAAATTCTATGAACAGTGCCTATTGCCTTCAAGCCTAATCGTTAAACGACTGAACTAGCTTTCAACAACTAACAGTTTGAACTTAGTCAAATTGTTATATAATTAGTTGATATCATTCACTGCTATCAGTGGGTAACTTTCTCACTTCCGAAATGGTTGAACTCTACTGGTTACACATCACGAGGTCTACGGAAATTATCTTTAGACGTTAGTCATTAGTGAGATGATGTTTGTTGTAAAGATTGTTGAATCTGAATTCATGATGTCAAATTCAGCAGTATTCAAAACACTCGGTTGGAATAAACCTATGACGTTTTGTATCAATATTTAGTATAAAATCAGTTTGTTAGTCAGAACACCATAATTCATTTTAAAAATTGTAAATTCAGACAACTTAATTCGTCTTTACGAGAGAAGTACACACTAATAATAATAAATAAGAGTTACATTTGGCTATCATAAAGATCAGTTACACTCACCTACTGAATAAGGAATGAAAAAATAGAATGTGTTATTTCTGGACACACCGAAACATTCATCTACTCCATTAGAGCAGGTGAGAATGAGTTTCAATTGGCAATTAGCAGTAATAATAACTAGATTTATTCATAAGGTGTTGAATGTTCGCTAAGTGTATTGTTTCTGGTTATATATGGGCGAGATAACTGAATTATTCCTTTGGTTGTTACATTATACGATAAATACATCTAGTCTTAGTTAATCCATAATCTTTACTGCGGCACAAATCTAACTGATTGGAGTGAGACAATTGTCACAGATGGCAATTTATAATAGTCGTGCCATATCACAGATCATTGGACACGGGCTGAATCTTGTAGATTGTTAAGTATTTGCAGTGAGATGTCAAGATTCTGAGTTAGATTTTATCTTGGAGTCGTAAACGTGCTACTCTGTGGAGCTCCATACTAGGACGTCACAGCTGCCAATTCCTCTCTCGTTTTTATTAGTACCCAACCAATATCAATCTGTGTTGAACACAAGTAACTTAATTTAATAGAAAAATAAAACTATCACTTTTACTTACAATATAAAGTAATATCTTCATATTGCAACAAGCACCACAATAGCCAAACAATGAAATACCCGCACAAACACAGCCAAGTATAAAGACTGCCATACCAACTGGTGCTGGAATAGAATAATAACAACGAATCCGATAAAACTTTGTGTCCATGAGTAAACAAAATGTATCATTGTTACTATTTTTGTCTGCAATACATAAGTCAATGATTGTAAGTAAGTAAAAACAATTCACTTGTCAATCAAATTAAAATCTCTCACCATTTAAATTTTGATAGTAGATGAAATGTCCAAGTTACTTGACAAAAGTTCAAGCATCACTCACATACGATACAATCAGTAAGAGCGAATGCGGTTGTTTTGAATCGGTAATCTACAATCATTTGAATGACAATCTAAGACGGTATATCACACACTAAATTTTCTACCCGACTTAATTCCTATTCAGTCAACGTGTAAAATACGAATGTTAATGATATCATCATCATGTAGCTTGTTACACTTAGACGACAAATGAAATGAACATGATTATTAAGGAAATATGCATAGGTATGCGTAACTTTGTCTTTAGATGACATAAGAAACGGGGGTTGATGACAAAACTACAAGTGTTAGAGCAAGTGTTTATAGTCAGAGATTGAATTCTACTTCGACTGAGTCATTGAGTAATAATAATAATAATAATAATAATAATGCGGAAGAGAGAATCATAATCAGTTCATTTGTTAGGTTTTTCAAAAAGGTTACGAAGTAAATAGGAGTTGGATGAGAAGATTGGGTTATATTCAAATTCACTGTGTAAGCTTGATTAATAATAATAATAATAAAAATAATAGAATGAATTTTGTATATTCCCATTGATTTGTTATAGACTGAAGCTTGTCCGTCTCTCTTGCTGTATGTTCATTCTGAGCGGATTACCTCGATATAGCGATTATTCGCAAGTACCACTTAGGTAAATCAAGCCAACGAGTCCGAAATAGGAAGAAATGTGCGTCCTGGATTCCACTTGCCAGTCACAATCCAACATAAGTGATAATAATAATACGGAGATTTATGAATAAAGTGAGTAGTATTTGGATAGAATAAACTAAAGTCATAGAAATGCACATCAAGAGAGAAAGTTGCATGTACACTTTTACAATCACATTATTGTATGATTAAGATGATGCTTAGCTTGTTGGATTTTGTGTCGACCATGTTACGAGGAGAGGTTAGGCGTACTTTTATATCTATAATTTTGGCCTTTCATCTGTGTAGCTATCACCTCTGCTTTTTCAAGGTTCATCAGTCTGGTTGGTCTTTATTCACATATCTCTATATTATTATTATTATTATTATTATTATTATTATTATTATTATTATTATTATTATTATTATTTCTTACTAATTTTCGACTGATAATTGTAGAACCTTATGAGCATTTATCGAGAAGAGTACTCTTCGTTCCAATAACTCATTTACTTTACATTATGGTATTTGAAACTATATATGTTGATAGATATGAATGAATGATTAACATACAATATAAATCCAGTGGATGTTATCAACTAAGAACTTTAAGTTCTGTCAAGAAGAAGGATACATTTGAATCACTTAGTTGGAGTCAACTTCAATCAACTTGTAAATACAGTAGAATTTTCAATCAATAATGTTTATTCAACATTATTTAACCAGTACATTAACACACTGGAATGTGCTTGGTACATTTTTAAAAGTTTCTGTTAAACAATTAAGACTGTTTCATTGAAATCCTTTCTTGACAGCAAACAGAAAACTTAATAAGCATTTATTCAACTGTTACTTTGGGAAAATATTGTAGATATGTATGGGTTACAGAACACTAAATCGTTAACAAAGTCAACTTGCATTGTGTTGTATATAGACTATTTTGATAGTGTTCACTATTCTTCTTGTCAAATGGTCGAAAGATGGATCGTCTTTGAATTTGATGTTCATATAGATTATCTTCTGTGCAAATGTAATCTCACTAATGTAGTAACTAGCCAAAAACATAAATGTAAGAATGATCATTTAAATATTCTTATGGTGAGATATGACACAGAATACATAAGGGAAAGACAATAAGTCGGTTGGTGAGGTTGCCAGTGTAAGTGAAGTAAGTTATGAATACAATCATGTCTACTTGAATTATTGACCATAGAACCTCATAGTAACGACAGTGCATTGTTCACTCAGTATAGCTGGTTTAATGGGCAACTATTGCAGACTTGTGATTGAAAAATAATTACAATCATTTTCATTATTAATTCTGAATGAAGTTAGCTAACAACAGTAACAACAACAAAATCTTATCTAAATTTCCGTTTTAGGTACACTAATGATCATTGTATCGCAATATAGCACTCGAGAATATTTACTCATGATCTTTTAATTTATTGCTCAGAGATTTCTACAAAACTGATTTTAATTTGATATCACGATTCGATTTGAGTTAAATAACCACTGAATTGCAAAATGCTCTGCCCATTTGTCTCATCCTAGTGTGGGACTCTTAAGTGGTGGAAGTCAATCATGTCAACCGTGGGTCAGTAACCAAATGATAGCGAATGTCAAGGTTCACAAATACATTACAAACTGAGGGAGTTAAAGATATCAACCTATGGAGATCAGACGTCTCTAAGGTCTAATGATTAAGTGATTAACATTTGTCGGCAGGATTCCATCTACTTATCATGATCAAACTCAAACAATTCTTGCATACTTCCACTACATCTCTCAAGATGTACATATGACAACAGAGACTGACCAGTTTCAGTTCATGACAAATCAACAGGAAGATCTACGCACATTCGAATTATATCTACATTTTACATATAAGTTAAGTAGATTACGTGTAAATAAAACTGACTCCCATTTTGTAAAACAATAACACCAAAGTACATTGTGTATAATTTCCTTATTTGTTCTTTAATATCATAATCATGAATATGAACTTAAGCGATTTCCAATAATTGGTAATGTGAACAGAATGAAACATTGTCGTGTATATTTCTATATTTCACATTGATCAATGATAAGAATTTTATCAAATCCATGCAGTTTGGTTGTGCAATTTCTTTCTTTTATTTGTCTTTTTCATTTTTCTCATTCTACATAACATATACACTGTTTTTCTTTTTAATCATACCATTTCTATTCTTTGTACTTTCAAGTAATATACAGAGAGACAAATTAGTATCTATGCTATTGAATATAAATTAGAAAATTGTAAAACAAAAGAAAAAAAATCGATTTATAAAATGTCACATAACGTTAAACAGACATAAATGAAATATGTTTTGTTTCATTAATGTGTCTGATTACATAATTACGAATAACTTAGACTTTGATATGTAAATCGATGGGAGAGAAAAACGAACATACTAAGAATTGAACCAGTAATGTGATAACATGAATTAGTTTGAATTAGACAACCATTGATCACAAGAAGTTCAACTGTGTTGGGTGTGAGACAGTTACCAACCGAAAGCAATGGATGAAGTTCCGGCAACGTATCGTGAACTGAGTGAGTTAGAAATATCGACCGTTAATAATATACTTAACGGTCTAATGTTAAAGCGTTTACTACGGAGCCTTGATTTGATCTCTGATGGACTCGTAGATGTACACTATTGAATAATCTCATACTATGACTAGTCAACTATCCAGTGTTTTATAGTGATTATTGGTTGTCTGATTTAGATCAATAAGTGACATCATATTAGCATTCAGCAGTCTCTACAAACACCCACTTACTATTAAATTATTCACAGGTTCATGTTTTTGAAATTAAAAGAATAGAAATATGAAAGTATTGAAGTATTTGAGTATAGCTTAGATCATTAATTACTAGTTGAGTAGGCTGTTTGAATACCTTGGTCTAGTTGGTTACAATCAGTTTTCCAGTTCAATTTTACTTTGTAAACTAATAGAGCATAGATCTAGTGATGAATGTATGGATCGAATAAATGTCACTCACCAAACTATTCATCCATAACAAAAATCAGATTGATTCATCTTTGTGTTGTTTATGATATCTGATCCTTTCATCAAATTATCATTGATTTTCTGCATACAATTATAACAATAATACAAAACATTAAAACATCTACAAAAGCTGGAAATCTGTAAACTACAACCAGTCGGAACAGATAGATTAGGTGTATTTACAGGAGAGTGAAGTTGAGTACTGATTGTTCCTCTTTATTCGTTCTAAAAACAACAAGAACAACTATTTGCATAGAATGAAATGAATTCATCTCATTTCGTTGGTTTCTCGTCAACTGCTGCATACAACCTCGAATAATATTCTTCTAAAGTTCATGTTTGAAATAAACATATCTATGAGGATGACTGAGTTTGATTGAATTCAGAATCTTATAAACATGTTAGATGTGTAAACATGATTAATGCTGCCAATATATATCCGGTGTAAAGGAGGGTACCATAAAACAAATTACTGATCAGAGTTTAGATGAATACACAATAAGTAAATTGAGAAACGGTTTGTAACACTTGAGAATGAAATGGATTAAGCTCAGTTATTAAACTCATAGTGTGATATGATGACATAAGTTAGACTTAACAATATAAAACAGTGATGTAACAGTAAATCGAATCATTTTCGAAGAGAATTAATGTTGAGGTAATAAAATTAAACCGAATTTTCAGCAAGAATAATAACAATGATGCAATGACAATGTAGTGGCAAATCTTGAAAATGCAAAGTCAAAGTGACTGAGGTAACAACGCATTATTTTAATATGTTGACTAGATAGTGAACGATATGCAAATCACTTACTGAAAATTTTCACCTGAGAGCGTGAAGATATTCAGTTTATCAATGAGTTTGATAAAAGATATGTTTGGAATGCTCCCCAGAAACCTCAACTAAGCCTTCAGCGCCCTTCAAAGAGCCGGAGACATTTTATTCAATCACTGATTGACGGAACTTTTCAGAATCTCAACGTAGTGCGTTTTAATTGGGTAATGGTTGAAACTTCTTAGTCCGGATTCGATGGATTATAACAATAATTTTATTGTTACAGGAAACTACAGACGTACGAATATTTTGTACATAGCTCACTGAAATAAAGATTCCTGTTTACTTGTTTTCTGTCTTTCGATTTCGGGATCAGGATGTTCCAAGGCGTTCGAGCTTTGAAGTTTTCGACGGTTAGTTGTACTATCTAGAACGAGTTATAATAATAATAAATTTCATTTTCTGGATATTGCGATGCAAAGGGGAGTTATTTCAAAAGAGTTGTCAATCTACAGAAGGACTACGTGGAATGGATTGTTTTTAATCTACAATATCGTTTGCTTAATCTGTTACAAAACAGCACCAATGACAACGTTATTTCTCGAAGCTAAATTGTTACGTACCTCACATAAAATGGACTCAAAGCATGTTACCATCAAACATTATCTAAACAAGAATAACAATCCGGTAAGATTTATTGACAAGTACAGTGAATATAAAACCGATAAATTCAACCTAATCACAACCAGATTTTAAAGTTGATGATATTGTAGAAACAATCAGTAAAAGACAATATTCATCATTAACGAGAACCTACTATGCCGTGAAATTACATAAATCGTATAGGACATCATGTTCGCTGTAACAGTCACAAATGTGGACAGATGTCATTCATATGTTGCCATCAGTTACCCTTATAAATCTACGTGTATAAAATGCATAATGGATGCATATAAATCAACAACATAACTTATCAGTCGAAAGTGAGATTTCACTTACATTAAATGATAATATGATTTCTACCAAAAATGTTTGAACTACTTATTTTACAACTTTGATAGTAATACAATTAATCTTTGAAATGAATATCTAAATAGTAAACTTAATTCAAAATTATTCTGATAATAAAATTAAAAGAAGCTTTAAGTAAACTGAAAACTAATGATAATTTCATGAGTTCGAGACCAGAATAAGGCATAGTCCTGGTAGATGAATGCTCTACTTGTAGATAAAAACAAATTTCAAAAGCTAGGAGTTACGAACAATATGTATGAAAACATTAAATAGTAAGAACTAGTTAACGTTAAGTGATAAGAACTAATCACAGAATACTATCATAAAACGCTAAGATATATTGGAACAACGACACTACAAATGCAGATTCTACCAACAATGCATAAAGATGGTTTATCCGTAGATGATTCGTAAGCAGCTACAGCTATATAAGTGATGCAAATACTGAAGCCACTACACAAAGTGATTGTCGAACATGGAGTAGAGGACTTATGAATTTGTTGATGAAACAAAAAATCAGTACATGATTTCTCTAGAGGCATCATCCATATTTACAAATATCCCACTACTAGGAACAGTTGATTTCACTTGCGTTATCCTCCAGATTACAACATTCAATGTTCTTAAAATGTATCAAATAAAATATCCCACATTTTGTACACCTGTTACATTATGTCAATGATTTATAATCACCATAATGAGATTGACACAAAAATGAATATGCTAAAACAATCAACAGTACCTAAATGTGAACAATGAAAGAAATGAGAGGAGAATAAATAGAGTAATTGGGAACTATGATAGCTTCAGTCTAGTGAGCACGATTATGTAATACAATGATTAAATTACATGTTCTCTAATAAGTATTTGGTACGAATAATTTCACAGATTAATACAATTCAACAATTGAGCGATACATTACTTATGTGTAGTAGGTGCTATACATAAAGTGATATTTCAACAGAAAACAAAATCATTAGTACATTAACATACAGTTTGAGGCAGTTACACACAAGTGGTACAGCCGAAATCGATAATACATGGAATACTTTTTTTATCAATAATCACTTTACTTGATGTCTACCTATCTATACTCAGTATCTAATCACCGGACACCAAACAGAGATTCATCGATTCTCCGAACTAATTCTTTCGTTTTAATATCATATCATCGATTAACCGACACTCATGATCTATTACAAACCATGGAGTACTTAACAGTTTTTGTATACAAGTGTGATACACATCAGATGTGTGCAACCACAGCCGTGGTAGCCAGTTGATTAACACAGCCTATCTTTGGCGGCATCAAAACTTATATTTTTCAAACTCATTCATCATACACATAGTTAATAAAATTAATAGTCTACCCATCCCGCCTCAATTTCGAGCTTGCATTCGATCTACTAATGGTTTCGTATGTTTTATTCGATTGATTTATTGTTAATTTATTAATAAATGTGTTATGGAGGTTAACCATCATTGATGAAACAGTTTCGTATATACAATGGTACACTATGCATTGAATGTTGTTTGGCTATGCGGTTGGGTTTCAAAGATATAAAATGAAATATTTGAGATGAAATTTGACTTTGGTTGTTGACTCAGTAATCTTCTGTTCTTCTATTCGAATTGAGACTAGCAGGATCACAACAAATTCATGGTCACCAATCAATCTGCTTCATCATTGTGATCACTGTATCGGTTTTGGCTAGGTCGCACTAATAACCTGAATAACGCATGTAAAATCAACTGTTCCTAGTAGTAGGATATTGGTAAATATGAATGATGCCTCTAGAGAAATCATGTACTGATTTTTTGTTTCATCAACAAATTCATAAGTCCTCTACTCCATGTTCGACAATCACTTTGTGTAGTGGCTTCAGTATTTGCATCACTTATATAGCTGTAGCTGCTTACGAATTCATCTACGGATAAACCATCTTTATGCATTGTTGGTAGAATCTGCATTTGTAGTGTCGTTGTTCCAATATATCTTAGCGTTTTATGATAGTATTCTGTGATTAGTTCTTATCACTTAACGTTAACTAGTTCTTACTATTTAATGTTTTCATACATATTGTTCGTAACTCCTAGCTTTTGAAATTTGTTTTTATCTACAAGTAGAGCATTCATCTACCAGGACTATGCCTTATTCTGGTCTCGAACTCATGAAATTATCATTAGTTTTCAGTTTACTTAAAGCTTCTTTTAATTTTATTATCAGAATAATTTTGAATTAAGTTTACTATTTAGATATTAATTTCAAAGATTAATTGTATTACTATCAAAGTTGTAAAATAAGTAGTTCAAACATTTTTGGTAGAAATCATATTATCATTTAATGTAAGTGAAATCTCACTTTCGACTGATAAGTTATGTTGTTGATTTATATGCATCCATTATGCATTTTATACACGTAGATTTATACGGGTAACTGATGGCAACATATGAATGACATCTGTCCACATTTGTGACTGTTACAGCGAACATGATGTCCTATACGATTTATGTAATTTCACGGCATAGTAGGTTCTCGTTAATGATGAATATTGTCTTTTACTGATTGTTTCTACAATATCATCAACTTTAAAATCTGGTTGTGATTAGGTTGAATTTATCGGTTTTATATTCACTGTACTTGTCAATAAATCTTACCGGATAGCCATTCTTGTTTCGATAATGTTTGATGGTAACATACTCTGAATCCATTTTATGTGAAGTACGTAACAATTTAGCTTTGAGATATAACGTTGTCATTGGTACTATTTTGTAATAGATTAAGCAAACGTTATTGTAGATTAAAAACAATCCATTCCACGTAGTCCTTCTGTAGATTGACAACTCTTTTGAAATAACTCCCCTTTGCATCGCAATATCCAGAAAATGAAATTTATTATTATTATAACTCGTTCTAGATAGTACAACTAACCGTCGAAAACTTCAAAGCTCGAACGCCTTGGAACATCCTGATCCCGAAATCGAAAGACAGAAAACAAGTAAACAGGAATCTTTATTTCAGTGAGCTATGTACAAAATATTCGTACGTCTGTAGTTTCCTGTAACAATAAAATTATTGTTATAATCCATCGAATCCGGACTAAGAAGTTTCAACCATTACCCAATTAAAACGCACTACGTTGAGATTCTGAAAAGTTCCGTCAATCAGTGATTGAATAAAATGTCTCCGGCTCTTTGAAGGGCGCTGAAGGCTTAGTTGAGGTTTCTGGGGAGCATTCCAAACATATCTTTTATCAAACTCATTGATAAACTGAATATCTTCACGCTCTCAGGTGAAAATTTTCAGTAAGTGATTTGCATATCGTTCACTATCTAGTCAACATATTAAAATAATGCGTTGTTACCTCAGTCACTTTGACTTTGCATTTTCAAGATTTGCCACTACATTGTCATTGCATCATTGTTATTATTCTTGCTGAAAATTCGGTTTAATTTTATTACCTCAACATTAATTCTCTTCGAAAATGATTCGATTTACTGTTACATCACTGTTTTATATTGTTAAGTCTAACTTATGTCATCATATCACACTATGAGTTTAATAACTGAGCTTAATCCATTTCATTCTCAAGTGTTACAAACCGTTTCTCAATTTACTTATTGTGTATTCATCTAAACTCTGATCAGTAATTTGTTTTATGGTACCCTCCTTTACACCGGATATATATTGGCAGCATTAATCATGTTTACACATCTAACATGTTTATAAGATTCTGAATTCAATCAAACTCAGTCATCCTCATAGATATGTTTATTTCAAACATGAACTTTAGAAGAATATTATTCGAGGTTGTATGCAGCAGTTGACGAGAAACCAACGAAATGAGATGAATTCATTTCATTCTATGCAAATAGTTGTTCTTGTTGTTTTTAGAACGAATAAAGAGGAACAATCAGTACTCAACTTCACTCTCCTGTAAATACACCTAATCTATCTGTTCCGACTGGTTGTAGTTTACAGATTTCCAGCTTTTGTAGATGTTTTAATGTTTTGTATTATTGTTATAATTGTATGCAGAAAATCAATGATAATTTGATGAAAGGATCAGATATCATAAACAACACAAAGATGAATCAATCTGATTTTTGTTATGGATGAATAGTTTGGTGAGTGACATTTATTCGATCCATACATTCATCACTAGATCTATGCTCTATTAGTTTACAAAGTAAAATTGAACTGGAAAACTGATTGTAACCAACTAGACCAAGGTATTCAAACAGCCTACTCAACTAGTAATTAATGATCTAAGCTATACTCAAATACTTCAATACTTTCATATTTCTATTCTTTTAATTTCAAAAACATGAACCTGTGAATAATTTAATAGTAAGTGGGTGTTTGTAGAGACTGCTGAATGCTAATATGATGTCACTTATTGATCTAAATCAGACAACCAATGATCACTATAAAACACTGGATAGTTGACTAGTCATAGTATGAGATTATTCAATAGTGTACATCTACGAGTCCATCAGAGATCAAATCAAGGCTCCGTAGTAAACGCTTTAACATTAGACCGTTAAGTATATTATTAACGGTCGATATTTCTAACTCACTCAGTTCACGATACGTTGCCGGAACTTCATCCATTGCTTTCGGTTGGTAACTGTCTCACACCCAACACAGTTGAACTTCTTGTGATCAATGGTTTGTAGAATCCAGACTGAGGCAGTTTGGACAGAAGTGTAACTGTCGAGGTTCGTTTAGATACGCGTACTCTTGCCCAATCGAAATTCAAAATAAATGGTTGGGTGAGGAACGGTTCTAAACAAATGTCACCACCAGTTACTCAACCAAAGTTTATCCCAAAAATGGGGATAATCAATTAGGTTCCAAATAATACACAAAAATGTTACTCTATCCCTTTAGTATAGATTGCGTGTTGTCTATCCAGAAAGTAAGATCTGAATTTGTTACAATACAATAATACAATTTCTGAAAATGTGCGTCCACCCACAATCTGGAAATGCACAAATTCAGTCAATGCAAGTAATACAATCAAAAAGAGGAACAGACCAATATGGCTTCCGCCCAACCCAAAACGTCCAGTGAAACAAAGTGTATAAAGTCCATTAGAATAACAGAAATCCAGCACGAACGTAAGGAAAAACAGATATTACAATAAAAATAAATAGCAACTATCTCATTTAGAAATTAAAGATTATTAGAATGTACAACTAAACAGATTAGGAAAGGGTGACAAACGTATTTTGAACGAAACACAACGGATTACAATTTAAGAAAAAGGTTACTTGGAGGGATATTCAACAAAACCATCAAAAAAGATCTTACATGGTTGTCTAATTCAAACTAATTCATGTTATCACATTACTGGTTCAATTCTTAGTATGTTCGTTTTTCTCTCCCATCGATTTACATATCAAAGTCTAAGTTATTCGTAATTATGTAATCAGACACATTAATGAAACAAAACATATTTCATTTATGTCTGTTTAACGTTATGTGAAATTTTATACATCGATTTTTTTTTTATTTGTTTTACAATTTTCTAATTTATATTCAATAGCATAGATACTAATTTGTCTCTTTGTATATTACTTGAAAGTACAAAGAATAGAAATGGTATGATTAAAAAAAGAAAAACAGTGTATATGTTATGTAGAATGAGAAAAATGAAAAAGAAAATAAAAGAAAGAAATTGCACAACCAAACTGCATGGATTTGATAAAATTCTTATAATTGATCAATATGAAATATAGAAATATACACGACAATGTTTCATTCTGTTCACATTACCAATTATTGGAAATCGCTTAAGTTCATTTTCATGATTATGATATTAAAGAACAAATAAGGAAATTATACACAATGTACTTTGGTGTTATTGTTTTACAAAATGGGAGTCAGTTTTATTTACACGTAATCTACTTAACTTATATGTAAAATGTAGATATAATTCGAATGTGCGTAGATCTTCCTGTTGATTTGTCATGAACTGAAACTGGTCAGTCTCTGTTGTCATATGTACATCTTGAGAGATGTAGTGGAAGTATGCAAGAATTGTTTGAGTTTGATCATGATAAGTAGATGGAATCCTGCCGACAAATGTTAATCACTTAATCATTAGACCTTAGAGACGTCTGATCTCCATAGGTTGATATCTTTAACTCCCTCAGTTTGTAATGTATTTGTGAACCTTGACATTCGCTATCATTTGGTTACTGACCCACGGTTGACATGATTGACTTCCACCACTTAAGAGTCCCACACTAGGATGAGACAAATGGGCAGAGCATTTTGCAATTCAGTGGTTATTTAACTCAAATCGAATCGTGATATCAAATTAAAATCAGTTTTGTAGAAATCTCTGAGCAATAAATTAAAAGATCATGAGTAAATATTCTCGAGTGCTATATTGCGATACAATGATCATTAGTGTACCTAAAACGGAAATTTAGATAAGATTTTGTTGTTGTTACTGTTGTTAGCTAACTTCATTCAGAATTAATAATGAAAATGATTGTAATTATTTTTCAATCACAAGTCTGCAATAGTTGCCCATTAAACCAGCTATACTGAGTGAACAATGCACTGTCGTTACTATGAGGTTCTATGGTCAATAATTCAAGTAGACATGATTGTATTCATAACTTACTTCACTTACACTGGCAACCTCACCAACCGACTTATTGTCTTTCCCTTATGTATTCTGTGTCATATCTCACCATAAGAATATTTAAATGATCATTCTTACATTTATGTTTTTGGCTAGTTACTACATTAGTGAGATTACATTTGCACAGAAGATAATCTATATGAACATCAAATTCAAAGACGATCCATCTTTCGACCATTTGACAAGAAGAATAGTGAACACTATCAAAATAGTCTATATACAACACAATGCAAGTTGACTTTGTTAACGATTTAGTGTTCTGTAACCCATACATATCTACAATATTTTCCCAAAGTAACAGTTGAATAAATGCTTATTAAGTTTTCTGTTTGCTGTCAAGAAAGGATTTCAATGAAACAGTCTTAATTGTTTAACAGAAACTTTTAAAAATGTACCAAGCACATTCCAGTGTGTTAATGTACTGGTTAAATAATGTTGAATAAACATTATTGATTGAAAATTCTACTGTATTTACAAGTTGATTGAAGTTGACTCCAACTAAGTGATTCAAATGTATCGTTCTTCTTGACAGAACTTAAAGTTCTTAGTTGATAACATCCACTGGATTTATATTGTATGTTAATCATTCATTCATATCTATCAACATATATAGTTTCAAATACCATAATGTAAAGTAAATGAGTTATTGGAACGAAGAATACTCTTCTCGATAAATGCTCATAAGGTTCTACAATTATCAGTCGAAAATTAGTAAGAAATAATAATAATAATAATAATAATAATAATAATAATAATAATAATATAGAGATATGTGAATAAAGACCAACCAGACTGATGAACCTTGAAAAAGCAGAGGTGATAGCTACACAGATGAAAGGCCAAAATTATAGATATAAAAGTACGCCTAACCTCTCCTCGTAACATGGTCGACACAAAATCCAACAAGCTAAGCATCATCTTAATCATACAATAATGTGATTGTAAAAGTGTACATGCAACTTTCTCTCTTGATGTGCATTTCTATGACTTTAGTTTATTCTATCCAAATACTACTCACTTTATTCATAAATCTCCGTATTATTATTATCACTTATGTTGGATTGTGACTGGCAAGTGGAATCCAGGACGCACATTTCTTCCTATTTCGGACTCGTTGGCTTGATTTACCTAAGTGGTACTTGCGAATAATCGCTATATCGAGGTAATCCGCTCAGAATGAACATACAGCAAGAGAGACGGACAAGCTTCAGTCTATAACAAATCAATGGGAATATACAAAATTCATTCTATTATTTTTATTATTATTATTATTAATCAAGCTTACACAGTGAATTTGAATATAACCCAATCTTCTCATCCAACTCCTATTTACTTCGTAACCTTTTTGAAAAACCTAACAAATGAACTGATTATGATTCTCTCTTCCGCATTATTATTATTATTATTATTATTATTACTCAATGACTCAGTCGAAGTAGAATTCAATCTCTGACTATAAACACTTGCTCTAACACTTGTAGTTTTGTCATCAACCCCCGTTTCTTATGTCATCTAAAGACAAAGTTACGCATACCTATGCATATTTCCTTAATAATCATGTTCATTTCATTTGTCGTCTAAGTGTAACAAGCTACATGATGATGATATCATTAACATTCGTATTTTACACGTTGACTGAATAGGAATTAAGTCGGGTAGAAAATTTAGTGTGTGATATACCGTCTTAGATTGTCATTCAAATGATTGTAGATTACCGATTCAAAACAACCGCATTCGCTCTTACTGATTGTATCGTATGTGAGTGATGCTTGAACTTTTGTCAAGTAACTTGGACATTTCATCTACTATCAAAATTTAAATGGTGAGAGATTTTAATTTGATTGACAAGTGAATTGTTTTTACTTACTTACAATCATTGACTTATGTATTGCAGACAAAAATAGTAACAATGATACATTTTGTTTACTCATGGACACAAAGTTTTATCGGATTCGTTGTTATTATTCTATTCCAGCACCAGTTGGTATGGCAGTCTTTATACTTGGCTGTGTTTGTGCGGGTATTTCATTGTTTGGCTATTGTGGTGCTTGTTGCAATATGAAGATATTACTTTATATTGTAAGTAAAAGTGATAGTTTTATTTTTCTATTAAATTAAGTTACTTGTGTTCAACACAGATTGATATTGGTTGGGTACTAATAAAAACGAGAGAGGAATTGGCAGCTGTGACGTCCTAGTATGGAGCTCCACAGAGTAGCACGTTTACGACTCCAAGATAAAATCTAACTCAGAATCTTGACATCTCACTGCAAATACTTAACAATCTACAAGATTCAGCCCGTGTCCAATGATCTGTGATATGGCACGACTATTATAAATTGCCATCTGTGACAATTGTCTCACTCCAATCAGTTAGATTTGTGCCGCAGTAAAGATTATGGATTAACTAAGACTAGATGTATTTATCGTATAATGTAACAACCAAAGGAATAATTCAGTTATCTCGCCCATATATAACCAGAAACAATACACTTAGCGAACATTCAACACCTTATGAATAAATCTAGTTATTATTACTGCTAATTGCCAATTGAAACTCATTCTCACCTGCTCTAATGGAGTAGATGAATGTTTCGGTGTGTCCAGAAATAACACATTCTATTTTTTCATTCCTTATTCAGTAGGTGAGTGTAACTGATCTTTATGATAGCCAAATGTAACTCTTATTTATTATTATTAGTGTGTACTTCTCTCGTAAAGACGAATTAAGTTGTCTGAATTTACAATTTTTAAAATGAATTATGGTGTTCTGACTAACAAACTGATTTTATACTAAATATTGATACAAAACGTCATAGGTTTATTCCAACCGAGTGTTTTGAATACTGCTGAATTTGACATCATGAATTCAGATTCAACAATCTTTACAACAAACATCATCTCACTAATGACTAACGTCTAAAGATAATTTCCGTAGACCTCGTGATGTGTAACCAGTAGAGTTCAACCATTTCGGAAGTGAGAAAGTTACCCACTGATAGCAGTGAATGATATCAACTAATTATATAACAATTTGACTAAGTTCAAACTGTTAGTTGTTGAAAGCCAGTTCAGTCGTTTAACGATTAGGCTTGAAGGCAATAGGCACGGTTCATAGAATTTTATTACAAAGAAATTCGCTAATCAAAATGAAACAGTGTCTTGTCCGTGACTAGAATTCTTTTTAAGACTAATCCGATGACATTCTATTTAGTTCAGCGAAAACAAAAATCCAGTAGTAGTAACTGGTCGCATTGCAAAATATATACTGTCAGGAATCCAGTGAAACAAATCGAGATAGCAGTGCGACTTTTGAATTACTTATTTGTCACTAACAGGGTTATGTAAATGTGATTTCGCTTCATGGTATTTGTATCCAGGCTAACAATATTACTATCTCAAATCACAAACTAAAGGACACGGGAGGCGTTTCAAACAGACAACCAACCAAATTCTCTAACTAATAAAACATTCCACGATGCTTGCTTTGAGTCATACTCGTTGCCTGAATGATTTTAGTGCTATTCACTTACTTATTATAAACTAGATACCATGAGTCTACCTCTCGTTCGTGATTCGATGAATGATAGTGAGCAAACTAAATCGCCAAACTGATGATAAGGATACTGTAAGTGAATTGAAAATAGGTACTGATTGTTGTAGTATGAATTCTTTGTACTTAGATTAAAAGAAACTGTAAATACAGTATGAGCGTAAAGCCGAGGTATAAATATTAATTGGATATTTATGACTGATAATATATTTCCTGAAAGAAAATACAATAACGGAGGAAAATGTTTTGGTATTTCTGTACTACTGATTATCTATATCAGTAGGTGAAATAATTTTCTGCAAATATATTTAGTGAAGGGAATAAATACATTGTCGAAATAATTTCCATCTCCCTTTGTCATTATTACATAACTAATTGATAGAAGGATAGAAGAAGGAAGTTGTTTGAGTATTGTTTTGGCAACTAAAATCAATCACAACTGTGTTCCACAGTTAGAAGTAAAATTGAAAAGTATTTTAATGTTATTCACGAGACGAATGGAGATAAATTCTGCTATAATCTCGTAACACACAACGAGAAATGAAATCTTACCTTGACTGGGTGATTGAAGATGAGAATATGAAGATATTGGTTGAAAAGTCACATTATCTACCCTTATAATTGAAGGAGCATTGATAATGTGATACAGTAAATTGGAGTTAGAAAATTCCATGATATCCACAGAGGCCAACTTATTTAAATTACTCCTCAATATAATTGGTCGAGTATTCAAACTAATAACTGCATCGATAATCATACAAGAAGCGTCGATTACTGTTAGATCTCCAGCTACCACAAGAAAATATCTTCTGAATATATTCAATATTCAAGTACTATACATTATAAAAATCTAGAAATCAGTTAACAGTTAGGTTTTCTTGACACAATGAATAATTACGTAACTGAGAGTTAATGTATTCTATGGTAAGCTAAATATTTTCTTGGCTTGTTGCTGAGACGGATTATACTGAACACTTCATCAAACCCACTAGAAAAACTATTCATTAATGTCAATTGCTATTTTATCAATTCTGAATACTCAGATTGGAAATAAAGCAATTGAACTATTCCAGGCGAGTGTTAACAATTATCAATCAATGGTAGCGAATAATTTAGACAGCCTGGTTATCGGTTTAATCTTACCTCCGGTAAGTACATATTCATTAAATGTTATTGTTGTTTGCAGGTGTGTTTGCGATTTCACATAATGTGTATATACCATTCCCCATCAATAGGGACTTAATCATAGCAATCAAAAAAACACTCAATTCCTTCCTTATACCTTCAATCACGTTGGATATGTCAGTGTCTAAGGAAATTTAGTTGCTTATTAAATAAAATAAGGAGAAATCAGAATTGAAGAGGGAGAGTGAAGTGAAGATGTGTAGAAACTAATAATATGATTCAAGTTTCAGATGAAATTGAAGAATACATACACTTGTGCCACTGTGACCGATTCTGAGCCACGTCACCAAGTGTCTACTACCTTTTATTGCAACTATCACACGGACTCCAACCAGGTAATCTGCATCTACCAACATGGCTTAGACCAGCAGTCAGGGATTTCATGGATTGATGACATGATTTGGTTTGGTAGCACCTACCCTTGTTCCATCTTACTTTAACCATAGCCAACATCACGCGATGAGGCAGGCAGTAATCTGGCATGCGGAACACATGTCCTAGCGATCTCAGTTGATGAAGCTTAATGACCTTAACGACTGATATACCATATTACCTAATAACCTGTGGTCTAATCTTAATATTACTCATTCTGCTGTTCCTTGATATACAAGAGAAGCTACGAAGATTTCTATGCCCGTCAGACACTGACTCACCAGAGGTGATGAGACTTCCGCGATAAGTGAAGCAGTCAACGCATTCAATTACTTCACTCGTTATCATTAATCTGGGTGAAGAAGCAAGCAACCACTTGGTTCAATCATCAGGCTGTTTCATCAAATATCAATCGAGAATATATAGAAGTGTTAATATTATTGTTGTCTACGATACTCCCAAATTCAGTCATTTACAAGGATAATATAGCTTTGTAGTTTGCATTATGAAGTGACTTTAATTACATGACCATTGAAAAATAAGGACATATTGAATAAATGATTCTCATATAGGTTGAAGACTTTTTAGTGTTCAGAAATTACTACAGAATCAGTAAATGAATTCAGGATAATCTCCACAACCTGTATATACTAACATAACTTTCCTCTATCTACTATGTCTTCTATGTAGTCGAACAATTATTTCTGCCTAAAGTTATTGTATCAATAATAAGTAACTGATGTAAACATCATGCAGTGTTTGCATTAAAGTGTGGAGTAGTATCACGCAGTAGACAACGACAAGTTGTAGATTGTCAGTCTGAAAGATATCTATAACCCTTCAAATAGTTTACCAACCTAACTAAATGCAACAAATTAAAATTATCATCATTATAATAAGACCCATATCATTGCAATTATGTTATGGAAGAGGATATTACCCAGCAGATTGAACAGAAAGTGGATGAAACGTTGTCTAAATCTATGATCCAGTAATTTGAAAACTACTGGTGTGACTCAAATCCCTCCCAGTAAGTAAAATATTTCCTCACTTAGCAGGCAAATTTAAAATAATGAAGCTCTTTTAAACGTGAATAACATACTTTCCATATGTGATGTCATCACTCATACGAGAATCCATGAACAACTTTCATTACTAAAATATGTCTGTGAAGTCTATGTAGAATTATAGAACTTCTTTGCATGTAGTGTCAGGCAGGTAATATTTATACATATATATTTCGTTTACCCTCCTACAAGCAATAAAATATTTGATTTTACAGCTTAAATGTTGTGGTGTGGATGGTGGAGAAGATTTCAAGAAATCAAGCAATTTCTGGCGAAATGATACTTATGGTGGTAAATCATATACACGTAAGTTTGTTTATACACCTTATATCATCAGTTCGAAATGCTAAATGTAAAAGATTGCTACCAGTTGACTCAGCAAATTTGAATGAGTGTCAGTCACCGGACCAAGTGACTTGATATTGACACAAAATTTGTTCGACAATGGAGGACTGAAAATCTGCTGACTTGTGTCAGAGATCCATACTGGTAAGATGTTATTAATTGACAGGATAAATCAGCGAATTGATCTGACTCCACCATACAACATCTTAAGAGAATATCAAACTGAATAAATCAGTTCAATAGTGAATGTACAATGTGCGATACAGGAACACGATGAGAATGATCACTATTTCAGTTGACGAAATTGTTTTCAATTAGACTGATTCCATGCACTTCGTCTGGACAAGAGATGAATTCTCTTCTCAAGTCCCACCTTGTTTTCCTTATTTTCGAATTATGGATTGGCTCAACTGGTTGTTAGTGCCTATTAAAATAACCTCCACAGGACTAGGTAATTTACCAAGAGTGTATTGTGTTTGTAATATTGGTAATAAAAGCGTGTACATATTCCACATAATAAATCAGCCACTAGTGTACGATGCTGTATCCAGTGTATTGGATGTTGATTAATGCTCTCCGTTGAAGAGCAACAGTGATGAGGATCGCAACCAGATTAATTGACTAGGAGTCATTTTGTTTCAGTAGCATATAGAATTTAGTTTGGATAAAAAACACTATAATTCAGCCACTCATCTTGAATCTTCCAACTAACTACCATTTAAAAAGACAAATACTCCATAAACATGACTTATATCATTGTTTATAAATTCCATTGCACTAATTTAGTCATACTGATCAGAAAATCAGGTTGTTATCTTGCACATCGAACATCGTGTCCATCAATCAGCTCAGTGTATTCATTTGAATTTCCTTGAAGATACAAAATAGTTTAGCACAACTCAACGTAATCAGTTAACTTATACCAGTCGATTATTTAATTTAAAGAGATAGCTGTTCACTGACCACATGGACTTTGTCAATATTCGTCATTGCGCGTTGCTGAATCGCATGCGATGACGTAATAGGTGTTCTGTCTTTTCTGTTTTTCGGTGATACCCAACCGAGATGAATCTGTGATGAATACACATAATAAATTAAAACCAAACTAGACAAACTATTTCAGCATATAATTTTGTATTATCCAAAAAAATTAAGTTTCTCATTTTCTTACGAAACCATTGCAAGTTACTCCAAACACCCATTAAATTCGATGCATTTGAACCGTTGCTTATAGATTTATGTGTACTTAACGACAATTTTTAAAATGATCAATCAATTTAAAATGGTTAACGCTATCAATAATATTATCTAGAAAATAACTGAAAACCAGAGGGTAAAAATTAGATGTTTTATTGTTTCTAGACCAGCCTCACTGAATCCACCAGTCATCGAAGCAGCAGTCACGGATCTCCCTATAAACAGCGACACACCAACAGTCAATTGAATCAAAATGGTCATTCGACAAATCAAGAGTGGCAAGTCAGAAAGACCAGACAACATACCAGCCGAGCGATGCACTGAAGACAGATATAGAAGCAACTGCAAAGATGCTCCATATTCTCTGCAGGAAAATTTCGGAGGAAGAACAAATGCCAGCAGACTGGAAAGAAGAGTACCTCATCAAGATACCAAAGAGAGAAGATCTTATCAACTGCAAGAACTAAAGAAGCATTGTTCTTCTATCAATGACAGAAAAAGTATTCAACAGAGTGTTATTGAACAAAAAAATTAATCCAGTCGACGCTTAACTTCAAGATTAACATGTCAGATTTCTTAAAGACCGATTCTATATCTACCGAATGGCTACTCTACATTTCATTATTGATCAATCAATTGAATGGAATTCACCACTTTACGACATTATGGCGGCTGACTGGTGCATGAAAACTGTAACATCTCAAGCACTCTCGGAATACAGTGGACAACATTGGTGTAACTAGATAACTAGGACCTAAAATAATAATGTAAACATTTCCGAATCTGTTTTATTGATATGCAATTCACCTAAACAACCATGTAATTTGATCACTAGTGTATAGTTGCATAATGTTTAACAAATATATATTCTCGGATACAGATTATTAGAAGCTGACGGTCACGTTAAATTAATTTGCATCTCTGTAACCTTTTTTCCTATTATTCAAGGTCACATCATCGTTGGCTACCGATTATGTTTCTATCAATTCAGGAGATACTGATAGTGTTTTATATGCTGCCCTTATGATAATTGTAAGTGTTCAGTAGAATGTATACCTTCTTTTGCGTAATGATTATTGGACAAATGAAAAATTAATGCCAATAAATGAAGTATACGTGAATGTAGTAGAGCATATTTCAATATTCCGAACCCCACCCCCACACCACTTATCTACACTTATAAATTATTTATCAATTATTTCCAATGAATTGTATATTTCATTGACTAACGACATGGATTATACTCATAATAATGAGTTAATGACACGAACTAACAACTACATGCAGTGGAAGAACTGTAACATGAAGATGGAACGTTATTGATAGATTACTATCAAATGAATTCTTGAAATGTATCTATAGTCACCCACCCATTAATATTAACAGATTATTTAGCCATTGATGGACAGACGGATTACAAGCTTCACTAGGTTATTCACAAAATCAACATCTTACCTCGTATTCTTTATTCCACATTGAGTTCCATTAACTCTATACATATCTGATAGGACATCTGTTTTGAATTGATTCTCAGTTCATCGATAGTAAACACGAGTAATATCAATGACTCTTATCAAATCTTATTGTTAAATAACTATCACGAGGCTGATTTGTTGATACATCTTCTAAATAGGACCTCAAGAACTTCTATTGAAGCTAGTCACTCGTGTGTATAGAATTTCTATTTAGTTGGATGCGATACATTTAGATATATGTATACACCAGAGAGTGTTTTCACTAAGAAATAACATCAGTGATTGACTTACATCTAAAGGAAATGATTAGGTTGAGCTTGTGTTTTACCGTGGATTGGTCATGGAATGAAAGTGGTCAGCCTCTGTTGCTATATGTGCGTACTGAGAGGATCACCTCAATCTAGCGGTAGTTCACAAGTAATGTTTAAGTTGGATAATGACTGTATGGCGAAATGCAGGACCTGCGTTTCATTTTATTTGGGTCTTATCGGCTAGATATACCCGCATCCCAATGTTGATGTTCACACTGCGATTCGAACTCAGTCGGTATCGTGTCAAACACCACCGTGTTCACCTATCAATTCAAATCCTAGTGTCGATATCAACAATGGGATGCAGGTACATCTGGTCGATGTGTCCCGAATAGGACAAACCGTGCGTCGTGGATTCCACTTACTAATCACTATCCAACTTACACATTACTGAAGAAAATGAGTTGATTATGCATAATTGATTATCAACTGAAACGATCTATCCATTGGCTTAAGATGAATCGTCAATAATGTAGAAGTCGAAACAAATCCACCCTCATCTGAAATCTAAAATCATTCAGCCAATTCATATGTGTTTTTGCCTGTCCACGAAAAGTAATAATGACTAGTTTCATGCAAATTTATTCATTTTACAAATTAACGAGATACTCATATATTGTTTTCTTCTATTTGTCAAAATAGTTGAATTGTTGTGGATCCACCAGTGTAACTGACATTACAACATCTAGCAAGTTTTCAAACACTGACACATATTTATCCACTTCATACACATGTAGGATACTGTCCGGACTCAGTAGTCTAGTGGTGTACGCGGTGGCGTATGACACGAACCGGACTGAGTTCAAATCCCATTGTGAACATCAACATAGGGATGCAGGTACATTCAGTCAAAAAGTCCCAAATAGGACGAAACGCGCGTCCTGAATTCCACTTGCCAATCACAATGCAAATTAAATGATACATGTATGAGAATGTTCATATTTCAATATCATACAAATTAACTTTATTATGAACTTGACTGAGTACTAGTATACTACTTAAATAAACTCACATCCATAAGACCGCTAAACTGGCTCCTAACCGCTAATATTTCTAATTCAGTCAATTCATAATAAAATTGTATGACTTCATTCACTGTTATTCGTGAGTAGCTGTCTCACAGCTGACAAGATTCAACTCCACTGGTCACGCTTTCTCAGTAGAAATATGGCAATTATCTCGAGACGTTAGTCACAAGTGAGGTGACATTGATTATAACTGGATGTTGTCAAGGTTGTTAAATGTTAATTTGATTTCACGAATTGGTCTGAATTAGACAACCATCAACCGCTAGGAGCCAGTTCAGAAATATTTTTACATTGTTGTATTCTTGTAGAGAAACGATAGTTTTGCAATCACAGACCAGATTCTATTCATTAGTATACGTGTGGCTATGTTACTAATAATGTGACCCTGAATATAATTGGGTTTCCTGTCATTCTATGCACTTCTATCGCTCTTACTCAAAACTTAATTTATCAAATTGGTAGTCAACAATATCAATTATTAAGACAGGCATTACATACTGATTGACTGACTTCATGTATTGTAGACGAATTAAAGATGACGATATATAGAATCCTTTTCGGAATTGGTATCTCCTGACTGATAACACACATTAACAGATACGTATATATTCAATTTCGCACAACTTATATTTCATATTAAAAATTCAACACTAGACTGAATACAGCACAACCACTTGAAGAGTACTAAATAAGTTGAAACAGGCGTCAAGGATTTTAGGAAGAATGTATGTTAAAAGAGACTGATCATATCAGGAAGGAGAGCATTCAGTCCCTTTGATTACTTTTCACTTCAAGCATTATTGATTGTAACATACAGGTGTCCTGCCGTTTACCTACTTCGAAATAATGACCACTAGTTAACTATATCAACTACATTGCACCTAACGTTATGTCGTTTCCTTTCGTTTTATTTTTATCTAGCTTTAGTTTGACCAATTCCATGTTGCAAAGTTGGTCCGGATCTCGCTCTAAAAGATTCAACTTGTCCGACATCACCAGGTTCTACAGAACAGAATGATTCTACCAGGTGTAAAACTGTGATTCAGTCATACAACACTAATTCAACTGATATTATAATGTATGTTTCGTTTGGTGTGTTAGTCTTCCTTGTAAGTTGCATTTCTATGTTTGCATTTTTCTTCTAAAGTATATACTGATTGACTAAGGGGATCATTCATTGACGATATTTTAGGCAATATACAGATTCATCCAGCAGTTATTTTCATTAGCGGCATATCTTTCAATTAAGTTAGAAATATAATTTACTAAATGTTGTCCTATCAGAAGACTTCGAATGTGTAACCAAATTAGTGTGTGCATAAGTGAAATGTTATGAGCTCTGATCAATGAGGATAATGGTTAATCAGATTATTAGTACGACCTAGCCGAAACCGATACGGTGATTACAATGGTAAGGCAGATTGATTGGTGACCATGAATTTGTTGTGATCCTGCTAGTCTCAAGTCGAATAGAAGAACAGAAGATTACTGAGTCAACAACCAAAGTCAAATTTTATCTCAAATATTTCATTTTATATCTCTGAAACCCAACCGCTTAGCCGAACAGCATCCAATGCATAGTGTACCATTGTATATACGAGACTGTTTCATCAATGATGGTTAACCTCCATAACACATTTATTAATAAATTAACAATAAATCAATCGAATAAAACATACGAAACCATTAGTAGATCGAATGCAAGCTCGAAATTGAGGCGGGATGGGTAGACTATTAATTTTATTAACTATGTGTATGATGAATGAGTTTGAAAAATATAAGTTTTGATGCCGCCAAAGATAGGCTGTGTTAATCAACTGGCTACCACGGCTGTGGTTGCACACATCTGATGTGTATCACACTTGTATACAAAATTTGTTAAGTACTCCATGGTTTGTAATAGATCATGAGTGTCGGTTAATTGATGATAGGATATTAAAATGAAAAAATTAGTTCGGAGAATCGATGAATCTCTGTTTGGTGTCTGGTGATTGGATAGTGAGTGCAGATAGGTAGACATCAAGTAAAGTGATTATTTATAAAGTAGTATTCTGTGTACTATCGATTTGGACTGTACCACTTGTATGTAACTGCATCGAACTGTATGTTAATATACTATTGATTTTGTTCAATATTGATTTTGTTTTCTGTTGAAATATCACTTTATGTATAGCACCAACTACACTTAAGTAATGTATCGCTCAATTGTTGAATTGTATTAATGTGTCAAACTATTCGTACCAAATACTTATTAGAGAACATGTAATTTAATCATTGTATTACATAATCGTGCTCACTAGACTGAAGCTATCATAGTTCCCAATTACTCTATTTATTCTCCTCTCATTTCTTTCTTTGTACACATTTAGGTACTGTTGATTGTTTTAGCATCATGTGTAATGGCTAAGCACTAAGAAGGATTAACACTTCATTGAATTACATCAAAAAGTGAAGCCTGAACTCAAATACGTTAAGCTGCATATATTCGTGTTAGTCTATTTAAGTGAATAGTTCTGTGTGCGCGTTTGTTGTTACATTTGCTTCATTAACAAATTGTAGTCAACATATTGACAAATGTGAATCGGTAAACCAAAATACCATGATTTGGAACAGTTACATTTATCTATTTGATGGTTTATTGATACCTTTGTCTTCTCAATAAAATCATTAAAATTGAAAATGTTTCAACATTGAACTTTCATTGATGTTTTACTATTAATAATAAATAGATATGTAAATAAGCATCATTTCACTTTGTTACATTGATTGACCAATCTATAGTGACCAAGCTGATGCTCATCGAGTCATTCATGGTGTTCATCGAATTCTGTCAGTAGAATTTAGACAATTTCTTCGCAACAACTCGTAAATTGGTCTACATCCCATCATTGTGCCTTTGATATCGAGTAATTCAGACCGATGACTACATTGCAGCCTGATAGAATGAATTTGATCAGCAGTGTACAGCATAAATATTACTGTAGTTACGACTCAATGAACTACTAATTTTAATCAATTTAAGTCATTCGAATTATCAACAACATGCGTACAAACACACCTCCACACATCACTTAACATTTGAAGTATGTAAAACACTGTACAAAAATATATTACTCATTTTCGATTATATGCAGTCAGGGTTTATTTACGCAGACCGTTCCTTCGGCTGAAACAAGTTCCATTTGTTGCAACGTTTATTGACATAAAATCGGTTAAGTAGTAAAGTTGTGAACATTTCTAAACGTTGAGAAAATCTGGTATTATTGATCAAGTTATACAAACGAAGCATAAATTCTCTTAACGATACCAGATATGGGTTGGTGTTTAAAAGCTAGATTTAATCTTTTATGAAAGTAATTGGATGTTGTGTAGGTTGTTGAATGTTAATCTGACATCCCGAATAGGTCTGAGCTAGACAACTATTGAAGACTAGAATGAACTGGATGGCCGCTGCATCCCAGTACAAAACTCTTCAGAAGTGTGTGTATCCACAACCTCACCAGAGAATTGGGCCTATCAGGTTTGGGCTTCGTGGTGAACACAGACATATCAACAAATGATATTTTCAAATCAGTCTATTTACGATATATTTAAGCAATCTCATTGATTGCTATCGGTGGGTCACTGCCTTAACTACAATCAATATCAGCTTACTAGTGATTACATTTTGTAGGAAATTTGTGGAGTTCTACTAATAGGTCATGGTCAGTGGAGTTTGGATATGTCGATTTTGAGGCAGTTACCCACCAATATGAGTGGATGAACTCGAACAAATATGTGGTGAATTGATTAAGTTAAAAATATCAACAGTGGTAGGATGGTTAAAAGTTAGCTGCGAAGAATGAACATGTTTGATTGAATTCTCTAGTGGAGTCGTTGATGTGCACTCTTGAAGAGATCTATTCTAGGATAAAACAGCTGTCCATCACTTCAAGGTTTCTTGTGATTAATTTGACCACAGTGTTAGCTTAGAGGTTTCGGTTAGATAGTAAAACTGATTTTTATGTCGTACACATTCAGATACGCTTAACGCTATCGAGCATCAGTTATTAGCAATGATTTCCTGCTCTTCGGAGTATCAAATATCAGCATTAGAATGAGTGATTACTAATTGGATTCAGGATTACATAAATCAACACTTAACCATTGAAGAAAGTACATGGTTGTTGTAGATTATATCAGACATTGAATTTGTTGATAATTGTTTAGTTTATAATAGGCATTCAATTTCAACTTTGCAGTTAGATGCAATTTCATTCAAGCTAATACAACTTACTGATTAAATCTGAATTCAGTAGCGAGTTTATGTACACTCGTTTAATTCAACTCAATAACCATAGTGTAGTCGGGTCAAAGTGTTTAACTTCAAATTATAAATAAAACATGCAACTATACTACCAATATGCTTGCACTTAGACTATACAAATTTTACATTTAAATTTTCGCACTCACAGGGTTAGCTAATAAACGATCGTGGATTCTGATCAGGGTAATGGTCAAGCTTAATTCACATTAAAATCACATAAGCTCACAATCAAATCAATCATCTAAATGATGGTGTTGTAACGAGACAAATAACTGGAAATTACAATGTTAGTAGCTCATTCTCAGCGATATTGGGACACGAACCGTCAAACTGTAATTGCCTAACTCTCAGTTAATATGATCACGTATTTTTGAACTCATCAGCATTCCACTTACAGATGAACAATAGTCATATCTGTTTCTCTTCTCATGTAATTGCAACTGAACTATGAAATTACTGTTCGATTTTCGGTGCATAAAACACCATTCCTCTAGTGTTTATTGTATTACACATTATCTCTTACGCGTTGGTCCACCGTTCAATACACATAACCAGTAGTTTAGATCCAATAAATGACTTGACATCGACTCATATTCTTTGGTTTTCTACTCTTTCCCTATGACCAGTAGGTTGCCAGTCAGTCAGAATTCATACATTGCCGATCACACATTGTATCTGCAAGTTGTATTGGCTCTTTTAAACACAAACATAATAAATCACTTATTCCAGTCACTTGTCTCTCACCCACACTCCACTATGCACAAGGTCAAATTACGATGGCTCAACACTTCCACTCACATGCTGGGAAGAAGACATATTCTCTCATTGAGAAGCAAGTTTATTCAGACACCAAATTAGACAACATTTATCAATTGAAATAATATTGCCAACAACGAATATCATTATTCAGTGTGATATTTTAAATAACAGTATCCTCAGCGAAAGTAGGCCAATGTAGAACATGACAACAAACATATAAATCACATTCGACTATTCAAACATCGATCACGACATCATGAGTTAATGCATCAATAAAACAAACAATCAATAAAACAGAGTACGCATCTTTATGAAACAATGTTGATTACTAGATAATGTTGTTTGCATGTTTAGTGTCAAAGTTAATAGTAGCAATACAAATCATTTTAATAATAACAATAATAATAATAATAATCATGATCATATAATCATAATAAAAACAAATTAATGTGAATAATTTAGAAGTGGGGTTAGTGTATTTTCAGACAACAGTAACAGTAACAATGTAATCCACACAAATGTAGCATGTTTTAAAGAAAAATTCAACAAATCAAATTAGTTTTATCGAATATTCGACACTAAGTTAATATCAATTCGGTCTTGTTTAATCTTCAACTGAAGTTGGCTTGTCACCAATAGAACGAATTTTAGCAACTGTGAATGTAAGGATGGCCATCTGAAAGTGAAGAAAAGAACGTAATCATTGTTTGAGCATATGATATTATTAATGATTGTGAGAAAAATATACTGGAATGGCTAATCAACGTTGCGTTCGAAGATGATTTTATTCATGTGATGAAATGTGAAGGAGAAGTGTTGAAAAGTAAAATATTGAAAAGTGATTGTTTCATGCTTAACAGTCATCACTCTACACTGTGATCAATCGACGATGAAATGCATCATAACACTGCCTATAATCCATAAACAATCGAGTCTCTTTATGAATATCGGTTGTTCTTAGTAACTTTCCTGGCAGTCAACCTAATTAACTCTACCATCTACGCCACGTTGGCCTTACCAATAAGATTCACATCCATCTCACCCAATTTCACATTCTATAACCATTACCACTGAGTTATCCATGCTTCTTGTAAACTCCTGTGGGACTGCAACATTCAAACTGATCAGTTCAATTGTGATCAAAGTCATGTTTACATAATCGATTTAATGCTGATTGCATCACATCGACTATATCAATCTCCAAATAATTTGCAAGTAATTAGACACTACTTTTCCTCCTGTTCAGACTACCGTTAGTTGGATGATAGATTATAGAAATCAGACCATACACGCATGATCATGATATCGGGATTTCAATGATTATAGGTAGATTCTCTTAACAAAATACAGAACACAGAAATTTGGTCCAACTGCATTTTTCATCATGTAGACAATGAAGTGATTGACAACTGCAGTCTAAACAAGTGTAGATTGTCAATAATGCCTCTTGCTGGTGCATCACTCAAATTCTCTAGAACAACATTATTTCACGTTTTCAGATATACGCAATTGACAAAAGAAGTCACTGTGTATGTAAACCATCACGCAGTGACTTTCACGTGAAAATACCTTCGAATGAATTTCACATACATCAATATAAGTAAATTTTACTTACCAATACAGTAGATCCACCGTACAACACAATGAATGCAGTGTACGAATATTCAGAAATAACATCTTTCAATTTTTCCTCACAACCATATTGCATATTACTATTTTGTTCGTTGAAATCATCTGGGCATGTATCACTAGCAATCACAATTGAAAAATTAAATTTGCAGCAAATCGGAGGATATCTGATGCCTACATGTTAAGAAGAAAGAAGAAGACAATTTAAACCTAATTACTGAATGTCATCGTGCTGACTGAATCCTCTAGATTCCATTATATGTAATTTCGTGTGCATCCAAAATAGAGCTAACCAAAACTAAAATGAGTCATCTGCGCAACTCTTTCCGGTTTTCAACGACTACACAGTGAGTATTATTGGTGGCAGCATGTATTTATAATTGACAATTCACATCACATAATAATGCTGATGATATTGAAAAGGAGGTGTATGCAGTTGATGAAATGATCCTCAAATTGGTCATTTTGTCGAGTCATGTGAGTCAGGTGATGACAGTGAAAGTAATATGCAATTTTGTATCATTAAAGGTAATTCACATGAGTACACAGAATGTGAAAGTTCAGTAGAATACAATTATGATGATATGAATGATGTTTAGGGAGTATTTGTGTCTTTAAAAGTTGTGGTGATTAGGGTAAATTCAAGTTGAATGATTCAATTATAGTGGCGATTATTTCATTGCTATTCCATGAAGCGAATAAATTCAGTCTTCACAAGTAAACAACTCAACTTATTACCACTCATGTAGTCTCATTGATATTCAGTATTTCTGTTGCTCTTCAACGGACGCCATTAATCCACATCCAATACACTGAGTGCAGCATCGTACACCAGTGATTGACTTAATACATAGAATATGTACACACTTTGATTACCAATATTACAAACACAATACACTCTTAGTAAATTACCTAGTCCTGTGGAGGTTATTTTAATAGGCACTAACAATCAGTTGAGCCAATCCATAATTCGAAAATAATGAAAATAAGGTGAGACTTGAGAATAGAATTCATCTCTCGTCCAGACGAAGTGCATGAAATCATTTTTATTTGAGACAATCTAGTCGATTAAATTAGTGTCAGCAGATTTTCAGTCCTCTATTATCAAACATATTTTGTGATAATGTTAAGTCACTTAGTCTGCTGACTGACACCCATCCAACTTGTGAAGTCAACTGGTAGACACCTATTACATTTAGCGCTTAAAACTGATGATTTAAGTTGTATAAACAAACTAACCTGAATATTGTACGCCATTAAAAGTGTCAGTGCCCTGAAAATTGGTTGACTTCGTGAAATCCTCTCCACTTTTTAAACCGCAACATTTTAACTGTGAAAACAAACATTTTACGTCTTGTAGGATATTGGATAAAACACATATGCATACACATAAATGTATATAACTTGGATTACACTGAGTGTTATGTTGCAGAGATTGATTTCAATGAAGAGGAAGGCATACTCTGTATTGTTTTGACAATCATATTACCTAACATTAACCATGATTTCAATTATTCACCTCATTGGAATGCAATCACATTATCCGTGGAAAGTAATACTGACTAGTCATAAGACCAAAGATGTTAAACCCGTTTAATAAATAGATCTATGCAAAATCTTCTGAACTGTTCTTCACTGATGGTGAGGTAAAAAATCTACATTATTAGTGAATAGATATTAGTCTATCCTCTGTTGTGCGAGAAGATGGAACTGTGGCCTAATCATTATATCATGTGATAATATATCGTTGATTTTCATATCCCAACAATCTTTCGGTCAGTCAAGCTGTACCGCTAGTTAGTTAGGACATATGTCTCGACATCATTAAATAATATATATATATATATATATATATATATATATATATGCTTCATGTCAGCCTCAACATATCCACCTCATCCATCTACCTTGGTAACGGTATGATGTTTCTTCAAACATCTCACTGAGGCTAACATCAGCATTTTCGTCTCATTTGAAACGATTTTATAACGATTATTTTCGGTTGTATAGCATGCTACTTCCATTGAATTGTCAATATGTTCACCTCAGGAATTCATTCAGAAATATTACTGTAACGATTGCTAACGTTTAGTGGGTCAAGAGTAAATGTGAAAAGTAAGTAAAAATTCTAAAAATACATCTTTCTCAGTCATGAATACTACCATCAATAGTGCTTATCTACAAACAATTATAAACAAAATGAATACCCACTTACCGTAATCGAGGTGACAGCAACAAAAACGCTCCTCACATCAGGTAATTTCAATGAACGATATCCCTTTACACTTTCGTTGTAAAACTTTATTGTTTCGGCGATAAACTAAATGGAAAAAAATAACATAAGATTTAAAAAATATGAAGAAACTTCCTCACTTTGTTTCAATACGCATTCACTAAATGACATTTAACTTAAGACAAACAAAGCTGACGTATTAGTAATGACCACCAGTGATGTTTTGTGCGTGTTTGTGTTATGTTCAGTGAACTGGATGTTCACCACATCGATTTCTTAACAAATTGACAGACTATTATAATGCTCGGTCGATTGTTCTCATTGGCATCACCATCTTCGTGTGTTGTACTGTCTGATGTTGTCCTCGTTTGTCGTCTTGTTTAGCAAATCTTCTAATATATAAGATTGACTTACTTATTACATACGGGTTGACAGACTGCAACTATGTCAGTGGGGTTATTCACTGTTAATTTGTGTGAATTACATGCTTCTAAATACGTTATTGCATTATCCGGGGTTCTCCTAATCTCAATCTTGACATATGCATATTCAATTTGATGGTCATAGTTATCTGCATACATTGATATGAGTGAAAGTATATCACTTCACTGCCATTCAGTATTTTAACGGGTGGCTATTTGGATAGGACTTGCACGTTTTTCCGATGATAACGTCTTTACTTTGTGAACAATACAATATTCGTTTTTCTCACCTTGAATTTCATGTATTGACACTTGAACGACATTGATTACAATTGATGCTAAGAATTTTGTGATTTGTAGGAACGATTTGAAAGTCGTCTGTTCACAACCTAAACACGTTCTGGTTAAACTATACTGATAGCTAAGTTTTAGAAGACAAACATGATAACATTATTTCCACACATTCAGATATTGGTCTCTGAGCATTTCCGACATTTAAACACCGTTTGTTTGTTGTTGGCTTGTTGTTGCATATATAAAGGATGTAGATTCATTCAAAAGTTTGAATTGTGTAGCTTAGATTCCTGCATAATTTTGTCCCTAACGTTCTTGTGTAAGTTCTATCAATGATGACATCCAATAGTTGGAATCAATTTCCTGACTCTACATCTCCTACTACTGAATTATTTTGCTGATACAAGGTGGCTTGTGCAGACTATGGTATAGTCCCAACATTTGTGATCACTTCTAATGACATCTGTTCTACATCAATTTGTAGATTAATGTTTTGTGAACCTATGACTTTTGAGTCGAATTCGAAGTGATATCAGTCTAAATTGAAGTCCCGTAAATAATTTATCTTTCAAATACTCTGTTCTCCCGTGGTTAATACTGAGGTAAATAACTGATCATTTTTTGTCGACTGACGTGCAACCTGACTGAACGCAAGTCGTGAAAGGGTGTTTGGTGGTGGTGGGATTTTATATGTAGGGACATACAGCTTAAAGCTCACCTAAATCAGAAGAGACGGAATTAAGCATTTCACTGTTAGTAACAAACCAATTTTGATAAGGGTAACGAAACAACTTACATCGTTTCTTTTATAGTAAAGTACAACAGGTGTAATTAACACTGCAAGAGCTAGAATTCCAACGAAAACTGCATACTAAAATGAAAACAATTATATATATTAAGGGAGCGTTCATGCAGCGTAATAATAGAGCACAAATAAAGCCATCATGAAGACACTGTTTCAGTTGATTCAAATTCTTTTTGAGTATGTCGACAAAACAATACATGACTGTGTGCTTCATTCATTGACTATTCCGACCGAATAATCTACTTTTTGGCATGAAACCTAATTCATTATCATATTTGTAACACCAGCGGTTTCATTTCACCTACAATTTATATCGTCAGCTCAAATACTAATTTCTTCGTTCATATTCATTCCGTGAAATAAACTTCCAGCTGAAATTCGTAACAGCCATTAGGCTTTCTCACGTGCCTCACATGTATCACATTGGTTAATTGGAAATGTTTATGTGGTTATTGAAGGTGACATTTATTCACACATTTACTGCACTCTAGCCGTGAATTTACCTCAAAGTCGAAATCAAACAATAAATTAATCAATGGAACAGATTGATGAAAGTAGAGTATAAAGACGAGATTGAGTAATCTCAGTATTGTCTGTCTTAAAAATAAGGGCTGCTGTTCACCAGTTATCTAGCTTGACCTCACAGTTGTGCAGTCAGGTTGAAATGTGTACACGAGTGTGAATAGGCTAATTTCTAGAGCATCGGTTGATACAACTTACACCACAGGGAGCCGTCCTGTGTAATTCGTTAATTTGTCACTATCAGATGTGTGCAGAATATAACTCATGCATTGCCTATATGAAACAAACTATTCTGTGACATTCTCTCATTTGTCGGTGTATGAACAACGTATTGTTTGATATGATTTTCACCATCAATACCATCAATAACATCGTGGTAATATTTATGATTAGAAACTTCAGACAATACCAATATTTTGTAAGTGTATCAAGCGAAAGGTAAAATTCTTGTTACATTGTGTTATTGGGACATAATGTTTGTTGTTCTGTAACCAAGTATTTATATATGAGATTCACTAAGAATCACAAAATTACTGTAATCTTAACAGATACTTCTACCTCAAACTCGACTATTCATCACTTTATATCATTGATTAACTCATGTAGGCTAATAATTTGTGCAGAAGCTGACAAGATTTTCACGTTGACAGTATTCATCGTTCATAGTTATTATAGCCAAACACATTAATGTTAACTATTCAAACGATAGAGTCAGTATCAGAGATATTATTACAAAGTAGTTTATTGAAAAATCACAAGACAGTGATATTTCTATCAGACCTCTTTACAATACGCATGTTAAACATTCACAGTTGTGAATAGAATAAAAAATATTGTTAGTAATTCAAAAGAAAAGAGAACTATTATCTCAACTTACAATCCCAAATAGCTTCTTGTTGTTCATGCAAACACCACAAATACCGAACAATGAAATAATTACACAACCAATGCCAATTATTGCGATCGCAATTCCGAATGGAGCTAAAAACAAATAACCACAACAACAACACTAACAAACATGAGAAAGTAGATTTCCAATGAGTGATAATAAATATGACAATTGATAGAATAAAATGAATGAAACCGATTGATTCGAAATCAGTGTTGGTGAACAATGATGATTTGACAATAAAATCCTGATTGCCAACCATTCACTTTCTACACATTCGAATAGAATATCCTGAAAGCAACAATGATTGAAATGATGGATTTCTCAGCACATAATTGACAGTGGAGGAAATACGTAAGCGAGGAGAAATTGATGTACTGATTAGTTTTGATGAAACAAGCAGTGGACGACTACGAATTTACGCTATGCACTCACTACGACTTTAATGAATTAATGAAAAATGTGCTTCATACTGTAAATTTAGCATTCAGTTTTGCGCTAACCTTATTTTCAAACTGAAGTCGACTACACTAATCCCTAAGCTACAATGCGTTAAATTTTGCATGACCACAGGAGTTCTCCCAACTCTCAGTACTCACTCTCTTCTTATAATGATATCTGTAACATCAGTAGAAATTGTGTTTCACTGTGTCATTTCCGAGGACGGAGAGGTACACACTCCTCAGAGAAGTGATGTCTCTCAAAGTGTTACGTCTCAACCGAAATCATTGTGGAGACTGCTCTAGCATAGTTATTTTATGCTGCAAACAACCGTTTGTATCGCTGATCATTCATGAATGGAGAGAGTAACTTCTTCGGTTTTCCATGAGTACATGCTCACCTATAGGTTAGGGGAGACGTTATCCAGATACATTACAGTTGTATGGAAATATGACAGTCATTGCTCACTGAAACACCTCATTATTCACCCGTCAGTCTTAATCAGTGTTTATTTCATTTTGAAATTCACACCACACAGATATTAATATCATCGACGTGTTCTGATATATTGAACACAACATAACTGATTACACTACACTTCATACTTGAATGGTAAATGAGATATACTTGTGATTAAGTAGATGTTTAATCTGGTCAATGTCACTATCAACACGTCATTATTTGAGTCAATTACTGCACTAAACAATCATTGATATATTGTGAGCATTATGGTTCTGTTGACAGTAGTGTTGTCCCATATGACATGTTTAAATTCCTCCTCTGTGTAGAGATGAAACTGTACACTGAAGCTGATTTGCACCATAAATCAGAGTGTACAAATTATCATATATTCATAATTCAATCCCATCTCTAAATTAAAACTCTTTCGCAATGATCAGCATGATTCACTGAAATTATTTGTTTATTAGTCGTACATCCAACTGTGGTTGATGTAGTTGAATGAAAAAGAAACAATGTAAATGCTTACCAAATGAATGGAAACACAATAAATAGAGGACAATTCATACACGTTTATAATCAGCAAAATAAGCTACTTACAAACAAATGTAAATATATTTCGAATAATTTTGTTAATGTCATCCTTTTGACTTCCAGCGTCAATTTTTTGCAATAAAGTGTAAATCAAGTCGATTATCTTCTCTATATTTTCACCTTGAAAATGGACTACTGTGATTCCACCAGTAAACAGGAACAATCCCATAGTCTGTATAACAATGATCGACAAGTGATAGAAACGAATTATTCAGTACAGTGTGTAAACTAATTTACATTCCTTGTAAATTTCATTGTTCATAGAAGACTAGCTGTGTTCAAATTCACTTAAATATTAAACGTTATGCAAATGTAATATTACACAATCGAGTCGAAATCACATCATGGCATCTACAAAACCGACGTTAAATTAGCCTATGACAATGAAACATTGAAGATGTGGAGTGTTAGCTCAGTGATCGAGGAGATTAAATTTCACACAGAGATTTAGGTGCCAGTCACGCCCTATCATCCATGGTTCCACCAGCCACAATACCACACAGAGTGTTGTCAAAGGTGCACGCATCACCAACTAATAATATTCAGTTGATAGTGATCTCTCACCATTGTAATCTCACATTCTGTGTATTGTGTGATTATTGTTGAGACTGAGCACTGTTGAGGAGTGCCATATAATAATGAAACAACAGTATTGTAATTAATCAAATAACGTCAATCTGTGGCCAACACAAATCAGTTTCCAAGAAGACCACTTCAACCAACATCTACTAATTACATTCGTTCATTAACTTATTGATTTAACACAGCTCTTTATCTGCATAACCAGCCAGTGATCAGAACATGTGCTATCTAACGCCTACGTATAATCTTGACATTTAATTCAAAATAGTTTATTCTTATAAGTATGTGGATGTTGATCAATACATTATTCAGATGAATTTATGTGAATTTACTGCTCATTGTGCCTGTTTCGGATGGCAGTCGACAATGCTATTCCTACAGCTTTTCCACCGATTCTCACTAAAGTGAATTCTCCATGTGAATACCACAGCAATATTCACTAACCGATAGTAAGAAAGCATGTGTTGGTGTGTGAACAACTCACTGTTCGATGTTTGTGCTTAAGATTAATTCGACTTACTTCATAAATGCAGAACATTTTCAATACATTGCGATTATCACGAAATGGAAGAACATTGTATATTACACAACAACTTACTATGAAAACAATATTGATGATAAATAAAACAGCTGAACCACAGCAAGACATTATTTTCTTATCTATGTATGACGCGATGAATTACCTAAACCTATATAAAAATCGTAAAGATGTTGTCAACAGGAGTGATACGAAAGAAACATTGAATATTTATGTATTTATATCGGATAATTAGTGCATTCTCAGTGTCGTGTGTTTGACTGTCGGGTGTGGTAATGGAGACTCAGGGCCAAGTTATCTCATATTAGAAACAAACGGATGTCTTACAGTGTTCAATGATTCCGAACAAAAATCGATGTGTGATAAATGAAAACTACAAAGTAAATCCAATCGTCATTGTCCCACATCACCTTAATTAATAAATGACAAATACTGAAAATTGAAGTTCCAATACAAATCTACAATGGATTAGACATTCTGAGAGATTTTATTGAGATGTTGGTGTCAACCTGATAGCATATGGCCAAATATAATAATGGCTAATCAACAGACGCACTCATCGAATTGCTGGTGCATTGGCAGTCATCTTATGTTCAACTCTCTCAGCAACACTATTACTGATACTTGTAGATATGAGAACAAACTCATGCTAAGATCTGTGCATCGAATCTCTGCATTCACTCCGTCTATCTTTCTCTCTTCCTTACTGATCATGTTTCAAACAGAAAACAACGCAACACCAAAAATATCAGATTCACTAACAGATATTTTCCCTTTCTCGTTCATATCTTTTAACTGTGGTCCAACTGCGTATGTATAGTCGATTAGGGCGGTTGCTTTGGAACATAGCGAGTGCTACTAACAAAGAGGTACATGATGGATGATTTGTTATTTTCAGATCAGTTGCACATTTGATTGCACATATAATCCCTCATCAATGACGACGTGAATGCGCATTACTGAGGTGTCACATAATAAGTCAGATCATGGGTTTTGTCATTCATATGCATCAATAGCTGTTAAACTCACGTCACTTCATGCTTAAAGTCAAAATATGAACAAATGCAACAACACTGAAATATGCAAGTAAACTGTTTGAGTGTAATCATTAAGCTACTATTGTTTCTGTGTGGGCAAAATATCTACTTGAGACCTGAGTTAATAAGTGAGACAAACTGTAAATCCATAATTCATTGCACAAAACACAGGATGCTAAATTGAATACAGCATAAGGCACACATAAATGTTATAACTTACATAATGAGCAAAGTAAATTTAAAATAATCTTCACACAACGCAAACTATGAAACTCACTTTTCTAATGCAGGCAACCAACTAAACAGCTTATCTTGTTTCTGCTATCGTCCGTAAATAGTCAATATTAACACATGAGTTTTTATAGTATTTTTGGCTATTGGTTTTTCTGAATTCTGTATTCACCACATCTATTTTCACCCCTCTACCTGCCTCTCATTGACAACAGCATTATCAAACGTGTATACTAATTAGAACTCCTTCAGTAATAGTAGTGTCATTAATAATAACAATGATGATAGACAGTCACTAGAATGTAATCGGAACACAGAAATATTGATAATTTATAAAAACGAATGAATTCAGAACAGAAATAAAAAACAGCCAGTTTATTCTTTTTAGATTAATTTCTGCTTATGTGCTTAGTTCTATTTGTTTGTAAACTTAAGAAGAAAGGAATTTGAAGGTGATTTTATATTTACCAGTAATTAGCAGAAATCCAATTTTCATAGCTGATAATAAAGTGCATTCTATTGTCAGTGATCTCATTTCTTCACTAATCACATACTCATTAATATTAACGATAATATCTTTACTCAGTGTTATATGCTTGTTAGAAAAGTAGACAATTCTGAAGGAGGAATTATACGATATTGTCAGAAATGGCTAGTTCAATGAACAACCAACTTGTTAATGTGCGACGGGGATACGAGTGAAAATGTTGCTAAACAATGACTGATTGTCAACTATTTTCATTAGTGAATGTTTGTGAATGTATGTGTAAATTGAGTGACAAACATCAAGTTAAAACCAAAGACATCATGATCATCGAAATCAATTCAAGAGAAGTAGAAACTCAGCTTTATTGCAAAATAACCCATTGAATAGCGATCGAGCCTTCAGTCATTTATACCCGCTAACTGGCTGCTTGCTGACCAGTTGGTAAGTCACTCAATTTACACATACATTCACAAACATTCACTAATGAAAATAGTTGACAATCAGTCATTGTTTAGCAACATTTTCACTCGTATCCCCGTCGCACATTAACAAGTTGGTTGTTCATTGAACTAGCCATTTCTGACAATATCGTATAATTCCTCCTTCAGAATTGTCTACTTTTCTAACAAGCATATAACACTGAGTAAAGATATTATCGTTAATATTAATGAGTATGTGATTAGTGAAGAAATGAGATCACTGACAATAGAATGCACTTTATTATCAGCTATGAAAATTGGATTTCTGCTAATTACTGGTAAATATAAAATCACCTTCAAATTCCTTTCTTCTTAAGTTTACAAACAAATAGAACTAAGCACATAAGCAGAAATTAATCTAAAAAGAATAAACTGGCTGTTTTTTATTTCTGTTCTGAATTCATTCGTTTTTATAAATTATCAATATTTCTGTGTTCCGATTACATTCTAGTGACTGTCTATCATCATTGTTATTATTAATGACACTACTATTACTGAAGGAGTTCTAATTAGTATACACGTTTGATAATGCTGTTGTCAATGAGAGGCAGGTAGAGGGGTGAAAATAGATGTGGTGAGTGCGGATTCCAGAAGAACAAATATCAAATCATGTGACCGCATGTTGCTGTGTTTTTCAAAAAAATTGAACAATATAAGACATCCTTTTGGTTCTAATATGAGATAAATTGGCCCTGAGTCTCCATTACCACACCCGACAGTCAAACACACGACACTGAGAATGCACTAATTATCCGATATAAATACATAAATATTCAATGTTTCTTTCGTATCACTCCTGTTGACAACATCTTTACGATTTTTATATAGGTTTAGGTAATTCATCGCGTCATACATAGATAAGAAAATAATGTCTTGCTGTGGTTCAGCTGTTTTATTATCATCAATATTGTTTTCATAGTAAGTTGTTGTGTAATATACAATGTTCTTCCATTTCGTGATAATCGCAATGTATTGAAAATGTTCTGCATTTATGAAGTAAGTCGAATTAATCTTAAGCACAAACATCGAACAGTGAGTTGTTCACACACCAACACATGCTTTCTTACTATCGGTTAGTGAATATTGCTGTGGTATTCACATGGAGAATTCACTTTAGTGAGAATCGGTGGAAAAGCTGTAGGAATAGCATTGTCGACTGCCATCCGAAACAGGCACAATGAGCAGTAAATTCACATAAATTCATCTGAATAATGTATTGATCAACATCCACATACTTATAAGAATAAACTATTTTGAATTAAATGTCAAGATTATACGTAGGCGTTAGATAGCACATGTTCTGATCACTGGCTGGTTATGCAGATAAAGAGCTGTGTTAAATCAATAAGTTAATGAACGAATGTAATTAGTAGATGTTGGTTGAAGTGGTCTTCTTGGAAACTGATTTGTGTTGGCCACAGATTGACGTTATTTGATTAATTACAATACTGTTGTTTCATTATTATATGGCACTCCTCAACAGTGCTCAGTCTCAACAATAATCACACAATACACAGAATGTGAGATTACAATGGTGAGAGATCACTATCAACTGAATATTATTAGTTGGTGATGCGTGCACCTTTGACAACACTCTGTGTGGTATTGTGGCTGGTGGAACCATGGATGATAGGGGCGTGACTGGCACCTAAATCTCTGTGTGAAATTTAATCTCCTCGATCACTGAGCTAACACTCCACATCTTCAATGTTTCATTGTCATAGGCTAATTTAACGTCGGTTTTGTAGATGCCATGATGTGATTTCGACTCGATTGTGTAATATTACATTTGCATAACGTTTAATATTTAAGTGAATTTGAACACAGCTAGTCTTCTATGAACAATGAAATTTACAAGGAATGTAAATTAGTTTACACACTGTACTGAATAATTCGTTTCTATCACTTGTCGATCATTGTTATACAGACTATGGGATTGTTCCTGTTTACTGGTGGAATCACAGTAGTCCATTTTCAAGGTGAAAATATAGAGAAGATAATCGACTTGATTTACACTTTATTGCAAAAAATTGACGCTGGAAGTCAAAAGGATGACATTAACAAAATTATTCGAAATATATTTACATTTGTTTGTAAGTAGCTTATTTTGCTGATTATAAACGTGTATGAATTGTCCTCTATTTATTGTGTTTCCATTCATTTGGTAAGCATTTACATTGTTTCTTTTTCATTCAATTACATCAACCACAGTTGGATGTACGACTAATAAACGAATAATTTCAGTGAATCATGCTGATCATTGCGAAAGAGTTTTAATTTAGAGATGGGATTGAATTATGACTATATGATAATTTGTACACTCTTATTTATGGTGCAAATCAGCTTCAGTGTACAGTTTCATCTCTACACAGAGGAGGAATTTGAACATGTCACATGGGACAACACTACTGTCAACAGAACCATAATGCTCACAATATATCAATGATTGTTTAGTGCAGTAATTGACTCAAATAATGACGTGTTGATAGTGACATTGACCAGATTAAACATCTACTTAATCACAAGCATATCTCATTTACCATTCAAGTATGAAGTGTAGTGTAATCAGTTATGTTGTGTTCAATATATCAGAACACGTCGATGATATTAATATCTGTGTGGTGTGAATTTCAAAATGAAATAAACACTGATTAAGACTGACGGGTGAATAATGAGGTGTTTCAGTGAGCAATGACTGTCACATTTCCATACAACTGTAATGTATCTGGATAACGTCTCCCCTAACCTATAGGTGAGCATGTACTCATGGAAAACTGAAGAAGTTACTCTCTCCATTCATGAATGATCAGCGATACAAACGGTTGTTTGCAGCATAAAATAACTATGCTAGAGCAGTCTCCACAATGATTTCGGTTGAGACGTAACACTTTGAGAGACATCACTTCTCTGAGGAGTGTGTACCTCTCCGTCCTCGGAAATGATACAGTGAAACACAATTTCTACTGATGTTACAGATATCATTATAAGAAGAGAGTGAGTACTGAGAGTTGGGAGAACTCCTGTGGTCATGCAAAATTTAACGCATTGTAGCTTAGGGATTAGTGTAGTCGACTTCAGCTTGAAAATAAGGTTAGCGCAACACTGAATGCTAAATTTACAGTATGAAGCACATTTTTCATTAATTCATTAAAGTCGTAGTGAGTGCATAGCGTAAATTTGTAGTCGTCCACTGCTTGTTTCATCAAAACTAATCAGTACATCAATTTCTCCTCGCTTACGTATTTCCTCCACTGTCAATTATGTGCTGAGAAATCCATCATTTCAATCATTGTTGCTTTCAGGATATTCTATTCGAATGTGTAGAAAGTGAATGGTTGGCAATCAGGATTTTATTGTCAAATCATCATTGTTCACCAACACTGATTTCGAATCAATCGGTTTCATTCATTTTATTCTATCAATTGTCATATTTATTATCACTCATTGGAAATCTACTTTCTCATGTTTGTTAGTGTTGTTGTTGTGGTTATTTGTTTTTAGCTCCATTCGGAATTGCGATCGCAATAATTGGCATTGGTTGTGTAATTATTTCATTGTTCGGTATTTGTGGTGTTTGCATGAACAACAAGAAGCTATTTGGGATTGTAAGTTGAGATAATAGTTCTTTTTTCTTTTGAATTACTAATAATACTTTTGAATTCAATATCATTTGTAATTTTCAAATGAGTTTTAAATTTTATCTTCTAATTGGTATTTGAGCATCAGCTCCGATTTGATGATCGCAAATTTTCAGTAATGTGTGAAATAGATGGGAATTTTGAGACAAACATTTTTACGTATATTGTAGGTAAAACCATAATGACAGCTTATTAAAATGATGCTGTTGTTGCAAGCTAAATTATTCGATATCACACCACCATTTCGATGATGGATTTGATTGTGAGCTCATATGAAATTAATGCGAATTATGCATTGCCATTGACCTGACCAGAATCCACCATCCTTGATTTGCCTCTCATATGAATGAGAAAATTGGGAATGTAAAACTTTGTATAGTCTACGTGCAAACTGAGTACAGTTTACCAATACAATTCCTGACAACTTGAAACATTAGCTACTTCAGATTGTTCTTCACAAGTATTCATTGAGATGTGTTGAACATAAAACTTGTTTTATTTCCCTACTTTCTACAAGCTCTATGACTAACCACATTAACATGACTTATTGAAACTGCAACCACTAAATTATGTTGAATAAATTGAGGGATTTTAATCTGTGTGGATTAGGGTGTTAATCATTCGAGTTAGTAGTTTAACATGGTGAAATCGAAATAAAAATTATTACTGAGCATCATTAAATAGTAACTAACAGTTATTATATTCATCCAGTTTATTCTTTAGGAAATCAGTGGTATTCATTTTTAAGTATACTGCCTCATCAATCTGTGCATGGGATAATTAAATCCAATGACACCAATATCATTCGAAATTTTGAAATGAGTTTTTAGGTTCCTCATTTATTCGGGACGATAGCATCAGCTCCGATTAAATGATCACAAATTTTCTATAGTGAGTAAAATTGATGGGAATATTGAGACAAACATTTTTACGTATATTGTAGGTAAAGCAATAATGACAGCTAGATTAAAATGATCCTGTTGTTGCAAGCTAAATAAATCGACATCACATAGTTGTCGTCCGTCTTTAACAGTTGTTCCTATTTCGTATTGTCAGATTCCAGTCGTCGTTTCATGAATATTATTTTAGTTATTTAAACTGCATAAGCGAAATGTTTGAAAGTGAGACTTGCTCTAATGTAACCAATGCAAAGTATTGCTGTCTCTCTCTCGCCACCCTCATTCGTGTAAGTTCAATTGGATAATTACACGATAATTTTTAAGAGGTGGTGTTTGTGTTTTGCAAGTCATAGTTCTATATCATTCCATTGTATTATTTTTGTATATAGACTTAATTACTTACTTGTATTCAGTAGCTTATCTATTGGCACTAGCAAATCGATCATCAACTTTCTATATCATGATATTTCTGAATATATACAATCAGTCCATTCCATCTTCTGATGGTTACAATCATCGTACCGGATCATTAATATTTATACTCATGTATATACAGCTTTTGTTAAAGTAACTCTATATTCACAATGTCCAATTTATATCAACGTAATTCGTTGACATCACATTTTCACACACACACACACACAATTTCGACTAGTTTGGTTGAAGTTGTTGTCAAGTATTTTATCTATGTAATTTCCATTCAATGCATCTATTTTCATTGTTGATTTCGATGCCACCCCATCGCCTAATTCCCTTCACAGTTTATCCATAATTCTATACAACAATAAAATTTTACACTGTACTTTTTATAGGTTTGCATTATGATGTGCAGCTGTATCAATTTCTCTGACAAAAAATATGTTTCTCCTTCATTTTGAGAGAATCACCTCTAAAGAAAACCCTTGATTATTACAACCTTGTTTCTGTTTACTTGGTTAGTCAGTATGAAAGGGAGATTGACAATAGCTATCAACAAAATTGTGATCAATTATTTGAATCAACTAGACTTGTTTCTTATAGAAGAAATTGAAGCCTTTCATTTCATGCAAGTGCACTTTTATAGTAAATAATTATCGATAAGTGGAATTCTGCACTTTCTGGTTAGCATATTTTTAGCAAGCATGCTCTATACTGGGTAAGGTTGCTAACCCTATGCCTAATCATTTTCCTTTATGCAGGCTTAGGACTGGTAGTAGCCGTAATGTGGGTGGGGCCATATCTGGCAGAGTTTTTATAAACAGCCCACTGCAAAATATTCTTGGCATTCGTCAGCCATATACCATCGGTAACAACCTTATGTGGCAGAGAATACAACAACCAAAATATAGCCGAGGTAAAAATTAGGAAAAGACACTGGAAATGGATGGAACAGACATTAAGAAACTCATTAAACTGCGTCACAAGACAAATACCAAGTTGAAATTCTGAAGGCCAAAGGTGAAGACGAAGACCCAAGAACTTATTGCGCCGGTAATCGGAGGAATATATGAAAAGAATGAATGGCATTTGGAAGGAACTGGAATGGTAAAACCATGACAGACTTTGTTTGAGAATGCTGGTCGGTGACCTATTCTCCAGGTGGAAAACAGACATTAGCTAATTGAGAATATTTCATTTGCATTTTCTCGATTGTCATTTGGTTATGATCATTTAAGTAGTATGTTATGAGCAAAGTGAAAACTTTCTGATAGTTATTTTAAAATCGTATAGGATGAAGTTTATAAGGAATCGTTGTTTTTGGGAATTTACATTATTAAGTGACCGAAAGATTGCAGCCACATAAATACTGAAAATAAGTAAGTATGGATCACTTTGTTAGTGAGCATCCATTTTCTTACTAGTAGTCGCGTTTACGAATATCCAGCCGCACAAAGAATGTTTATATTTTTGATTATTGAACTAGGTATTTAATAACTTTTCTTTTCACACATATAACCACCGTCATTGAAAGTCATTTATAGGTAACTGCCATGCACTCGTCATGACAGTAATTCACTGTCATGGTAATCTTGAGTGATTTTATTGTCTCATAGGATCACAAATAAAAGGGAGTTAGAAGTGAATAAAATTGGATGCTAATTAATTGATGTAAACGCCAAGCCTACTTTTCAGTGAGTTCGGTTCGATAATTTCTGTGATCATAGATGTGTCTAATATTAAGAGGAAACAACTCTCCCATACTCGACAGTTTCCAGTGGTTGTCTAGCTGTAGTTAGTCAGTCAATGAGTCCGTAATCTCGTTTACAACTCAATCGTTAATTGTTGTTTCGCTAAGATTTTTATGTCACTCACATTTTGTTTTCTATCATCTTAAGCACTCTGATTTATTGAACGATTACGGAAAAAGCATAATGCATTATTAAATGCAAATTGAGAATATGTCGCCAGTGTTATCAATCATTTTCTACCAAATTAATCAATTCACTCAATTGCATTGTAATTAAAAGTGAAATACAAACATGCATTCCATCTTATCCGGGTCTCGTTTGCTGAATTTATCTGCATCTCAGTGATAATGTCATTCCTAAGATTGTGAGAACATCATTCACTTCGCTTCATAGTCTTGTATATGAACAACAGGAACAATAAATTCACCTTTTAATTACACAAAAGGATTCACATAAGTCTCGACATGTAAGATATGACTTTATCACTAATACATATCATCAAACTGAAATGATTATTCAATACTTCCATTTCGTTAAGAGAAATAACTTTCTTATTTATAATACAAATAATTAAGTGATATAATTAAGGTGATAATCGAGACTGACTGTCGCACAATATCACAAACTAATGAAAGTGGAATTTCGACCGTTGGATCCCGATCATCTCAGTGGTGCATAGAATTGGGCATTCGGTAACCTAAAGCGTCTATGACGGAATCTAGAGTACGTACTACAGAGGAGTTCAATGCAAGGATGAAACAGCTGCCCAGTGCTCCCAGGTTTTCAATAATACCTCACTAACATCAATTTGTGACGAATTCAACCAACTAATCAGCAGATAAATTAGCAAAATTTTATTTCTCTTTCACGAAAACACGATGAATATGAATATTAAATTTTTGTGAACGACCTTCTCTTAATGCCAGACATACTGATTAATTGTTTCTATTGTTTCAGTCTGTTCTCTTCGTAATCAATCATTGTCATTATTTGTTTCATGTAAACAAATACACACAGATTCATAGAAAATACCATCATTTATATGCTTACCAACTGGTTGTGCATCTATCAATTCATTCACTGATTTCATGTAATAGAAATACGGGTCATGAAATTTCATTTCAATAATTGTGATCATTGATTGTTTACAAAGAAGATGTCTAAGTAAATCAATTTCAGTAATGTAGACTATCCATATCTGTTTGGCAGTCGAAGTGACATTATCGATTTATGAATCCATTCCACAAGCATACGACGACAACATGTGGATATGATGGTTATCAAACATAGAGTTTGCAATGATCGAATCTTTTTTATTGAACATAGATTTCGTAAGTATTCGGTGCATTTTTATGTTAACGTGTAGATAATCTTTAAAAAAAGTGAAGTATCATATCAATTCACTGGGAGGAGTATACAAGTTCCAGGCGAACCGTGACTTAAGTTTATGGCTGATCAGTTGATCTTAAATAATCGCTTCTTTTGAATCATTAGTTTAGATAGAATATACAAAACCAACAATTATAATAGGTTGTTATATTATCTAGACAATTCACATTGTCAATCTAATGGCTGTCCCAATAACATTTATCATTATCACATGAGAAACTACTACACTGATAACCAAGTTTCTGAATTTTCCTAGAAGCCATAGACAACAGAAACATATGATGCATTATAATAGAGGATTCAGGAAACGACAGAAAATACATTCATTGGTGTTTATTTTAATACGCATTATTTAATATGTCGAATAAATATCATCTGAATTGTTTGGAAAAGATTACGTACATAAAATATCTGCAATAATTCATCAACCTAAAATAGGTCAATCTGGCAACCGACTGATATACACTGTAAGTACTGATGAGTAATTCGCGCTGTATTATCTAATAAACGCTGACTACTAGTTTTACAATTACTGTATCGTAATTGGTAACGTGGAATCATTTTGCAAGTATAAGTGAACAGCTGCCTTCAGTTGTTCACAGTAGTACTTTTCTGGTAGAACTATAAACAATTTTTCTTGGAATGACCAATCAAATAATTTGCCTGCTCTCGAATACCAATATTAACATGAATTTGTAATTCCCTTAACTTTTCTTCTTTATAACAAGTCACTTTAATAACCTGCTTATTGATGAATCAAAACTTATTTCAAATTCACTGTCTAGAACTGTTCAACTTCTAGAACTCTACTCTAGTCTTATCGTTTTTTCAATCACATCATTTTGCATAGTTGAAAAGTGAACTAAACATTTTAACTAGTCCAGTTGCCAAGAGAAATATTGTAATATTTCATGAGTGTCATAAGAGTAAAACCTGTATACAAAATCACGCATTCATTCACATGAGAATGTCGATTTCAGTGAATTTCTAAGCCAGTAAAACAATAGTTGTTTTACCACTGAGTTAGAATATGTGAAAAATTACAGTGAAGACACATTTTCTATTTAGGCTAACTCTCGATATTCCGAGTATATGAAATGATGTAGTGTTTGGAGGGTAGCAGGAAATATGAAGGGAGAAAGTATGGTAATATTTAAAAAATACTACTACTTCTACTACTATTTATTACTATTGTTTATATTATTATTAAAGACGTGAAAACAAGTAAATTCTTACATGTACTGGAGTTGATAATGTGAATGTAAGTTGTTTATGAATTGTTTTTGAATCTACTAAATTCAGTAGTTTACTGAATTATTTACAAATTATGCAGTCTAATAAAATGTTATTTTCAACTGTTACTACAGGAAATATCTGTTTAAATGTTTAGAGTTTATTAGTTTGAAAGTGAATCACGGACTATGGCACACTATTCATAAACAAGCATATAATGAAATTCGACGTCGAATATGCTCGAATTGAAGTAGAGGGTTGGAATTGTTACTATCTGAGGTTAGATTTAATAACATTAAGTACATACGACTCATTAACTCTTGATCTAGAAAGATGAGAAGACTAAGAATTATTGAAAGTCCGATTTCCCGAAAGTGAAATGTAATGTACGAACTCTTGGAATATATATGCATATATTTATTTGTCTTCTTGACTCAAACAATAATATTCTCGTATTTAATGTGTCAATAAAATTACAAACCTTATAAACTGTGTTTTAGAGGATTCTTTTATATATTTCGATTGTATATCTATTGAATATATTGTTTCTTCATTGTTATATTTCTGTCACCCCAACTTCCATTTTCACTTACTAGCTATCATTACATACCTTCCCACTCATAAATCAGAACTAACCAGTTGTGCATACATTGCCCCATTTTCTTTCTTTAATGTAGTTTTCCTGTATTGATATTATTATTTTAAATGGTCCAATCTATACTTTGCATTTCCATATATGTATACAAATCAGTGCCTGAAATATATGATTGTGTTCGACCTAATCTTCCTTTTAACTAATCAATGATAGAATGAACCTACACTCATAGAATATCAGTAATGTTGTCCTTGGTCGCCATATAGGTCATAGCATGGTCATTTTCATTATTGGTCAGACATGTAGTTGGTGATTGAGTATAATCTATCTACTAACTGCCTAGTTTGGTAATGAAACAGTACTAGACGTGTCTCACTTTTACAATAGTATATCAAATGTCTTGACTCCTTTATTCTATCGAAGATTGAGATAATTAGCATTCTTTCCTATCACATTTAATTTTTCAGGGAAAGTCCAACATCTGTGCAATAAGTCGAACTAAGAATGAAAAAGTGACTTACCTGACGTCATACTTTATATCACTAATTACATTAAGTTAGGTAGTCGCTAGGACCTGAGATTCGCTGAACATTTATTTATTCTTAAAATAAAATCTAATTTCAACTGAGAAACAAAACTCCCAGTTCCAATAGGAATTCATACAATCTTATCATGTTGGTAGTAAGAATGGTATCACTAGTAACAATCATTAATGATAAGTCACATTAGTTAACTAATCGACTAAGAATAATATTGTAAAACATTTGATGTTAACTGATTGTTGTTGGATTTAATGAAACTGCAAGCAGCACATACTTCACAATCATTCAAATTGTCAATGATTTATAGTCAATGTAGTCATGTTAAAGTACACAATATTTTTCTTAAAACTGACTTATCTTATTTATAACAACTTTATTAGAAGTCTTAGTTATTCTGTATTTTAATATTGATTAGTTTATTACAGGTTGGAAAGAGTGAGTACGGAGTTACGTCATCAAGTCTCCTTTTATGAGTAACCATCACGTTAACTAAATTCGAAAAATCAATGTCACTTTAGTAGAAAGCACATCAGTTCATTGCACTTATGAACAAACAATGATAAATGAAGCCCAGAAGTTAACAGTTTAAATGATCAATAACTTAAAGTTAATTAATCAATTAATGCAGTTTTAATTTATGAAAATTAAATTAAACAATCAATATTTCTCAATAAATCAATAGAATCGTTAATTTCAATCACAAATTAATCAATCAATTAAAATTGTTATAAATTTTGTATTAAGATAAACAAAGACAGTTTGATAGAAAAATCTACATCAATCGATTATAAACACTAATACATTGGAAGGACTACAAGAAGAATCTATGGTTTCTTTAATCATACAGTAGATCAATTAGGTTGAGCATGTATCTACTCGTTGATTGGTCATGCAATGAAACTTGTTGGACTCTGTTGCTATATGTGCATGCTAAGCAGATTGCCTCTCTAGAGCGGTAGTTCACAAGTAATGTTTTTACTGGATTGTGACTGACTAACGGAATCCAGGACGCGCGTTTCGTTCTAGATTTAAAGTCAGTAAATAATTGTTAAAAACAGAAACCCTTCTCTATATCTATACTCGAATGTTATAATATTGCGACTGTAAATGGTCATTAGTTTTCCATTTCCACAACAACAGGATAATTAACTGGATTGTCAGAATCAAAGAATGATGATAACATATCTAGGATAATTTTGATAATTTCAAATAAATTGAGCATCGGAAAGGTTGTTTATAAAATGAGTTATATTTATTTGTAAAATTCCAATGAGTAGAAACTAATATTTCTGACGTTTTGCGGCTTAGTGTAAGTCGCTTCTTCAGAGAAATGAATAACTGAATTAAATTAGCACAAAGTTAAATAATACAATGGAACAAATCAGAATCAAAATAAGTTCGTACAATCAAAATTGCGAGTTTTGATCATGCCATGTCAAGTCATTTTGGTCAAGGTAGTTTGATGTGAGATATGTGTGCATGCATATGTTAGTGTGATGTGAACTGAGATTATGTGAAAATAAAGTTGTATGTATGTTCATGTGAATGAAGTGTGAATGTAATTTAATTGTGATCGGTTGGATAAAAAGTCCATGTTGGTTGGATAGAAAGGCCTTCCCTTTTGTTAAGTGCAGTTGGATTTAACAAAATGTGAAGTGCTTCGGCTATTCGTCTTTCTTTATAATTGGAAAAACCTTTTTGAATAATTTAGATATTTTTAATCTCGATTTGATGGTTATGATAGATAGCATGTACTGCTATTGCTGATTTGATTTGTAATTTTTCAAGTTCAACAGGATTATTAGGAAGTCGTTTAGTGTAGTTTTCATGTTATTTGGCACGAGTTTTGATTTCTCGAGAAGACTCTCCAATATAGAAAGCATCACAATCAACACAACCTAGTCTCTATATACACAATTCTGTGTAGAGGTGAAGGGAATTTCGTCCTTAATTTTAACTAATGCACCTCGTATAGTGTTGGTGGTCTTGTAGAATATTTAATTCCATGTTGTTTTAGAATTCTTTGTAATTCTTCTGTTGTGTCATGGCGGTAAGGTAGAATGGCTGTACCGATCCATGATGTTTTAATTGATTTATTATTAGTTAATAATAAATCGTTACGTTTTTGCAAAAGAATGACATGACATGATCAAAACTCGCAATTTTGATTGTACAAACTTATTATGATTCTGATTTGTTCCATTGTATTATTTAACCTTATGCTGAATTCAATTCAGTTATTCATTTCTCTGAAGAAGCGACTTACACTAAGCCGCAAAACGTCAGAAATATTAATTTCTACTCATTGGAATTTTACAAATGAATATAACTCATTTTATATCTAGAATAAGATTTCTGCTTTAGTTAAAATTTATACATCAATCTAAAAGTATACATCTTATGGATGCATGATTATGAAAGAAATGATTTAACCGAATATTTTGATGTTGTTATGATTATCATTGAAATGTATCTTCAGTGGATTAAATTGTTAAGATCATAACCGGTAAGAAAGAATGAGATCACTTTATTTCTGGTAAATTGATTTAGACTGCTAATGTCACTTAATGAATGCTAGCTCATTCTGTCTGGAAAGTAAGCGTTCATAGTAAACACTGAATATTGTACACTGGATCACCGGTGTGACGGGAACGTGTGTTTTCGTGCCCTTTCGATTAATGTATCTAGATAAAGTCAATAATTTTAAAACCTTAGTGCACAGCCTCCAAATCATTATTTCCAACCACGACAAGTTAGACAAACTGGATTTTGGTAACTTTAAAAATTGTTTGTGTGATAAATTATCTGTGTGTTGGATTGTGAGTAACATGCTGTCCATCATTCGATTCTCAATGTATGATTTGAATTAAACTTTCTACTTAAATTACTCCATATTTTATGAAAAAGGACTAGTTTACTGAAGTAATTCAATACATTAGGCTATTATTGATTTTCTCAAATGGGTGTAAGCGGAAGAATGAAGCATAGCGGTGAGAAATAACTACATACTCACAATAAAGTCAATCGCCTCCCACCTTCCATACTAACACTAATTCTTAACGTATTTATCCCATCTAAAGGGCATGCCGATAAATCATATTAATCTGGTCAGGTCAACTAGGCGTTATGCTCAATCGCTGATTGTAGAAATAAGGGTACAGTGACTCATTCGCATGCATACATATATTTTCACCCCTCATAAACTTTTAACTACATTACTTCAATTTGAGCAATTTCAATGGAGACAATTCTACTGATCCATGTGTTTTCATAAAGCTTATATTGTCTATAGTCTTTAAACTGATGATCTTGCTACACATCGTTCCTTCTAGTAATGAAACTACTGAAGATCAAAGATGTGCGTGGGTGCTACGTGATATTCTTAGTAGAATAGTGACTGCGTTGTTTAAGTGTTCGACTTAATACTAACAGAACTCTGGATCGAATCTAACTGTAACTGCTTGACCCTGGCAACATATGCACATGAGAACTAAGCAAGTATAGAGCATTGTCTGTATAAAAATTACAACTACGATTGCAAATGCTTGTTCAAACGGTAGTTTTTCCGCTTTAGTTACACAAATCTTTATGGATATATTCAAGTAGAATGTATAGTAGATTTAAGTTAGTAAGTAACACGTTAGTTTTATCAAATGTTTTTGTCTTATTTGATATTGGATCTCATTAGCATATAATTCGTGTAAATCAGTTTAGTCAGTAGTCGTAACAACTGATGATGATCTGATGTTCGGCATTTAGATAAAAATCGATGTGGCTGTCATTGATGAGTTTCGTTACATTGTAACATAGTCGAAACATGATTATTTATTGATTCACATAAATGATTGGACATTGGCGCACAAAACAATGGCCATCAGCAAAGTACATCGCATAGCTTTAAATCTACAAATCCAATAAATAAACTGAAGAAACTTTTATTTAGGTGAGCACTTTGTAAAGGGTTTATTCAATTTAAAATTGATTTGTTTACAAAACAAACATCGCTTCACATGATTTTAAAGCCCAAAATGTCAGTCAACAGTTATGTGTCATTTTAGCTACAGACTCTACATTCACATAAATCTGATAAGAAACGATCATCATTTCTCACAAACTACAAGTTACCTGATAGATCACATCGTTAGGAAAAGAATGAATCATGTACTCAACTTACACTGTGCAGTAACATTATTGGTTCATTTCACATCAACACTGATGACTGTCATATTACCAAGCTTGATAACTTAGCAAGTTAAGCACTCAAACCGAACGTTGATACACTCAACTTTACCTAATCATTAGTGATTTAGAAATATCTATCTAGAGTGGATGCACAATACTTTCAAAACATAGACAGTAATCGACAATTAGTTCTTTTGTATGGAGTTAAATATGCATACACATGGCTTCCGTTCTTATTTTCTAAACGTATCAAGCTTTTCAAGAAAGTAGAACATTGTTCATTCGATACACTGTATGACGGTAATCGGCCTTCTGATTAGAAAATACGAGGTTTTCCAGGATCCGAATATGTTCAAACTATAGTTTCATGAAAGTCTTCTACGTTCAATCGTTCAAGTAATCAGTATGAAAAATACATTACTGGTTAATCAAAACTCACTTCAAATAATCAGTAATTCTAAGTAACTTGTCAAACAGAATTCAACATATTAGTTATTTCACAGTAGTAAATGTCCAGGCCAATAAAGAGTATTTTCTTACGCTCTGATTACTGTGAATATTATATTGATCTAAACATGAGGAATTTTCTAATCTATAAACAACTGTAATCGCGGTTATAATCTTTCGTCTTAATAGTAAACAATGTTGTTTTCATCCAACACAACCATGAATTAACAGTGACCAAGAGATACTATCATTTATGTCACATGATGTTTTCATTATATCCTATAGAATGACAATGACTGAACTATGCCTTGTCATTGAATGTTTATCTGTAAGTTGATATCATATAAACGGTATACTAATAACTAGTTGGAGTACGCCCATTTCATTACTATTGATTAAATTGTATAAATTTTATTCGCCCATACTCACAACATTCGTATAGGGATTTGTAAGTGAACTGGGTGGAGTATACAATTGTATACAATATATACACATTGAGACGATATGCTATGTAAGCCAATTCGTTTACAGTCTCGAATTCACATATCCAGTCATAATACTTTTACTGTTTGTCCATATTTTCTCTGTAAAAATATGTTCAATTAAAACAAGAAACATCTTTCCAGTAGTATGTAACAGCAGATTGTGATCAACACTATCATTGATAAGTATTGTAGAGATTTGTAAAGTTTACTATTAACCACTGATACTACTTGGATAATTACTAAACGCCATTTAGGCGGCTCCAATGAGAAGACATAATCAGTGGGTTCAAATATATCGTTTGTGAGATAGTTACTCACCAATAACATTAGATGAGATCATTTTATACTCCACGAATCCATTTGTACTAGAATTGTGTACTAATGAATGCCAGTTCATTAGTCATAATGTTAAGCTTTAGCCATGTGGCCTAAATTTTCCTGTTTTAGTATTTGATGCGGTTAGGCATACCCACTGATGATGAGCCATATTTTAGAATAAAACAATTGCTTAGGTTTCTTCTAGTTCACAGTATTTATGGAGCTCATGCCATTTCACCATGGATTTGGTGTATTTAAGTGGGAGGTAGTGTTATACATTTCTGTATCGTAAAAAGTGCATAACCCTGAATTATATACTATTAATTCTATTCTCGAAATCTTTATTTTGAACTATAACTCAATGATATACAAATAGTAACAACGTGATAAATACTTTATTTTCTTCAAATATGCTTTGCACAACTTACATTGTTGGTTTTTACTTATGACTAATATCAAGCTATTTCATACGTATTACAACTTTACTAGTTGATATTTAATTGGCATCTTAATGATTTATACTGTTGATCATATGAATATGCTTTTAGAATTATTGTTTTAATTTATAGTATGTAGGCAGTATACCATGGATTTATTCAAATTTACTAAAATAAGAAGTGTTTAACTTTGGATTCGTTAAGTGATGTCTAATTATAGCAGAATGAGTTAATAGAATGTTGGATATCTAAAGCACTTGATTTTTTATTAGTATATTTAACAATTACTAAGTTTTAATACACTTTTTGTGTTTTCATGAAATGACTTACAACTTCGTTACTGACGTCTCCATTCAACCTAATGTGTTATAGTGGTATTCAAAGAAATCTTTATTAACGCTTTGCCAAATGAGACTGAGGTTTATGTATCAAGTGGTTGCTATGACACTTGAACATCATGAACTCGATCTTTGGTGGAAACACTAAAGCGAACTGATCAAATACTTCATACAGTTTCCAAACACTTATCCAGTGTATCCTGCCTTCAACAAATATTTAACACAGGTGAGTTCGTGATAGCAAAATTACATTCAATCATCTTCATTTTAAAATGAATTAGTTTCCCGCTTGTTAATACTGAGTACTAAATTTCAATTAGCCACTGCTGAAATACATACACTCTGAGATGAAGCTTGAATAGTGCCAATAGTCAATAGTGATTCCTTTATTAAATATTAGGAGTTCTATTAGAAGTAGACATTTCAAAATCAATTGTAACACATAACAACACGCTTCTAATTTGTCGCTATAAACGTCTTGAATAGCCAACATTTTCCATTTACCACTAATTACAGAGACCTTCTATCACTGACATTACTACAAGTATAATGTGTCATTTACTTTTGCGAAAGATAGACAAGGGAGGAAAATATACATAAACAGCTACAGCATAATTGCTTAAGTTTCTCATTATTTAGCATTGCAATCATTGGTAAGCCTTTTATAATATTGTGTAAACGAGCATACGGTTTGATATAGACTACTCAATTAAACATATTTTGTATCAAAGTTTACAGTATGGATGTAAAGAAACAAAAAGACATATACTAATGATGCAGGTGACCTACTCAAAGGTACATGGTTTACAAATGGTTCAATACTCCGGGATGAACTAATGAATCAATAATGATGTACTTAGCTTGTAAATATTGAGTTGTGGTCTGATAGTAGAAATTTTGGATTATATAAACAGTATTTCCTTAATCGGTAGTTCAGATATTTAATCAATGTAAACTGACTCAAGTATGGACTAAACTCTCCAATTACAGCAGTCAGAATTCGTAATTATTCAATCTAATGTAAAACAATAAAGCAAATAAATATTTGCTTTCAGTCAACTATTCATTAGCTCTCTACTTTATTATGTGTATATTATACAATTAACTAATCGATACAAAATAATTGTTACTGTGTTACGTCAAAACGTCGACAAATAAGTTTCTATGATACTAATTGATAATATTCAGCATAATTACAAATGATGTGAATAGAATGATCAGATTTCAAGAATACTAGTGAATGAACGAAGAATAGGTGCAAGTGATTATAAAGATGATAAGTTGCATGTCATCTATTAAGAAAATTGTCAATGTTGATGGACCATCAAATTATAATTGGATAAAATTAAACAGAATAATGTGACAATTATATAAAAGTAAGACGATCAGATAGAAATGTGGAGATTTTGTTTAGAATAATGCAAAGAAAAATTGGGTTGGGGTAGTGGGTTTAAGCAGATAGTTTGCAACTCACTTCATTGTCGTTTATGGAGATAGCCAAGGTTATGAGAGTCGCTGTACAGTATCTCTTCTAGATGCACAAATTTCGTTTCTTTATGCGTATGTTTATAGTTTCCATCGTGTGTAATTGGCATATGTTATAAGTCTTACTGTTAACTATTTAGAACATGTTAGATCACTCGGAAAGAATCATTGGTATTTATTTTGTGTTCAGTGTCTATTGGATGTCTGAGTATGGAACTTTTATTCGTTTTTAGTTGTCCCTTTCGTAACTGTGCACAATAGTGTTTATAAATCCGGAGACGGAATCGACTGCTTATGTACCCTATATAACTAGCTTCACATAAACAGTTAAATTTATAAATGCACACTAATAAGGCGAATACAGGAAGTTCGTCTTTACTTCTATCAAAGGGGTATTGCAGAAATGACAGTGCAAATTCGCCGCTGGAAACTCCCTTAGTAGAAATCAAGTTATTCTTCATGTCACAAGTTTACTGATAGTATCATTTGTGAATTGAAGTTGTAGAAATATTGGTTTCTTTGGAACTATCATAATTTTACTTGACTTAATTTTTATCATACGTGTCTTGATGAATTTTATAGAATACATTTGCGACTGTTCATAAGCTCATCTTCGATTGTTTCATATAAACAAAAACAACTCGCCAGATATGCTAGACTTTCTACTATATGTCTTCTGTATATAAAGGGAGCAGAACCGTGAAAGCGGGTATACTGGATAGATGGAATTAATTTTTGTACACCATCCTTCTTGATGTTACATTTGATATTCTCGTTAGGAAGACATCTAATAATGAGATTGTATTATAACACTCTTCTCTTATGGTTAATGTAATTGATGGTTGAATGTTGTTAAATTTGTGAAGGGTAATCTTCATTTCTAGTTTATTAATGAGTATTATAAACGCATCACTTGTATAGCGTAATTAGGATGTTAGTTAACTGATCTCATCTTTAAGTAGACCTGTTGTGATCTAAAGAGGGGTTTTCGGCAGAATACTGACTTATGACATTTTTCGCTAGTCTAGTTGACACGAACTGGTTCACCAACATACGTACCTATGAGTATTTCTTGGCCTATGGTCGATCTGCTCTGATCTTTAGTCGCCCACCGCACCACCAAATCGGTGAAAAACCTTTATTTTAGCATATTCATTTTTGTGTCAATCTCATTATGGTGATTATAAATCATTGACATAATGTAACAGGTGTACAAAATGTGGGATATTTAATTTGATACATTTTAAGAACCTTGAATGTTGTAATCTGGAGGATAACGCATGTAAAATCAACTGTTTCTAGTAGTGGGATATCGGTAAATATGGATGATGCCTTTAGGGAAATCATCTTTTGATTTTTTGTATCATCAACAAATTTATCAGTCTTTTACTCCATGTTTGACAATCACTTTGTGTAGTGGCTTTAGGATTTGTATCTCTTATATAGCTGTAGCTGCTCACGATTCGTCTACGGATACACCATCTTTATGCATTTTTGTTAGATTCTGTGTTCGTCGTGTCGTTGTTCCAAAATATCTAAGCGTTTTATGAATTCTGTGATTAGTCCTTGTCACTTAACGTTAACTAGTTCTTGCTAGTTAATGTTTTCTTACATATTGTTCGTAACTCCTAGCTTTTGAAATTTGTTTTTATCTGCAAGTAGAGCATTCATCTACCATGACTCTGCTTTATTCTGGTCTCGAACTCATGAAATTATCATTAGTTTTCAGTTTACTGAAAGCTTCTTTTAATTTTATCATTGAAATACTTTTGAATTAAGTTTACTATTTAGATATTCATTTCAAAGATTATTTGTATTACTATCAAAGTTGTAAAATAAGTAGTTCGAACACTCTTGGTAGAAATTATATTATCATTTAATGTAAGTCAAATCTCATTTCGACTGACAAGTTATGTTGTTGATTTATATGCATCAATTATGCATTTTATACACGTAGATTTATAAGGATAACTGATGGCAACATATGAATGACATCTGTCCACATTTGTGACTGTTACAGCGAACATGTTGTCCAATACGATTTAGGCAATTTCACGGCATAGTAGGTTCTCGTTAGTAATGAATAAAGTCTTCTTCTTATTGTTTCTACAATATCACCACCTTTAAAATCGGGTTGTGATTAGGTTAAATTTATCGGTTTTATATTCACCGTACTTGTCAATAAATCTCACCGGATAGTTATTCTTGTCTCGATAATGTTTGATGGTAACATACTCTGAATCCATTTTATGTGAAGTACGTAACAATTTAGCTTTGAGATATAACGTTGTCATTGGTACTATTTTGTAATAGATTAAGCAAACGTTATTACAGATTAAAAACAATCCATTCCACGTAGTCCTTCTGTAGATTGACAACTCTTTTGAATCAACTCCCATCTGCATAGCAATATCCAGAAAATGAAATTTATTATTGTTATAACTCGTTCTCGATAGTACAACTAACCGTCGAAAACTTCAACTCTCGAACGCCTTGGAACATCCTGATCCAGAAATCGAAAGACAGAAAACTAGTAAACACGAATCTTTATTGCAGTGAGTTATGTACAAAATATTCGTAATTTGATTAAAGGATCAGATATCATAAACAACACAAAAATGAATCAATCTGATTTTTGTTATGAATGAATAGTTTGGTGAGTGACATTTATTCGATCCATACATTCATCACTAGATCTATGCTCTATTAGTTTACAAAATAAAATTGAACCGGAAAACTGATTGTAACCAACTAGACCAAGGTATTCAATCAGCTAATTCAACTAGTAATTAATGATCTAATCTATACCCAAATACTTCAATACTTTCATATTTCGATCCTTTCAATTTCAAAAACATGAACCCATGAATAATTTAATAGTAACTGGGTGTTTGTAGAGACTGCTGAATGCTAATATGATGTCACTTATTGATCTAAATCAGACAACGAATGATCACTATGAAACACTGGATAGTTGACTAGTCATAGTATGAGATTCTTCAATAGTGTACATCGACAACTCCATCAGAGATCAAATCAAGGCTCCGTAGTAAACGCTTTAGCATTAGACTGTTAAGTATATTCTTAACGGTCGATATTTCTAACTCACTCAGTTCACAATACAATGCCGGAACTTCATCCATTGCTATCGGTTGGTAACTGTCTCACACCCAATTCAGTTGAACTTCTTGTGATCAATGGTTGTCTAATTCAAACTAATTCATGTTATCACATTACTGGTTCAATTCTTAGTATGTTCATTTTTCTCTCTCATCAATCAACGTCTAATTTATTCGTAATTCTGTAATCAGACACATTAATGAAACAAAAAATATTTCATTTATGTCTGTTTAACGTTATGTGAAATTTTATACATCGATTTTTTTTTTATTTGTTTTACAATTTTCTAATTTATATTCAATAGCATAGATACTAATTTGTCTCTTTGTATATTACTTGAAAGTACAAAGAATAGAAATGGTATGATTAAAAAGAAAAACAGTGTATATGTTATGTAGAATGAGAAAAATGAAAAAGACAAATAAAAGAAAGAAATTGCACAACCAAACTGCATGGATTTGATAAAATTCTTATCATTGATCAATGTGAAATATAGAAATATACACGACAATGTTTCATTCTGTTCACATTACCAATTATTGGAAATCGCTTAAGTTCATATTCATGATTATGCTATTAAAGAACAAATAAGGAAATTATACACAATGTACTTTGGTGTTATTGTTCTACAAAATGGGAATCAGTTTTATTTACACGTAATCTACTTAACTTATATGTGTAATGTAGATATAATTTGAATGTGCGTAGATCTTCCTGTTGATTTGTCATGAACTGAAATTGGTCAGTCTCTGTTGTCATATGTACATCTTGAGAGATGTAGTGGAAGTATGCAAGTATTGTTTAAGTTGAATCATGACAGGTAAGTGGAATCCTGCCGACAAATGTTAATCACTTAATCATTAGACCTTAGAGACGTCTGATCTCCATAGGTTGATATCTTTAACTCCCTCAGTTTGTAATGTTTTTGTGAACCTCGACATTTGCTATCATTTGGTTACTGGCCCACGGTTGACATGATTGACTTCCACCACTTAAGAGTCCCACACTAGGATGAGATAAGTGGCCAGAGCATTTTGCAATTCAGTGGTTATTTAACTCAAATCGAATCGTGATATCAAATTAAAATCAGTTTTGTAGAAATCTCTGAGCAATGAAATTAAAAGACCATGAGTAAATATTCTCGAGTGCTATATTGCGATACAATGATCATTAGTGTACCTAAAACGGAGATTTAGATTAGATTTTGTTGTTGTTGTTAGCTAACTTCATTCAGATTTAATAATGAAAACGATTGTAATTGTTTTTTAATCACAAATCTGCATTAGTTGCGCAGTAAACCAGCTGTACTGAATGAACAATGCACTGTCGTTACTATGAGATTCTATGGTCAATAATTCAAGTGTACATGATTGTATTCATAACTTGCTTCACTTCCACTGTATTATTTCGCTCAGGATGATATTCCACAATGAAACTGCGGATATTTCACAGTATAGTTTACAAATTTGATTCTTTGATAACCTCGCATCATTTAGCTCTGGTGGTCTAGGTATCCTTAAAACAATGTGATGTCAATTTAGCTTTTTCTTCTTCTTCGACACCAAATAGTGGATACTTGAGATTGTCGATTTCAGTTGTAATATACATAACCTATACAAAGTTTCCTATATTATTGCTACTGATCATGTGCCATGTCACTAGAGTTCTCCAACTATCAGTCATGTCAAGTGTATTACTCTTCCGAACGATTAACTGCATCTTAAAATATGACTCAGAATAGTATCAAATAACTGCATAGAATAATGCTACATGTTAGTCTCGTCAAGATTAGTTTTCTATCGATTTCTATTTCACCGTACGTTACCAGTTGGGGTAGGCGGTTGTTTAACTCACATAACGTATGTCCAGTGTACATTGATCAATGAAGACTGGCAACCTCACCAACCGACTTATTGTCTTTCCCTTATATATTCTGTGTAATATCTCATCATACGGTTATTTAAATGATCATTTTTACATTTATGTTTTTGGCTAGTTACTACATTAGTAAGATTACATTTATTGCAATGTAAAATCAACCTTCTGATGCTTACTTAAGTAATAGCCGATTTTACTAATGCGAACCATTTGTTGATGTGCGAATTCATCTTCATACTTTTATTGAAGTAACCCGATTATTAACTTTCAAAGAGATCCAATGATCCTCTTCATTACACGTAACCTTACGAACAGCAAATTACGTTGTAAATCATAGTTTAATTAGAGTTTTTGGGTTATTACAACATGGAAAATTGAATAGGTTAATTATCAGAGCAAATGTTGTTCCCTCATAGCTGTACTGGCTTCATGTTCATTGTCGTAAACAATATACTCTATCAAAATGTGACCATTGCCTATCGTATGATTTGAAATAGTTAAACTAAATTACATATGAAGTTATTGTATAAGAAATACACAACATAGACGTCGATAAGTGGTGAATACGTGCTTCAGATGCATATAAAGTCATAGTTTCTTTCAAAATATCTAAGCGCATTTTACTATTGATGAGTTTGATGATAAAATACATTGTGTAGTTTGCATTTTATATTACGAATATACCTTATTTATACAGACATTGAAAGTCAAGATGTACTACACAGTAATTTCGCTCGAATTCAGGACATTCAACAATCAACATCTAATGTCGTATCAGGGATCAAACTCAGGATCTTCAATCCTGGCCACCAACGATTAACTTTGCAAACCAATGAATCAGTATTTGTTGGTTTATATATTTCACTGTAGTTATTTCGCGAACAAATGTGTAAACAACATACGTCACAGTAGTTGGGTGGCTGTCTAACGCTCAAAATCACTGAACTCTCATGATCACGGTTTATCACTGAAATACTAAGAATTACACTGACAGAATCCTACACTCGAATCCCTTATTCTATGTTCCTTTCTGATGTCTTGTAGTCACCGTCAGCATTAAAACTTACTGATATCAGTCAATATTTCAGCATACTACTATGTATCTTAACGTAGGTTCTGAGAACTCACTTATATTTCAAATTACTTTAACTATTTCTGCATGACATACTACTAGATAAATGTGTTTCTAGATTGAGGTGATTTTTCGGAGATAGTTATTGTCCACCAAGGAAATGAGGTAGCGTACTACTGAGGAGTCTCATACTAGGACGAAATATATCTGGTGATACCTAAACAACAGCAATCTGTGACAAACGCAATGGATTATTTTACTTAGATTTCTAAATCTATCACAGATTGATGTAGGTGAGGTACCACGGAAAACCAGGGAAGAATGGTCAGATGTTTCTTTCTAGTATGAGACGTCGCAGTAGTGAACACCCTCAATTCCATCATGGGATTATAAGCCGAGGTGGCGAACGCCTAATCGTCCATACAACTGGGTTGGCATTCGTTGATAGAAATCTCATTTTCATTAATTTATGATCCAGTATGATGATTATCCACTGCCTTACTCCCAACAAGTCAGTGGAGTTTTATACTAGGACAAAACAGCTGTATTGTGCTTCACGGATTCCATTAGTTTCTTGCCAATATCAATCTAATGCTAATCTCTACAAAACCACCGAAATTAAAATATGTTGTTACTACCTTTAATTTGTTAACTTATTGACAAAAATTCTTTAAAAAAACTAATTTACTATTTCACTGCGATCCGAATTCACTTTCTTCAAATACAATGCCTATTATTGTTGCTATACTATGTCTTTTATCTTAGAATGTGCTCTGTCCATAATTAGTCTTATCACATCTAACTATATTCATTTGTAATCACAAAAACATACGCACTTAATTTGACCAATCAAATTTAAGTATGATATTGTCACATGCAGCAGTCCAATGGAAGAAAGTAAACAGTGACCGAGTAACCTTAGTAACGAAACCTGTGAACCAACTATTTCTCTTTCATTTCCATTATCGCTTCATTTTGTTATTCTGAGAATAATAAACAACATTAAATTATTGTTATTATTACTTTAATATCTGGAATAACTTCAATTCGCACACACATAGGCGACTTTTGTGCAGTAAAAACAAAAAGAAGAATAAGAAATAACAAAAGTTACAATTAAAAAAACCCTGGTAGCAACAATTAACAAACAAAAGACAGTCATAGGAAGAAGTCAATCTGTATAGTGTTATCAGCATTAGAAAAGTAAGTTGGATACCTTATTTTGTTTGATCACTATTTCAATTTTATACTAGTTAATATGTTTTATCAATAAACTTTATGCATGTTGCATGTTATAATTTAGTGTAAAATAAATCTAATATGATTTGATTGACGAGTATAGAGTGTACTTGGCTTATAAAGTGTTTTAGATCTGTTTGATTTCGAACAAGCATTTCCGAGGATAACAGGTTTACTTAATTTAGAAACCACAAAACATAATATTAACACAGTTTGTACCAATGATAGATAACAGATCAAATTGAGATAAGGGAGGGTATATTAATTAGTGATTCATTTTAGTTAGTTGTTGTATGGTTAGAAGCGATTGACAGAAAATTTTGGACATTGTTTTCATGTTAAATTGAACATGTCGGAAATGAACACCAACATTCGTTTCTACTAATTATCTTCAACTATAAATTAGCATACGCAATGGTTTGTCACTTAAACTTACTATAACTTTATTCATAACCAATATTCAATGATCAGTTAATGTGGTGATAAGAATTTGTGAAAACAAGAAGGATTCATATTTTGTCCTTCATCAGGAACTTATCAGTTAGATATATTTGCATTAACCTATGATGTCATTACAATCACTGTCATCTTCAGTAAGTAAACCCAAATCTTTACAAATTACAATTACAACAGTAGTGATGATCACACTGAAAGGAAGTTTACAAATAAGTGAAATGATTAAGAGGTTAACCCCCTAATTACACTTAGAAATATCATTTTAAATAACATTTTTATATTCACTGATACACTCATCATCCAATGAACTGCTTGTTTGGTTAAATAACATCCAACCAACTGAGATAATTCACTACTTGTTAGTAACTGAATGTGAATGATGTCATGTATTCTACAGTGACGAACAATAATTGGATCTTTATTTTAAACATAATCAATTCACCAAAAACATCATCAACTAATTTATTCAGATCAAAATGTAACGCTTGATCACCTGATTATTTACTCTCATGAATTTCAATATAAAAGAAAAGTTACTCTTAGTACTTTCATGTTTATTATTCATTTAGTTATAAGAATGTTCACATGATTCTATACAATTGTAGTAGTATACAATAAGTAGTATATTATCGGGTGATATTTTTCTTGATGAAAAAAAAGAAAGCGATTTAAGTGATTTACGAATAATAAATTGAGTAACTGGACACTGAGTTATTCATTTAAACAAACTGCTTTAATGCGATTGAAATATTTGGCATATGTATGACAATCTTGTGAATTTTGAAGAAATTCAATTCTCAGTTGACTAAATACGTCACAGATTGATGCTGGCAGAATACTATTATGAAGCAAGGAGCATGGGACAGCTCCTCAGTAGCGCACACCCCATATTCCGCACCATGAGACACACTGCCGAGAAGTTCCACAATTGAACGAAACAGCTGTCCGGTGCTCTCAGGTTTTCAATGGTACCCCGCCAACATCAATCTGTGACGTATTCAATCAATTAAAAATACCAATCTCCTTAATAACCATTTAAATTTTAGTTTAGTAATCCAGCCGCTTTCTCCATATGATAGTCGAAAGTCAGGAATGTTAAAATGAACAATTGTTTTGGAAAAATTCCTCTTCAAGCTGTACATTTATAAATCCATTAATGTCATGTTATAATTAGATAATAACTTCATAGGGTAATTGGTGAGCATATTGACACTACAATGAAGTATATGCAGGTTTCGGATTGAAATTAGTGGGAGGGGAAGGAAGGAGTGAATCGTAAAACGAAAAGAAACACAAGGGAAAAAGGAGAAAAATCGAAATAATGCTTTTGGATAAGGCTTCATTGTGAGTTAAGCTAAACAAAGAGGTTGAATTTACATTACTACGTAAGTATACATAAATTCAGTTTCTTTGAATTGATGTTCAATGATTCCTTCATGTAAAGTAAACTGAATCTAACCTATTTACGAAAATTATTCAAGGGTGTATACAATTTAGATGGCTTCGCCAATTTTGATATTGTCACTATAGTCAGTTAAGTAGCCAAAAATCACACTTATAGTGGAATATGTTACACCTTGAGATAACTAGGACAGGGAATATTTGTGCGCTCTCATGGATAGGGATCATTGAGTACGATGTACGTAATTGGCTTCACAAAAGCAGTTAGAATGATTAATCCATAGACTTGACACATTTAGTCACTATATTTACAAACTTGCCACTTACTCTATGATATCGTTATATAATTATAGCGTGATATTGACCAAATCATAAATGTAAAGCCTGAGGAAGAATTTATCAGAAACGATTGTATGTCCCGAAATTCTTGACTTCTATATTTAATTTTAGTGGGACATGAAGGCCATCAATTAACGAGGAAAGTCCCTGAGATAGAAATAAAAGTAAATTACTGGAGAAATCTTTGTAATTTCGACGATATCATTTACTATAACCGTACAATCGTACATATAGTCTTGCATACATGATGTTTGTTTATTGAAAAGTGGAGAGCGATTACATAACAAATTATTTAGCAATTTTAAGTATCAAGAAGAATCACATGAGTGCTGCGTAGTCGTTTAAATGATGAAGAACTGTTCTCAAATGAAATGAAATCATAAGTTGGAAAAAAGATAGATAATTGCCATACTAATCGAGGTGAAAAGCTACACTTAGCAAAGATAGTGCAAATTATGAATCAATAAAGAGGACAACGGGACTGGAGTTGACAAGGTGTTCTTGTATTTAGCTGGTAACCAACTTACATTCAACTGTAATGAGCCATATTGGATAGTGTTCTGAGACGCGTTCGGAAACGGTTCGCTTTGTGCCGTTAATATATCAAGCCTTACAAAAGTAAGTAAGTTCGTGAATACGCGTGTGTGTGACCCAACACAGATGTTCATTCTTAGCACACATATATACGATTTTACATTCAAAGTAAATGATATCGTTGAAAATAAAATCTCCGCTGAAAGGTATTTATCTCTTCAGTATATACATATAATTTACATAGCTAGATCTGTGATTTTTCAGTAATACAGTAATGTCCTAATTCCGAGAAGCTAGAAATACAGTCTTCCAGACTCTATCTCAATGAATAATCGGTTTGGTCTCTTCTACGATGCTTGTATATCCTGAGTTCAATCTATAGTTGAGACTTAATCTACCATTGTACTAGGACGAAAAAATTGTCTAATTCATAGCGTATATTCGAATTCAGTAATTTCTAAAGCACTTAGTAATAACTCATATCATTTGGTAATTTGAATAATTGACAATAGGTACAACTAGAGATGTTGATGGATTCAATCACAGTCTACTATATTAAAAAATAAAGGAGAAATAAACAGTTTAATATGTAGTTGATTGTTTGTTTTAGGGTTTCTAGAGTGATGATTTATTAAGCTGAAAGACACAACCATTAGACAATGGATGATTTTCAATCATTTCACATTATGATATTATGTCATCCTTGAATAGACACCTATTCATCTAATGTTAACCATATACACTGTGATATAGATACATCCAAGATATCTTATTCTTGTCGCGATGTCACTAGTACCCTTAATTTGTTCTATATTAATTTGTATGTAAGCAACAACACTATATTATGTAATTAAATAAAACTTTACCCGTAATTTATATTTTATTTCATGATTATTTCAGTTTATGTAATTCATTAGCAGATGTTGTACTTTGTACACTTCGATAGTTTTTCTCTATTTTAGTGTTTATTTAAAATGAAAATTGATTTATTGTACAACGGTTTTAATGCTGTAATGCCCTTCTTTACATTTCGACAATTACACAGTGCATTTGCAGTGGATAACATGTACATTAATTTCTCACTGAATAGTAACCAACCAATGAAATGTTCGTTCAGTCCTTAGTACAGATTGAATTCTATTGATTGAATTGTGATATATTCAGTTGTGCTAGTCAATCAAAATCATGGTCACTATGTTCTGGTGTTGATCACTTGCTGGTAATCACTGAAAAGAAACTTATCACGATCTAAGTTTGTGATAGTTGTAACTCATTAACAAGATTTGCTTTGAATATCAAAAAAACTAGTTAGTATTTTATGTTAGACTCGAATCTATGTTATGAAGTATAACAGTTTGATACTTTAGCAATGAAGTATTCTACCAGCGACGAACCTTACCTAACACTGAAATATTTACCATAATAATAGGTCTCTTTTTAACCATCATGTGACCTATGTTGTGTTGAGTTGGGTTTCATGCCGACTACCTTCGAACATTAGACATTATAACTTGTATGTAAACCTAATTAAAGGTTAATTAATTTAGATTTTATCAAGTGTTTTTACAATCAGGATAGTTTCGTATGATGGTCACAGACTTGAATCACCGTCGTAGACAATATCATTAGCGCCTATAATAAATTGAATTTTGAAAACGATTTCAATTCGTTCAAATAAAATTGTTCGTAATTAGGAATCTTCATTGATTATGTCGTCTCCAATTAGTTTGACATGGTTTTTGGAAGAAGTAGGAGACATTTTCCTTTAGTTTGTTTCAATGACAAGTGGCATCGGGTCACTGATGACTTCACGTAAGGGCTTTAGTGTACAACATAAGCAGAAGTAAAAGAATCATGAGAGAGTTACGGTGAAGGGTTGATTAAGACTTCAAAAGCATATCACATTTCTGGTTGGTAAACCCTGCAGAAATTGATTGGGGCTTTTCACTTAGTAAAGAATTTCAAGAACTGACTGGATCTAAAAAGTAGGAGGTTTATCTATGATGTCACATACTATATTACATTTATATTTAGAGTACCGTCTTCGAGGTTAGTTTTAAATTACTGTTTCAAAGAATATTTAGGGGCGTATTTAGGAAGTTACAGGTAACCATGAGCTCAATGTTTGGTCTTATTGATGGTTGTAGTAAACATGCGCTGATTTTAGACAATCTTCTAAGGATTTGAAATTGAGACCATGAGTTGATTTAGTGCCTTTCTTTTAAATACACTTTATACTATGCTAATCATTCTGAAGCAAAAGAGGAAGCATTATGTTGTTATGTTCCAAATTAGGTAGAATGCAAACCAGAAGAAAAGATCTAAAATGTGGAAGTTTGAATCCGTAGATCTTTTGACTGAAATTAGTGTATGATATTAAGACAAGAGGCTAAAACACAAAAATCGTTGTCAATTAATGGCAAACTTAATAACGAATCACCAGATGTCTTTTGTTACCCTTCTCATCCAACCTTCCTGGATGTTTTGTTAGGTTGACCTTTGACCATGTAATGTATTGACCTGTATTTACAAGAGTTAACTATCTGAATCGACTGAATGAACTTTATGTTATGCTATGAGAAATTTCATGTGACGTGACATTATTTTAATCTTTTTCAATTCCCTCACCCCCCCCCCCGATTCTGTCTCCAAGTAAATAAAATGAAGCGAATTTTTCGGAAACTTATTATTAACTCATTAAAATTACCGCATGTAGAATGACGAAAAGTTCCTTGAAAAGTAGTGTCAGAGATTATGTGATTTCAATTATAAAATTTAACTGAACAGTAGAGTACATTAAGTAGTATCCGAACTAATCATAAAATATAATTATGAAATAAGAATGATTACACTACAGTATAAACTGATGTCACTACATCTGATTCCAAGATTAATAACAGAATGCAATTAAAAGTATGTTAATAGAATACATAAACACAGACAATTTAAACAACACATTTCATTTGACCGACTATTTATTGGTGATGATGATAAGAATAAAAACAAGTTAATGAAAACATTTTTATTTCTTTTACATAATAAAACTTATCAGTTTGGATGAAACAAATCATTTGTTTACTTTTAGGTAAAGTGGTGATGACTTCAATGTTAAACAAAAACAATTTCATGATTGTCATGTTTGAAGTTGACACTATTATTCGATGTTTAGAGAATGGTTACGACTTAGAAATAACTAATCGTTGTTTATCTTAATATTTCATTTCAGTAGTATAAACAGCCTTTTCATATAATCTCAATGTATACTGAACTGTATGTGGATATTTCATAAAGTTTAATAGAAATCAGTTTATTTTAGAATCGATGTAGTCTGATGGCCTTAGTATCGACCATTGAGTAGCTCGTGAAAGTATATTGTCACTGTGGAGTCTCATACTGAGATAGTACAGTTGTTGAATAATTTGTAGTTTTTAGTAGCTATTTAAATATAGTCAATCAGTAACGCAAATTTTTCAATTCAACAAACTTTACTTCTACTTCAGCTACTAAATGATAATCATTACCATTAAACCAAGTGTTCAAATCATAGATCTGTGTAACAGGCCGACATCCTGGAGTAATATTAAAATATACGTCATTGATCTCCGTAAATTAAATTGGAGTGGTAAATAAAATAAAAGTACTTTAATAGTCCAAACAAGAAGGGAATGAATGAATTTAAAATTAAAAAAAAAAAAAACAAATTTACGATCACGAGATTGGTTTACCCGTTAATCAGAAGAACTAGGTCTTAGGATGGTAACAATACTACATCTATTGTCAATAATGATAATGATATTAAGTACATCAGTTAAATTCCGATACACACTCCTACTCCTCCTCCTACTCTTTCTCCTTCTTTGAGAATTCATAAAGAATCTTCCAATCTCTTTTTCTATATTACATTATTGAATATACAACAAGCAGCATATCCGTCAATACATCTCCTATAGGCCAATTTGTAAGACTATTAACAATAAAGTTTTTTTTAATGTATCTAGTTGTCATATAGAACAAAGTAAATTAACCTTAGTTACACTTTCTGTAAATACCTATTTATTGTATTTTTATTGGTAGACCATTGGAGATAATGTTGCCAAGGTGAATTGTTTACACTGTTGGTTGGATACAATTGTTTTGTTTATAATAAACAGAATTTCCATTATTTCTGTACTTTCATATGAGTCTTAATGTAGCGCAGATATATGCAAACATGTATATAGTAAGGCAACAATTAATGCATATAATAGAAGAAAAGCTAAACTACAAACAAGTGATTCACTTATTGTTTACTCGCCTCCGTTATTATTATTGTAATCTATGAAATGAACGAAGCAAAAGAGAAGGAGAAAGATGATAGAGATAGGTTGAACTTGATATTTAAGTTGACTTTTTTATTAATTAAATTTACATATCACTACGATCAATTCACTTTGTTTATTTAAGGCTGAACCAATTGATCATCCGATAAGCTCCATGTTGGTTACTTTTATTTATGAAACAATTTATTCACCTATGCATTACTTATAGTTAAATTCCTAAGTGTTTAATTGTCTGCTATATCATTACCTTTCTGATACGGTAAAGTATATAAGCAATTTGACTAATAACTTGCTTACTTTTAAAATTCGTTGAGATTAATCATTAAGATTATGCATTGTAGATTTTCACTGACTGAGAAATTTGGGACATATTTTACATATAGCTAACTACTGGAGATAAAGTATGAACAATTTATCACGTTCTGTAATTTTACGAAATAAACCATTCCTTCAATTCATGCATCCATCCTTTACGAATGGTATTGCTACCTCTGAACTAAGATGACAGTCTTCGAGGCTGTAGAGGAGTTGGTAGAAGGTGGCATATGGTAGTATGGTCGATCTTGATAAGAAGATATAGTTTAACGACGCTACCTTGCAGTTAGTTGCAGAGTTTGATAGTGCATCAGATTATTAGGTGTCGTTGTAACAGTCCAGGGAAGCGTCTTTGGCGGGCTTTCTCCTATGGCCATCGCTGACACCAGGTGATGAGTAACCGAGTTTCTCGAGTGTCCTTGAACTTGTAACCAGACAATTAAAATTATTAGGTGCTTTCAGACGTTGGATATCAGAAGATAGCAGACGCTGTTTGACAATTTCTGAGTTTGATAGTGTCGTCATCAAGAAACGAGAACAGTGCACTATGCTTCAAGGGAAAATAAGTCGAAGAATTACAGAGTGAAGTAGCTACAATTCGTAAACAAATTGATAAAAAGATGTTTTAAATGTGACTAAGTAGGAATTTACCAAAGAAATTCTCCACATACATTTCTCTTTCTTTAATTACCTTCATAATTGGGATGAATTGTAGGAAATTTATTGTGGTCATTTTGACAGATAGTTCATGTTAGATAATTAGTAAAGGCCTTCTTATTTATTTAATGGCAATAAGGTTTGGTATTATGTGAAATACTTCAGGTACTCGTTTTTTTTATTTTAAAATTCCCATGTCTATCAAATGAAAGACGTTTCAACGAAAAACATTCTTGTTGATTAAATACTCTTCAGGTTTTACAGTTATCAGTTCAAAATCAATAATTGCAAAAGTAACCAGTTCTGAGATAAATGCAGCATCCTTTAGATATTAAGGACAATTGGATATAAATGTTTTTTATTCAGGTAATGTGTAAAAAGCGAATGTTCATGTTGAAATCATCATCATGTACCTTGTTACACTTAAATGACAATTGAAATCAACAATGATTGTTAGTGAAATATACATTAGTATCTTTGTATGTAGGTAACATAGGTGATGTGGTGGAGTAACAGAAATACACAGATCGAGTGTTTCTAAGCAAAGGCTAAATTCTAAATAGAATGAAATCGACTAAGTTAAACTTTGTAAAGTGAAGTGTGGTAAGTAGAATACATCACATCTTAATAACAATAATGAACGAATTGTAATCAGTACTTCCTGGTTTTAAATGGTACCCTGCCAACATCATTCTGTGACATATTCAGTCAACTACAATCAATTCATTTGTTTGGTTTTAAAAGTGTTACAAAGTGAATAGGCATTAGAAGAGAAGATTGAACAATATTCAAATTCATTATATATATACTTGGTTAATAATGATGATAACAACAATAATATTAATAATATAGAGGTTTCTGAATAAAGAAAGTAGTATTTAAATACTGCAAACTCACTAGTGACTAATTTCAGGATGCCCCTGAAGTTTTAGTGAGAAGTTGTGACTGGTGGAGTTCAAAGTTGTCTGTACTGAGACAGTTATCTCAAATGACAATGGATGATTGTTGAGCTGTATATCCAAAATTGATGAAAATGAAAATTCTACCATTGGACATCTGTTCAGTAGGGTGCTCAGTGCTGAGAAGTCCCATGCGAGGATGAAACAGCTCTTCAGTGCTCCATGGTTTTTAATGGTACCCTACCAGCACCAATCTGTAACGTATTCAATCAACTAAAATGTACTAATCTCTACAAATTATTTCAATTCAATAAGTTTAAGTTATTGAAATGCACACAAAGAGAGGAAGTTA